>LT934116.1:174833774-174925122 GCA_900231445.1 Triticum turgidum subsp. durum
GTTAGACAGAGGACTCGGTCAGAGTTGGTTTACTCCCGATTACATGCACGATCAACCCACGATCTAGTGGCAAGCCATGCGGCACCTCTATATGTACCCCCTCCTGTATTCTGTACCAAACGGAAAAAGCAATACTATCAGTTTTACAAAAGTTGTTGGCATCAAATAGTGAAGACTGTAATCTGCCTATTGAGCATAATCTATTAAAATACTGGTTTATTTTCTAATGAGCAGACTTCTTTTATAAGTATAGTTCAAAGCCAAACGATAAGAATGATGGCTAATTTGCTGTGAATACCAGTATCAATCTAACCTGGCATGCTTGTTCCATTGCCGTTCTGGTGGAATGGTGGTTGAATTCTGATCACGTCTTCTCAGGACAGACTAGATTCATTTATCGGAGCTGCTTTGGATATCTGAATATAATTCAAAACAGATCAAATACATCATTGCACCTCAACTGAAGGATGAAGGTGTTCACTGCCAAGAGGGTATCGTGTATATGTATTCGCAAATCATGGATTCAAGCAATTAAAAGGTTAATGTAGTACTCCCTCCGTTCCTAAATATTTGTCTTTCTAGAGATTTTAACAAGTGACTACATACAGAACAAAATGAGTGAATCTACACTCTAAAATATGTCTATATACATCCGTATGTAGTAGTTCATTTGCAATGTCTAGAAAGACGAATATTTAGGAACAGAGGGAGTACAAATCAACAGAAATAAAGCACAAATTATGATCCTGCATAACTTATACTAGCAGTTAGCACAAACCACATCATGAATTGGTCACTGTGAGATAGTTTCACATTACAAGAGAGCAAATTCGTACGCCCAGAACTCTCGCCAAGGACAGCAACTCAATCCAGAACTCAATGTATGAAATGCAGACTAACCCCAATCTCAATTACCACAGAAGTAACATCAATGGTGAGCAAATGATGTTGCTGAATCGGGACACACAATTGTTCAGTCACTATGGCATTACAAAATAGACTGCAAACAAGTAGTACTACGACTCATCCGGGGCTCCTGGTAAATTATGGCAAATCAACTCGTTGCCGCTTCAATAACAGAGACCGACCAGCGAGACAAAATCAGAAACACGGTATCACAACAGAGACAGGTTTCATTTCCAACAACACATGCGAATAACTTTGGTCCACGATTCAGTTCGAGCTACAGAGGAAATAGCGAACTAAACAAGTCAGGGTCTCATCAGGCTTTTGGAATCTGCAGGCGGCGACAACGAGCGACGACCGTCGGCCGGACGGCCCTAGCCGCCGAAGCCGTAGAGGGTGCGGCCCTGGCGCTTGAGCGCGTAGACGACGTCCATGGCGGTGACGGTCTTGCGGCGGGCGTGCTCGGTGTAGGTGACGGCGTCGCGGATGACGTTCTCGAGGAAGATCTTGAGCACGCCGCGGGTCTCCTCGTAGATGAGGCCGGAGATGCGCTTCACGCCGCCCCTCCGCGCCAGGCGCCGGATCGCCGGCTTGGTGATGCCCTGGATGTTGTCGCGCAGAACCTTCCTGTGGCGCTTGGCGCCGCCCTTGCCGAGACCCTTGCCTCCCTTGCCGCGCCCGGACATGGCTGTGGAATGGGACTGGGAGGAAGGGTGGTGGCTGGCTGGTGCTGTGATTTGCGGGGCGGGGCGAAGGGCGTGTTAAAGGGGACGAGAGGTTGGAGGAGGCATGTGCCTGCCGTTGGATGCAGATGGCGTGGACGGTCGAGATGGTGATCCGGGGGAGAAATGCCGCGGATCGGTGACATGGCAGAAAGCGTGGACCTGTGGATTGGCGGGCTGGGTCAGAGCTGTGGCGGCAGCTCGACATTTTTGGGCTGTGGGCGGGGGCCCGGTGTCGTCTTCTTGAGATTCTTCCTTCATGTGGGAGAATAAAAAAAATCAATTCAACTTGGTATACTTGCTCCATTGCTGTAGCATGTCCTCCAATGACAGATTATTAGTCCTTCATCCGAACTGTTTTGGAGATCTGAAGATAATCTACAGGAAACTTGCTCGAATGCAGTGACTGGTATACTCATTTTTCAGAGATTACTGGAGTTCACTTTTTTAGGATTCAAGAATTCAGATAACACGTTACAATACTTAAATATAATAGCTTAGCGGTCAGGTAATTGGTGCTAGAAGCTTAACTGAAGGAGCACTTCCAGCACTGATGTACTGTTTGTGTAACTGGTAGTGGTAGATACACAAAGCTGAACTGAACGAGCTTATTAACATGAGATCCCCGAGTCCATCTCGTGCTTATCAGAGGCAACCAACCAGAATACTGATTTCATACTTGGACACGGTAGTCATTTAAGCTACAAGATCGAAGCTGGCTACAACTGGCAGGTCATTTCACATGTTTGAGATAGCACACATCTTCTCTTTACACTCCTGATTGCGTCCAATGTTTCAGGATACTCTACCCAAGCAATGGCCGATCCACTCTGCAGTTTCAACAGTGGCAGAACCAGGAACAGCATGAGATACAAAATGTTCTGGTGCGTTGTTTAGGAATTGTCGGTGATGCAAGCAATAATGTTCCAGGCACGATCTGGAAGCCTGCAGCCGTTTGTGAACCTGTAAAATCTGAAGACAAGACACCAAGCCTTTTCTGAACCTGTAAAATCTGAAGACGAGGCACCAAGTAACTTGTACTATCAGTAGTAGTATGTTTGCAGTTCAGAACATGGCTCATAGACTTGCGAGATTGCAGTATATATAATTAGGCAAAGTAGGGATGGTTTCAACAGAACACGTATGCGCACTGAAGACTGAACATCAAACATATACCGCTACTGTTATGCAACTGGTCAGTAGAGGGAACTGAAGACGAGCATATCAGCGGCTCGTTCGTTCGGGTTCAGATGCAGCAAGCCAGATTGCTTATTGCAAAAATTGACAGTTGAATGATACTTTAAGCTCAAAATCAGAGCGGCTTAAATAGGCAAGAAATTTGATGATCTAATCCAGCGTTTGGTGCAACCACATTCAAGAGGAAAGGCTCACATACATACAGGGAGAATCAGGCATTCAAACGCACATGTATGAGAACAGGGACAAACATTTTCATTTCCATTGCTGATGGCAACAAGAAGGTACCACCAGATTAGGCATAACACATCCACCCACCACGAGAGGAACAGGGTTCTAACATGGATCTAACACGACGCACATTCTGAAACACAGCCTAACAGAGATCTATCTGACACGACGCATGGATATGGATTGCAGCAGCAGCCTAGGCCCTCTCGCCACGGATGCGGCGGGCGAGCTGGATGTCCTTGGGCATGATGGTGACGCGCTTGGCGTGGATGGCGCAGAGGTTGGTGTCCTCGAAGAGGCCCACGAGGTAGGCCTCGGCGGCCTCCTGCAGGGCGGAGACGGCGGAGGACTGGAAGCGGAGGTCGGTCTTGAAGTCCTGGGCGATCTCCCGGACGAGGCGCTGGAAGGGGAGCTTGCGGATGAGCAGCTCCGTGCTCTTCTGGTACTTGCGGATCTCACGGAGCGCGACGGTGCCGGGGCGGAAGCGGTGGGGCTTCTTCACGCCGCCGGTGGCCGGGGCGGACTTGCGGGCGGCCTTGGTCGCCAGCTGCTTCCTCGGCGCCTTGCCGCCGGTGGACTTCCTCGCCGTCTGCTTGGTGCGGGCCATGTCGTCGATGCGCGGGGAGGTTGAGGAGGTTCTGGTGCTTGGGGGTTGGGAAGATTTGAGTGAGGAGGAAGAAGGGGAGGGGGCGGCGTTAAATAGGAGGGAGCAGTGAGAGAGCGAGCGGGTGGTTTTTGGTTTTTCGGGAAGGGACGAGAGGCATGTACTTGCCGTTGGATGTAGATGGAGTGGACGGTCGACATGGCGATCCGAGGGAGGAATGCCGCGGATTGGTGACATGGCCGAAAGCTTTGGATGTGGATTGGCGGGCTGGGTCAGAGCTGTGGCGGCAGCTCGAAATTTTTGGGCTGTGGGCGGCACCGGGTGTTTGTTGAGAACTGCTGTGCCGTGTTCTTGAGATTGTTCACGTGGGAGGGTAATTGGTGCTAGAAGCTTAAGAGCATCTCCAACAACCGTGCTAAACTAGCGTCGTGGCGCAAATTAGGCCGTTTTAGCGCGCGCGCAACACGGCGGGTCGCTTCAGCGGGGGCGCAAAAACGGCGCGCGCGCTATAACAGGTTGGGCGCGCGGTTAAAAATACTTACCCGCGCGGCGTATTTCGGGCGCCAGCTACAGCGCGCGGCACACTCGAGCGCTCGCGCCCGCACTTTCTCTCCCACTTCCACCCCCCGTCCGGCCGCGCCGCCGCCGCCGCCCGCGCCCCGGCGACCGTTCAGGCTTCCCCGGCCTATCCCCGCGCGCCCGCGCTTCCGCCCATCCCCTCCTAGTCCCGCCGGCGCTCGCGCGCCTCCGTCGTCCGAGGAACAGCGCCCGAGCGCTCGCTGCTGCGCCGCGCCCGCAAGGTGTTCGACAAAACGCCTACAAGGTATGTATTGCTCAAACTTCATGAATTTGGTGCATGTTTTGAATTGTAGTTTTTTATAGTATAGTATTGAACATTGTAGATGAGTTCGTCGTATGATTCTTCCGAAGAAGAATTTGATATGGAAGAGGAGGAGGATATTGCAATGATCCTAGCTATGCATATCAATAAAAAACCGAAGCACGGTGGTTCGCTTATGGGTCGGGAGAAAATTTGGAGAGATAGAATTGATGCCCATAACAGATTGATGAAGAACTATTTCGTGGAGAATCCCACATACCCGGAGTCGTATTTTCGTCGCCGGTTTAGGATGAGCACCGACTTGTTCAGGCGCATTGCAGAGAAACTAGCGAGCCATGATCGGTTTTTCCAGCAAAGAAGGAATGCCGCCGGAGAGCTCGGGCATAGCACTTTTCGGAAGGTGACAGCCGCTTTGCGTATGTTGGCATACGGTATCCCGACTGATCTAGTTGATGATCACTTGGCTATGGGTGAGAGCCAAGCCATCATGTGTGTCAAGCGCTTTGAAGTGGGAATTGTGCAAGTGTTTGGCGAGGAGTATTTGAGATCTCCCACTGCTGAAGACGCCGCAAGGCTATTGGCGATGAACAAAGCGCGCGGCTTTCCTGGCATGCTTGACTCAATAGATTGCATGCATTGAAGTTGGAAGAATTGTCCAAAGGCATGGCATGGGCAATTCCACGGCCAAAAAAAGGGTTCCACTATAATCCTTGAAGCGGTGGCCGATCAGGAGACTTGGATTTGGCATGCATTTTTGGAATGCCTGGATCTTTGAATGACATCAATGTTGTCAACCGGTCACCACTGATGAATAAGATTGCAAACGGTTAGTTGCCACCTGTGCAGTTTGTAGCAAATGATCGTACGTACAACTATGGCTATTATCTAGCGGATGGCATCTATCCAAAGTGGCAAACCTTCGTGAAGCCGTTGAAAAAACCGGAAGGTAAGAAAAATCTTGATTTCCACAATGCTCAGGCGGCGGCTAGAAAAGATGTGGAGAGAGCATTTGGGATTTTGCAAGCCCAATTTGCTATTGTGAGAGGACCGGCTAGATTTTGGGATTAAAAAATGCTTTGGTACATCATGCACGCTTGTGTGATCATGCACAACATGATCATCGAGAATGAGCGTGGCCAAGATTTAGACTACTCACAGTATGAGCTTGGGACATCCCGTGCGAGTGCGGCGGAGGGCTGAAAGGGTAGCCCATTTTGTTGCCTCCTATCATGCCATTCGGCGTCCCGCAACGCACAATGAACTTCAGAATAATCTAATTGAAGAGTGGTGGGCATGACATGGACGACAAAGAGCATGATGATATCTGCATTCGACATTGTATTGTTCATGAACTATTTGTTGTATTTATTGCATTATTAGTTGTTGTACTGAACGATAAACTATTTGTTTGAGTTGTAATGATTTATTTTGAACTATTTGTTGTTGATTTATTTTGTTTGTTTGATCATTTTTGCTCATCTTCATTGAAATGTACATGTGGTTTGTGCGGCGCGCACGTTGTATTTTTGCACTCTGCTGGAGCGGCGCGCGCGCTGCATTATAGCGCGGCTGCTGGAGCCAGCGCAGGCGGGCGCGCAAAACCAGCCGCAGCGCGCGCGGCAAACAGGTTTTTTGCGCGCTGCGCTTAGCGCGACTGTTGGAGATGCTCTAACTGAAGGAGCACTTCCAGCACTGATGTACTGTGCACTGTTTGTGTAACTGGTAGTGATAGATACACAAAGCTGAACTGAACGAGTTTAGAGCAACTCCAACGTGCCAACCTAAATGGACGCGCGCTTTGTTTCTTTTGTCCGTTCGGGTCGGCCAAACGGACGTTCGTGTCTGTATTTTCATTTGTGTCGTCAGGTGTGTCCAACGGATGACAGACCCAAATCCGCAACCGGTCATACTAAAAGAAAAATCTTACACACACAGGCGAAAAATATGCATAATTAAACATAGATGGCATGTCAACCTGCCGGCCAAAGTCCACTTAAACATTAATGAAACTAAAAAAAGTTTGCGCCGTCAGCGCGCTGCCTAGGCGTCGTCGTCCTCCTCCTTCTCCTCCCCGGGGCCAGTGAGGTCGATGAGCCCAGGAGAACGCGGTCTCCCACGCAGCACTCCGGATTGCTTATTGCATAAATTGGCAGTCGAATGATAATTTAAGCTCAAAATTAGAGCGGCTGAGATAGGCAAGAATTTTGATAGTAATCTAATCCAACATTTGGTACAATCACATTCAAGAAGAAAGGCAAAGGCACATGGATGAGAACAGGAACCAACATTTTTCATTTCCATTGTTGATGGCAACAAGAAGGTACCATCAGCTTAGGCATGACACATCCACCATGACAGGAACAACCTAACAGGGATCTAACACGACGCATGGGTTGCAAGCCTAGGCCCTCTCACCACGAATGCGGCGGGCGAGCTAGATGTCTTTAGGCATGATGGTGACGCGCTTGCGTGGATGGGGCAGAGGTTGGTGTCCTCGAAGAGGCCCATGAGGCAGGCTTCGGCGGCCTCCTGCAGGCGGAGACGGCGGAGGATTGGAAGCGGAGGTCAGCTTTGAAGTCCTGGCAAAGAAGTACCAGAGGGGGCCCTACAGTTGCCCACAAGGCAACAGGGCACCCCCCCCCCCCCCGGGCGCGGCCTGATGCCTTGTGGGTCCCACAAGTAGCCCTCAATGCCCATCTTCTGCTATATGAAGGGTCTTGACTTAGAAAAAATAAGGAGAGGACTTTCGGGACGAAGAGTCGTCGTCTCGAGGCGGAACCTATGCAGGAGTACTTTTGCTCTCCGACGGAGCGATTCCGCCGGGGATACTTCCATCCGCGAGGGGGAAAATTGAAGCCACCGACATCACCAACGATCCTCCCGTCGTGGGAGGACCAATCTTCATCAACATCTTCACCAACACCATCTCATCTTAAACTCTAGTTCATCTCTCATACTCAATCTTTGTCTCAAAACCTCATATTGGTACATGTGGGTTGCTAGTAGTGTTGATTACTCCTTCTAGTTGATACTAGTTGGTTTATTTGGTGGAAGATCATATGTTCAGATCCCTAATGATATTCAATCCCCCTCCGGTCTTGAACATGAATATGTTTGTGAGTAATTACTTTTGTTCTTGAGGACATGGGAGAAGTCTTGATATAAGTAATCATGTGAATTTGATATTCGTTCGGTATTTTGATGATATGTATGTTGTTGCTTCCTTTGATGGTGTCATGTGAACGTCAACTACATGATACTTCACCATATTTGGGCCTAAGGTAAGTCATTGTGGAGTAATAAGTAGATGATGGGTTGCTAGAGTGACAGAAGCACCCTAGTTTATGCGTTATTCCATAAGGGTTGATTTGGATCCATATGTTTCATGCTATGCTTAGATATATCTTAATTATTCTTTCGTAGTTGCAGATGCTTGCGAGAGGGGGTAATCATAAGTGGGAGGCTTGTTCAAGTAAGAACAACACCCAAGCACCGGTTCACCCAGGTAGCGAACGCGAATCAAATAAACATGATGAAAGTAACTAGATGAATTCTCATGTGTCCTCGGGAATGCTTTGCTTACTGTAAGAGAAAGTTCTGTCATGTCCTTTGCTATAAAAACGATTGGGCTACGATGGTGCAACTTTGTTACAATTGCTACTTGTTACTAATTACCTTGCTATCGAACTATCTATTACCAATAATTTCAGTGCTTGCAGATAATGCCTTGTTGAAAATGGATTGCTTGTATCTGTGTTGGTAATTCCCCGAAGAGGAGAGGATGATGCAGCACAACAACGATAAGTATTTTCCTCGGCTATGAAACCAAGATTATCAACCCAGTAGGAGAACCAATCAACACTATATAAACAACCTGCACATAAAGAACAAATACGTGCAACCCAATGCGCAAGAGGGGTTATCAATCCCTCCTCGGTATTGAGATAGATAAAATTGTATGAGATTTGATAAATAGATCTTGCAAAATCACAAAAAAAGGGTACAACAAGGTATTTTTGGTTTTAATATGATAAGAAAATAGACCCGTGGGCCATATATTTCACTAGAAGGCTTCTCTCGAGAAAATAGTGTTGGGAAACGTTGCAGGGAAAACAAAAAAATTCTATGCACATGCAAGATCTATCCATGGAGATGCATATCAATGACAGGGGAGAGTGTGTATACGTACCCTTGTAGACCGTAAGAGGAAGCGTTTAGTAACTCGGTTGATGTAGTCGAACTTCTTCATGATCCAACTGATCAAGTACCGAATGTACGGCACCTCCGCGTTCAGCACATGTTCAGCTTGATGACGTCCTCGCCTTCTTGATCCAGTAAGATGGCGAAGTAGTGGATGAGTTCTGGCAGCACGACACCGTGGTGACGCTGATGGTGATGCTATCTCCACAGGGCTTCGCCTAAGCACTACGAAAACATGACCGAGGGACGAAACTTTGGAGGGGGATGCCGCACACGGCTAAGAGATTGTTGTGGTTATGTGTGGCGCCCCCTCCCACATATAGATAGGTGGGGGAAGAGGGGAGGCTGCTAGGAGGCGCCCCAAGTAGGTCGAATCCTACTTGGGGTCCTCCCCAAGTCGCGCCCCCCTTTCCTTATTAGGTGAGCGAGGAAAGGCAGGGGAGGGTGTCCCCCCTTCCTTTCTCCCATGAGAAGGGGAAAGCAGGAGGGGCTAGCCCTCCCCCTTTCATTCCCTAGGGCCGGCGGCCAGGGAGAGGGGCGCGCCAGACCTCTTGTGGGCTAGTCTGTGCCCCCCTGGCCCATTAGGCCCAAACACCTATCGGGGGTGTCCGGAACCCCTTCCGGCGCCCCGATAACTACCCGACGCACTCCGAAACTCTTTTAGTGTCCGAATATCATCGTCCTATATATCAATATTTGCCTCCGGACCATTCCGTAGCTCCTCATCATGTCTGTGATCTCATCTGGGACTCCGAACAACATTCGGTCACCAAATCATATAACTCATATAACATTATATCGTCAACGAACGTTAAGCGTGCGGACCCTACGGGTTCGAGAACTATGTAGACATGACCGAGACACCTCTCTGATCAATAACCAATAGCGAAACCTGGATGCCCATATTGGCTCCTACATATTCTACGAAGATCTTTATCGGTCAAACCTTATGACAACATACGTAATTCCCTTTGTCCATCGGTATGTTACTTACCCGAGGTTCGATCGTCGGTATATTCATACCTAGTTCAATCTCGTTACCGGCAAGTCTCTTTACTCATTCTGTAATACATCACCTTGCAACTAAATCCTTAGTCACTTTGCTGGCAAGGCTTCTTATGATGTGTATTACCGAGAGGGCCCAAAGATACCTCTCCGATACTCGGAGTGACAAATCATAATCTGGATCTGTGCCAACTCGACAAACACATTTGGAGATACCTGTAGAGCATCTTTATGATCACCCAGTTACATTGTGACTTTTGATAGCACACAAAGTATTCCTCCGGTATCCGGGAGTTGCATAATCTCATAGTCAAAGGAATATGTATTTGTCATCAAGAATGCAATAGAAATAAACTGAACGATCAATATGCTAAGCTAACTGATGGGTCTTATCCATCACATCATTCTCCTAATGACGTGATCCCATTATCAAATGACAACACATGTCTATGGTTAGGAAACCTTAACCATCTTTGATCAACAAGCTAGTCTAGTAGAGGCTTACTAGGGACACGGTATTTGTTTATGTATTCATACATATATTTAAGTTTTTGATCAATACAATTATAGCATGAATAATAAACCTTTAGCATGATCAAGCAAATATAATAATAACCATTTTATTATTGCCTCTAGGGCATATTTCCATCAATATCCCACTTGCACTAGAGTCAATAATCTAGTTCACATCACGATGTGGTTAACACCCATAGAGTACTAAGGTGTGATAATGTTTTGCTTGTGAGAGAAGTTTAGTAAACGAGTCTGCCACATTCAGATCCATATGTATTTTGAAAATTTATATGTCTACAATGCTCTGCATGGCACTACTCTAGCTAATGCTCCAACTTTCAATACGTATCCAGATTGAGACTCGGAGTCATCCGAATCGGTGTTAAAGCTTGCATCGACATAACCCTTTACGACGAACTCTTTATCACCTCCATAACCGAGAAATATTTCCTTAGTCCTCTTAGGTAACTAAGGATAATTTTGACTGTTGTCCAGTGATCTACTCCTACTATTGTACCCCCTTGTCAAGCTCATGGCAAGGTACACAATAGGTCTGGTACGTAGCATGGCATACTTTATAGAACCTATGTCTGAGGCATAGGGAATGACTTTCATTCTCTCTCTATCTTCTACCGTGGTCGGGCTTTGAGTCTTACTCAAGTTCACACCTTGCAACGCAGGCAAGAACCCTTTCTTTGACCGATCCATTTCGAACTTCTTCAAAACTTTGCCAAGGTATGTGCTTTGTGAAAGTCCTATTAAGCGTATCGATCTAGATCTTGATGACCAATATGCAAGTAGCTTCACTGAGGTATTTCATTGAAACATTCTTATTCAAGTATGCTTTTATGCTATCCAGAAATTCTATATCATTTCCAATCAACAATATGTCATCCACATATAATATCAAAAATGCTACAGAGCTCCCACTCACTTTCTTGTAAATACAGGCTTCACCATAAGTCTGTATAAAACCATATGCTTTGATCACCTCATCAAAGCATATATTCCAACTCCGAGATGCTTGCACCAGTCCATAGATGGATCGCTGGAGCTTGCACACTTTGTTAGCACCTTTAGGATTGACAAAACCTTCTGGTTGCATCATATACAACTCTTCTTTAAGAAATCCATTAAGGAATGCGGTTTTGACATCCACTTGCTAGATTTCATAGTTATAAAATGTGGCAACTACTAACATGATTCGGACAGACTTAAGGCATCTCTACGGGTGAGAAAGTCTCATCATAGTCAACTCCTTGAACTTGTCGAAAACCTTTCGCGACAAGTCGAGCTTTGTAGACAACAACATTACCATCAGCGTCAGTCTTCTTCTTGAAGACCCATTTATTCTCTATGTCTTGCCGATCAACAGGAAAGTCTACCAAAGTCCACACTTTGTTCTCATACATGGATCCTATATCACATGTCATGGCTTCAAGCCATCTGTCAAAATCTGGGCTGTGAAGAAAATATGCCCTAAAGGCAATAATAAAGTTTTTATTTTATATTTCCTTAGTCATGATAAAGGTTTATTATTCATGATAGAATTGTATTGATCGGAAACCTAAATACATGTGTGGATACATACACAAATATTGTGTCCCTAGTGAGCCTCTACTAGACTAGCTCATTGATCAAATATGGTTAAGGTTTCCTAACCATGGACATGTGTTGTCATTTGATAACGGGATCACATCATTAGGAGAATTATGTGATGGACAAGACCCATCCATTAGCTTAGCATAATGATCATTCAGTTTATTGATATAGCTTTCTTCATGTCAAATACACATTCCTTCAAGATTATGCAACTCCCGGATACCGGAGGAATACCTTGTGTGCTATTAAACGTCACAATGTAAATGGGTTATCATAAAGATGCTCTACAGGTATCTTCGAAGGTGTTTGTTGAGTTGTCATAGATCAAGATTAGGATTTGTCACTCCGAGTATCGGAGAGGTATCTCTAGGCCCTCTCGGTAATACACATCATAAGAAGCCTTGCAAGCAAATGACTAATGAGTTAGTTGCGAGATGATGTATTACAAAACGAGTAAAGAGACTTGCCGATAACAAGATTGAACTAGGTATAGAGATACCGATGATCGATTCTCGGGCACTAATATACCGATGGACAAAAGGAATTACGTATGTTGTCATAATGGTTCGACCGATAAAGATCTTCGTAGAATATGTAGGAGCCAATATGGGCATCCAGGTTCCGCTATTGGTTATTGATCAGAGAGGTGTCTCGGTCATGTCTACATAGTTCTCGAACCCGTAGGGTCCGCATGCTTAACGTTCATTGACGATATAGTGTTATATGAGTTATATGATTTGGCGACCAAATGTTGTTCGGAGTCCCGAATGAGATCATAGACATGACGAGAGTCTTGAAATGGTCAAGAGGTAAAGATTGATATATAAGACAATAGTAATTGGACACTGAAAGTGTTTCGGAGGGTACCGGGTACTTATCGGGTCACCGGAAGAGTTTCGGGCATCCGCAGCAAAGTTATGGGCCAAGTGAGGGAACACACCAGCCCACAAGGGGCTGGTGCACCCTCTATAGAGGCCGACCCTATGGGGAGGGAAAGGAAAGGATGGAGGAAAGGAAAGTGTGGAGTTGGACTCCTCCTCCCTTCCCTCCCCCCCTCGTTCCTTCCCCCTTGTCCATACAAGGAAAGGGGGCGCAGTAGGGCAGGAGCCATAGGGCTGGCGGCCAACCCCTAGGGGGCGAGCCCTGGTTGCCTCCCTCTCCCCTCCCACCTATATATACACGGGGAGGGGGCGCCACACAAGGAGACGACATTGTCTTAGACATGTGCGACGTCCCCCTCCATGGTTTGCACCACCAGTCATTTTTTCGTAGTGCTTAGGCAAAGCCCTACGGAGATCACTTCACCATCACCATCACCATGATGTCATGTTGTCGGAACTCATTCACTATGTCACAATCTTGCTGGATCAAGAAGGTGCGGACGTCATCGAGCTGAACGTGTGCTGAACGCGGAGGTGTCCTACGTTTGGTACTCGATCGGTTGGATCGCGAAGAAAGTTCGACTACATCAACCACATTGTGAAACGCTTCCGCTTACGGTCTATGAGGGCATGTAGACACACTCTTCCCCCTTGTTGCTATGCATCTCCATGGATAGATAATTGCGCGTGCGTAAATTTTTTTGTTTTTGATGCAACATTACCCAATAGTGGTATCAGAGCCAGGTCTATGCGTAGATGATATGCACGAGTAGAACACAAAGAAGTTGTCGGCGGTGATGTTCATACTGCTTACCACCAACATCTTATTTTGATTCGCCAGCATTGTGGGATGAAGAGGCCTAGACCAATCTTACATGTCCACGCACATGAGACCGGTTCCACTGACTGACATGCAACTAGTTTTGCATAAAGGTGGCTGGCGGGTGTCTGTTTCTCCTACTTTAGTTAAATCGAATTTGACTGCGGCCAGTCCTTCAAGAAGGTTAAAACAACAAACTTGGTAAATCACCGTTGTGGTTTTTTGTCGTAGGTAAGAACGGTTCTTGCTAGAAACCCGTAGTAGCCATGTAAAACTTGCAACAACAAAGTAGAGGACGTCTAACTTGTTATTGCAGGGTAGTTGTGATGTGATATGGTCAAGACATGATGTGATATACGTTATTGTATGAGATGATCATGTTTCGTAATTTATCAGCAACCGACAGGAGCCTTATGGTTCTCTCTTTATTGTATAAAATGCAAATGCCATGTAATTGCTTTACTTTATCACTATCTGTTAGAAATAGTTGTATAAGCAATAGTTGGTGAGACGACCACGACGCAACGATGGAGGTCAAGGTGTCGATCCGGTGACGATGGAGATCATGACGATGCTTTAGAGATGGAGATCAAAAGAAGAGATGATTATGGCCATATCATGTCACATATTTTGATTGCATGTGATGTTTATCTTTTATGCATATTATTTTGCTTAGAACGACGGTAGCATTATAAGATGATCCCTTCACTAAATTTCAAGATATAAGTGTTCTCCCTGAGTATGCACTATTGCGAAAGTTCGTCGTTTCGAGACACCACGTGATGATCGAGTGTGATAGACTCTACGTTCACATACAACAAGTGTAAGGCAGTTTTGCACATGCAGAATACTTGGGTTAAACTTGACGAGGCTAGCATGTACAGACATGGTCTCGGAACACTGGAGACCGAAAGGTCGAAGGTGAGTCATAGAGTAGATATGATCAACATAGAGATGTTCACCATTGATGACTACCCCATCTCACGTGATGATTGTACATGAGTTAGTTGACTTGGATCACGTATCACTTAAATAACTTGAGGGATGTTAATTTAAGTGGGAGTTCATTAGTAATTTGATTAATTGAACTTAAATTTATCATGAACTTAGCCTTAATAGTTTTTGCATATCTATGTTGTAGATCAATAGCTCGCTATATAGCCTCCCTATTTTTGATATGTTACTAGAGAAAACTAAGTTGAAAGATGATAATAGCAATGGTGGGAACTAGGTCTGTGATCTTAGGATTATCCTCATTGCTGCACAAAAGAATTATGTCCTTGATGCACCGCTAGGTGACAGACCTATTGCAGGAGCAGATGTAGACGTTATGAACGTTTGGCAAGCTCGATATGATGACTACTTAATAGTTTAGTGTGCCATGCTTTACGGCTTAGAACCGGGACTTCAAAAACGTTTTGAACGCCATGGAACATATGAGATGTTCCAAGAGAGGAATTTGGTATTTCAGACTCATACCCGTGTCGGGAGGTGATACGTCTCCAACGTATCTATAATTTTTGATTGTTCCATGCTATTATATTATCTGTTTTGGATGTTTAATAGGCATTTATATGCTGTTTCATATTATTTTTGGGACTAACCTATTAACCGAGGGCCGAGTGCGAGTTTTTGTTTTTTTGCCTATTTTAGAGTTTTGCAGAAAAGGAATACCAAACGGAATGAAACCTTCGCGATGATCTTTCTTGGACCGAAAGGAAACCAAAAGACTTGGAGATGAAGTCAGAGATGCAACAAGGCGACCACGAGGCAGGAAGGCACGCCCCCTACCTCATGGGCCCCTCGTAGCTCCCCTGACGTAGTTCCTTCGCCTATATATACTCTTATACCCCGAAAACATCTAGGAGAGCCACGAAACCACTTTTCCACCATTGCAACCTTCTGTACCTGTGAGATCCCATTGAGGGACCTTTTTCGGCGTCCTGCCGGAGGGGGATTCGATCATGGAGGGCTTCTACATCAACACCATTACCTCTCCAATGAAGCATCAGTAGTTTACCACAGACCTACGGGTCCATAGTTATTAGCTAGATGGCTTCTTCTCTCGCTTTGATTCTCAATACCATGTTCTCCTCGATGTTCTTGGATATCTATTAGATGTAATATTCTTTTGCGGTGTGTTTGCCGAGATCCGATGAATTGTGGATTTATGATCAGATTATCTATGAATATTGTTTGGTTCTTCTCTCAATTCTTATATGCATGATTTGATATCTTTCCAAGTCTCTTCGAATTATCGGTTTAGTTTGGCCTACTAGATTGATCTTTCTTGCAATGGGAGAAGTGCTTAACTTCGGGTCCAATCTTGCAGTGTCCTTTCCCAGTGACAGTAGGGGCAGTAAGGCACGCATTGTAGTGTTGCCATCGAGGATAAAAAGATGGGGTTTTCATCATATTGCTTGAGTTAATTCCTCTACATCATGTCATATTACTTAATGTGTTACTCTGTTCTTTATAAACTTAATACTCTAGATGCATGCTGGATAGCGGTCGATGTGTGGAGTGAAAGGATCGATATGGTTGACTAGAGGGGGGGGGGGTGAATAGGAAACTAACAATTTTAAGTTTTTCTTTACCAAATTAAACTTTGCAACAAAATAGGTTGTCTAGATGTGCAACTAAGTGAGCAACCTATATGATGCAATAACAACTAGCACATGAGCAAGCAAGGGATGCAACACAAGTAGACTTGCGAAAGTAAAGGCACGAAATAACCAAGAGTGGAGCCGGTGGAGACGAGGATGTGTTACCGAAGTTCCTTCGTTTAAGGGGAAGTACGTCTCCGTTAGAGCGGTGTGGAGGCACAATGCTCCCCAAGAAGCCACTAGGGCCACCGTATTCTCCTCACGCCCTCACACAATGCGAGATGCCGTGATTCCACTATTGGTGCCCTTGAAGGCGGCGACCGAACCTTTACAAACAAGGTTGGGGCAATCTGCACAACAATTGGAGGCTCCCAACAACACCATGAAGCTTCACCACAATGGAGTATGGCTTCGAGGTTACCTCAACCGTCTAGGGTTCTCAAACACCCAAGAGTAACAAGATCCGCTAGGGATAAGTGGGGGGAATCAAATATCTTGTGGTGGAAGTTTAGATCGGGCCCTTGTCACCCAATCCCGAGCAAATCAACAAGTTTGATTGGCTAGGAAGAGAGATCGGGCGAAAATGGAGCTTGGAGCAACAATGGAGCTTAGAGGTGGAAGAGGTAGTCAACTATAGGTAGAAGACGCCCCTTATATAGTCATGGGAAATATCCAACCGTTATCCACATGTTCAGCCTGCGACAAGCGGTACTACCGCTCCAGGGGCGCGGTACTACCGCAAGGCCGCGCGATACTACCGTGGCGGACCACGGTACTTCCACGACAGCAGCAGAGGTCGGGACTTGCCTGACTAGGGTGCCGTACTACCGCTTGCGCGGTACTACCGCTCCCCCTTGCGGTACTACCGCAAGGCAGGGAAGTCATTGCCTACGAAGAGCGCGGATGAAATAAATTACATCCGTGCCTACTTCCGCTGAAAATGAGGTGGTGCAAAAATCCGACGCGGTACTACCGCGCACGAGGCGCGGTACTACCGTTGAGGCGCGGATGTAAAAAATTACATCCGCTCCTACTACCGTGACGCCGCGGTACTAGGTAGGAGGGCCATGGTACTACGACTCCTGGGGAGCGGTACTACCGTGGGCTCCCGCGGTACTACCGCGCTGGACGAGCGGTACTACCATGGGTGGCGCGGATGTAAAAAATTACATCCGCCCCTACTACCGTACCGGAGCGGCACTAGTCCTGGGAGCCATGGTACTACGGCTCCAGAGGAGCGGTACTACCTTGACCCACAGCGGTACTACCGCTGGTACTTGCGGTACTGCCGCAAGTACAACAGGAGTCGTCAGATTTCGGCACAACAAGGAAAACGAAGAGATGCTCCAAAGTGCAAGGAAAAGTAGGACAAGTGTACGTGTTGATTCCACCCTAACCTTTCCGACGCGGACCCCCTCTTAATAGTACGTCTCTCCTACGACTCAAATCCACCAAAGAGAAACGTAGAACAACACCGACTTCAATGGACTCCGAGGGGCACCGAATCGTCTCGTGCCTAGTGATGAAGTATCTGAGAAGCTCAAGGCACACGATTAGTCCACAAAAGCATTGTCATCAATCACCAAAACACCTAAGGGATAAATATGCCCTTACAATCTCCCCCTTTTTGGTGGATTGATGACAATACGGGATTTGCACATAGATAAGATAATTTTGAGCAAGGGCAAACCCCACCTCTCTAAAATATAGACGGGCTCCCCCTAGATGTGTGCAATCTAGATGAATGCTTTGGACTGCATAGCACACAAACTAGGATCAACACTCCCCCTATATTTTAGAGACCAAGGCACGATAATTAAGATCAAAGTAGAGCATAGCATAAAGATAGCACAATAAAACACAAGCTCGCTAGGATAGATAGAGTGCATATGTCTTACACCAGGAAGTAAAGCAACCGAGGTTCAAACGAGAAAGCAGCAAATAGTTCAACCGAGAAAGCAGCAAACACACGACACACACGACTCGCAAATCCCTACACTCTCTCCCCCTTTGGCATCGAGACGCCAAAAAGGCAGAGAGGACACCTACACACAAGAGGTGGCTCAAGCAGGGAACTCGTCCCAACCCTCTCTGTCGGTCTCCTCGGCAGCAGGGATGGTCTCCTCGACGTCCTCCTCAGAATCAGTCCACCTGTAGCCTTGCTTCTCCATCCACTTGGCCTCTGGAGTGATGCGCTCCTCAGACCCGCCAGACACTTCCTCACCATAGAGCTGCAAGATCTTCTTGTCCCTGCGACGACTCTCCTTGGACGCCACGTGAGTCCTGTACTGCCCCTTGGCTTGCATGCAGAAAAGGGTCTTCATCTTGTCCTTCAGCTTCTTGGCCCATGATAGCATAGTGGAACCCTGGGAAGGCCTAGCAGCACGACCCTCAGCAACATCCTCGGCGCCAGCATCCTCCTCATCAACAGCAGCCCTAGCAGCAGTCGCCTCGGCACGAGTGGTGGTGTTGGCCCAGTTGGGTTTGATACGCAGATAGATGGGATCATGACGAATCCAGTCTGGAGCAAGGAACTCCTCACCAGGGAACATCTTCTCCCAAGTCTTCGAGATCAACCGAAACAGATAGGGACCATAGATAGGCACCTTGCGGTTGAACACTGCAAACCGAAGCTCACACCACATGATGTGTGAGATATCAAGTGGCTGAGACTGAGACGAACGAGCCTCCTCGCAAATGAGCATCATATCCACCATATAGGCATGAACCTTGTCTTTGTCACCAATGCGAGGGAACAAGGAGTTGCGGAAGATGCGATACATGATATCCAGAAAAGAGTTGAGCACCAACGCTGTCTTGCCATTGGCGAGCGCCTTCTCAACCATGAATGGTGCAAGCTTGTCCTTGTTGGCAGACTCAGCATTGGCATGGGGGTGAACACCCACTGGAGTGTTGAGCCCATCATCAGGAACCTGGAGCAGATCCATGAACTCCTTCCAGGTAGCAGACAGTTGACGGCCATTGGTCATCCAGGTCATCCTCCGCTCCTCATTAGAGTGAAAGTACACTGAGGCAAAGAACTGACAAATAAGCTCAGGGTCATAGTCAAGGTGAAAGGATATCACATGCTCAATGCCAAACTGCTCCACCAAGTCTAGAGCCTCTCCAAAGTAGTCACGGAACTTGTCCTTCCTCATGTGATGCATATCAATCCATTTCACATCCATGTAGGTATTCTGCTTATGACATCCAGATAGATGTTGGTCTGTTGCTTGTTCCAGAACAGCTCACAGCCTCTAACAGTGGAATGAGGGTTCACATAGGGGTGAAGCTGCCTGAGACGGAAGTACTCAGATGGGGTTATCTCATCCATTCCCTTAGTGGGCTCCTTGTGCTTGCTAGCTGAGGTCTTGACATTGCGCTTGGAGGCAGAAGAGCCCCCTGGTACTTCACCTGGGTTGCGCAGACGCTTAGAGCCAGTGTCATGACTGGGATTGGACCGGCGAGAGCCACCACCTGAGACACACACGCAAAACACCAACGAACGCGAAGAAGATCAATGCAAAGGCCACGGTAAAGCACAAGAAACACATAGAAGGCATACAAGAAAGTTGTCATGCGATAGATGTGAGCCACGGTAGAACTGCCAGTGCCTGCGGTACTAAAATATTAGTACCGCTCCGAAATGCGGTAGTATCGTGCGAGGTCATGGTAGTACCGTGGTTGGAGCAGAAGTAAAATTTTAGTGCCGCAGTGCGTGCGGTAGTACCGCTCCCGACGGGCGGTAGTGCCGCGCCAGACGGGCGGTAGTACCGCGTCGCGTCGGATCCAAATGGCGGTTCGAATCTGAAAAGAACCGCGAAACAACGGCGGTGCTACGGTGATCAAATCTAGCGCAAGACAAAAATACAAGTATAAATCCTACGCAATACTACACTCCTTCATCCTACTCTTGCATAGATTAAGCCTAGGAATCTCAAGAACACACAAGTCTCCCCCAAAACCTAGAAAGATCAAACACAACCAACAAGGAGAGGGAGTTGGGGAAAGACCTTGGTCCATAGCAAAAGCACGTGGTGGGGAACGATCCCACCGGACGGAATCACGAGAGGGCAACCGGAGGAGGAGATCCGGCGATGAACACCGACTCTGTTCTTGAGCGAGGGAGAGAAGGAGACGACGTGGGGGAAGAACTGCGAATGGGTATGGGAAGTTAGAACTCCCCCTGCCCGTCCTTATCCCCACACGCCCAAACCGGCGCGGTAGTACCGCTTATCATCGCGGTAGTACCGCTCGGGCGGAAGTACCGCACCGAGGCAGTAGTACCGCTCACCCAGGCGGCAGTAAAAAATTACTGCCGCGTGGGGATGGTAGTACCGTGCTCCCACATGCGGTAGTACCGTGGCTGGCTGCGGTAGTACCGTAGCTGGCCGCGATAGTACCGTGAACTCAAGACACAACATGTTTCAACACGAGAAGAAGGCCTTTGCACGGAAACTTTTCACACACAGGAAACCACAAGAGCACACACAAGCCAGAGGCATAAAGACAACAAGAAACCACCAAGCGACAAAACCTCTCGAAGAGAGAGGGCGGTGGCTGAAGCCACCTATGTTTGAGTTAGATGGTATGGCACCGCGAAGAATTATCCTTGGGACCATGACCAAAACTCATCTTTGAAGCACAAGTACCATCAAAAATGGCTAATGTGAAAGAGGTGATCAATTTATGCATAATGGGGGGAGGCAGAGTTCATTGAGAGAACAACACTCCCCCTATGTCCATGCCTACACCTAAACTAGACAACAAGTTGAGTGTGATGGGGGGTACACGGGTTCAAGTCACATTGCTCAAATCAATGATATTTAGCTCATGCCTTAACTCGCGAAATCTTGCTTCATCCAAGGGCTTCGTGAAAATATCTGCAAGGTTATCATGAGTGTTGACATACTTGAGCTCGATCTCCCCTCGCCTAATGTGATCCCGGATGAAGTGATACCGAATCTCAATGTGCTTCGTCTTGAAGTGTTGCACCGGGTTGAGAGAAATCTTGATGGCACTTCCATTATCACACCAAAGAGGCACTTTGTCACAAATGACACCGTACTCCTTTAAAGTTTGCCTCATCCATAGGAGTTGAGCACAACAACTACCGGCCGCCACATATTCCGCTTCGGTGGACGAGAGAGACACACAACTTTGCTTCTTGGAAGACCAACTTACCAAAGAGCAACCAAGAAATTGGCACCCTCCGGAAGTGGACTTCCTATCCACTTTGTCTCCCGCCCAATCGGAATCCGTAAATCCTTCAAGCTTGAAGTTTGCTCCTCTTGGGTACCATAAGCCAAAGTTTGTGGTATGAGCCAAATAGCCAAATATCGAAAGATTCGCTTGACCGCCACATAGTGACTTTCCTTCGGTGCGGCTTGAAACCGTGCACACATCCCCACGCTCAACATGATATCCGGTCTAGATGCACAAAGGTAAAGCAAGGAGCCAATCATGGAACGATATACCTTTTGATCCACCGCTTTACCATTGGGATCAATGTCAAGTTGGCACTTGGTAGGCATTGGTGTAGTAGCCGGCTTGACATCACTTAGCTTGAATCTTTTAAGCATGTCTTGAGTGTATTTGGCTTGGTTGATGAAGGTTCCTTCTCTTCTTTGTTTGATGTCAAAACCAAGGAAGAACTTCAACTCTCCCATTGAAGACATCTTGAACTTGGAGGTCATGAGAGCGGCAAATTCCTCATTGAAAGCTTTGTTAGGAGAACCAAAGATAATATCATCAACATATAGTTGGCATACAAACAACTCCCCTTTGACCTTCTTAGTAAAAAGAGTGGGATCGATTTGTCCTACTTCAAATCCACGATCTTGTAGCAACTCGGTAAGGTGGTCATACCATGCACGTGGGGCTTGTTTAAGGTCATAGAGTGCCTTATCGAGTTGATACACATGATCCAGGAAGTAGGGGTCGTCGAACCCGGGGGGTTGCTTGACATAGACCAACTCATTCATAGGACCATTAAGAAAAGCACTTTTCACATCCATTTGTTGCAAATTAAAGTTGTGATGGGAGGCATAAGCAATCAACAAACGAATGGATTCAAGACGAGCAACGGGAGCAAAGGTTTCACCGTAGTCGATACCCTCGACTTGGGAGTAGCCTTGTGCTACCAATCTTGCCTTGTTGCGAATGATGTTCCCATGAGCATCTTGCTTGTTCTTGAAGATCCACTTGGTTCCAATGACGTTGTGGTTTCCCGATGGTCTTGGCACCAATCTCCACACCTTGTTGTACTCGAAGTTGTTGAGTTCTTCATGCATGGCATTGAGCCAATACGAGTCTTCGAGCGCCTCATAGACCTTTTGGGGTTCAACACAAGAGGCAAACGCGTGATGTTCACAATAGTTTGCTGATTGTCTATGAGTGCTTACCCCCTTTCTTAGGCTTCCAACCATGTTTTCCATGAGATGGCCTTGGGTGGTGAGCTTGGAAGCAATCTTCGCGGCACGACGCTCTAATTCCTCCTCGGGTGTGGAAGGAGGAGGGTTAACTTGATCATCTTCAGCGCAGTCTTGAGCTTGTTCTTCATCTTGAGCTTGCTCATGATCTTGAACTTGCTCGAGGGGGAGAACTTGACCTTGGGCATCATTTAGAGGTTCACCACCATCTTGAGGTTGATCTTGCCCTTGGTCTTGTTCACGAGGTTGAGGGCCTTCACTTTGTTCTTCGGAAGCGTGTGGGTCTTGATGAGGTGATGGCTCCACTTGAGTAGAGTATTGTCCTTCTCCTTCGACCACAAGGGGTTCTTCAATGGGTAGAATTTGACCAATACCCATTCTTCTTATGGCTTGGGGAGGAATTTCATCACCTACATCACAAGTACCACTTTGCTCCACTTGGGAGCCGTTATTTTCATCAAACTCCATGTTACACGTCTCCTCAATGAGTCCGGTGGACTTGTTGAGAACACGGTAAGCATGAGAGTTTGTAGCATAACCAACAAATATGCCCTCATGAGCTCTAGCCTCAAATTTAGACAAACGAACACCTTTCTTGAGAATGAAACACTTACAACGAACACCCGGAAGTACTTGAGGTTGGGCTTGTTGCCGGTGAGAATCTCATAAGGGGTCTTGTTCAAGCCTTTGCGGAGATAGAGCCAATTGGATGCATGACATGCGGTGTTGATGGCTTCGGCCCAAAAGTTGTATGGAGACTTGAACTCCGCCATCATGGTCCTTGCCGCATCCATCAACGTCCGGTTCTTCCTCTCCGCTACACCATTTTGTTGTGGAGTATAAGGTGCAGCATATTGATGCTTGATCCCTTCATCACTGAGAAACTCATCCAAGGTGTAGTTCTTGAACTCGGTGCCGTTGTCACTTCTTATTGTCAAGATCTTTGCATTGTGTTGACGTTGAGCTTCATTTGCAAAGTCGATGACGGTTTGTTGAGTCTCACTCTTCCTCTTGAAGAAGTATACCCAAGTGTATCTTGAATAGTCATCCACAATCACCAAACAATACTTTCTACCTCCAAGACTATCAAAAGATGGAGGCCCAAAGAGATCCATGTGAAGGAGCTCCAAGGGTCTCTTCGAGTAGATGATGGTTGAGGGAGGGTGAGCCTTCTCATGAAGCTTTCCTTCAATACAAGCACTGCAAGCACGATCTTTGGCAAAACTAACATTTGTTAGTCCACGAACATGGTCCTCCTTGAGAAGACTTTGCAAAGATATCATATTGACGTGGGCTAAACGGCGATGCCAAAGCCATCCCACGTCAACTTTAGCCATTAGGCATGTCGCGGTCTTAGTGGGTCACTCCGAAAAGTTAATCACATAGAGACCATTCTCGACATGCCCAACAAAGGCTACTTTAAGAGTCTTGCTCCGCAAGAGGGCCACGGTATCAATGTCAAAGAAGGTAGCAAAACCCATGAGTGCAAGTTGACAAATGGAAAGCAAATTGTATGCAAGGGACTCAACAAGCATGACTTTCTCGATCGTTAGATCATGAGAAATGACAACCTTGCCGAGACCCAATACCTTAGAATGTGATGCATCACCCCACTCGACATTGGTGGGCATAGATGGAATCTCTTGCACGTCCACCACCAAGTCATTGCTCCCGGTCATATGATTTGTTGCTCCACTATCAAGCAACCATGATCCCCCACCGGAAGCAAACACCTACAAGAGATCAATGCTTGGTTTTAGGTACCCATTTAGTAATGGGTCCTTTGATGTTAGTAACAAGGGTCTTGGGAACCCAAATAGACCATTCAATGTACTCATAGGGTGAACCAACAAATTCAGCAAAAACATGTCCATCACTAGCACGGCACAACACATAAGATGGGTTAAAGTCGCTGGCTTTGTTTGAGGAAATGCTTTTGCCCTTTTGGACATCAACTCCCTTCACTTTTTCCTTCTTCTCCTTAGGAGCACCCTCTCCCTATTTCACAAACGTTTGCTTGAGAGGAGGAGGACGTTTGGTCTTGTTGTTCTTCTTCTTCTTGCTCTTGGACTTGGGTGCAAACCCAATTCCTTCCTTGGCCACAACTTCCTTTTGATTGCTCAAAAGGTCGTTGAGGTTTTTCTCACCTTGAATGCATGCCACAAGGCCTTTCTCAAGTTGATCCTTCAACTTGGCATTCTCCTCCACAAGATGCACATGCTCACAACACGGGTTAGTAGCACATGCATTATCAATTAATACCATATGAGGAAAGGTGGCCTTTTCCTTGATTAGCTTAACTTGGCGTTGAGCATGAGACTCCTTGAGGTTAGCGTGAGCACCATTCAAGACCTTGTGGGCCTTGTCAAGTATCTCAAACTCATCTTTGAGTCTAGCATGATCAACCCCAAGTTTAGTCTTCTCGGAAGTTAGCACACGAGACACGACAAGAGCATGATCAAGATCTTTCTTTAACTTAGCATGGTCATCATTGTGTGACTCCTCAAAAGTCAAACGATGCACACGCTCTTCCTCGAGAGCATTAGAGAGATCCGATATCTCATTGGCATAGTCACGACTATGGCCTTCCATCTTAGAGATGGTTTCTTCGTGAGCCTCGATCATGTCATTGGCCTCACCAAGTTGTTCCAAGAGAGCAACAAAGTGCTTCTTGGACTTACCCTTGAGCTTACTCATAAAAGACTCAAATTCATTCACTTCCTCATTAGACTCAACATGTTCATCAATGCAATCCTCCAAGGAGGGATTAGTAATGATGGTGGTTGTGATGTTGGGGGTTACCTTGTTTGAAGCTTTAGCCATGAGGCACTTGGCGGTGATGTTTTCGTTGGGTGAATCAAAGAGAGACACCGGGGGAGTAGTAGCAATGGCAACGGATGCCATGGCCATTGCTTCTCCACTTTCATCATCATCGTCATCCTCTTGGTATTCTTCTTGAACCACCAACCCACGAGTTGGAGTCTTCTTGGCAAAGTTGTTCTTGTTGGGGAAGGACTTGGCTTTGTCTTTTCGAATGAATTTGCCACCATTGTCTTCCCGCTTCTCGTAAGGACAATCCGCAACGAAATGGCTCACATTGCCACAGTTGAAGCAAGTTCTAACTCGTTGCTTGCCCTTGACGCCACTTGAATTGTTCTTGTTGAAGTTGGGTCTTGAATTCTTCTTGCTCCAAAATTGTCTTGAAGCAAGGGCCATGTGCTCATGATAATCATACTTGGTGTCTTCGGGATTGCTCTCCTCATCTTCCACTTCTTCCTCTTCTTCCATGATGACCTTGGCCTTCAAAGCAAGGTTGGGCTTCTTTGCCCTTTGAGAACGGAGCACCGCATTGTCGGCGGTCTTGTCCAAGATGCTCATTGCAACGAACTCATCCAACACTTCACTTGAGGTCATGGAGTGGAAGTCCGGTCTTTGACGAATGATGGAGGACATGGCCTTGTTGTAGGGCATCATGGTCTTGAGGAACTTGCGCTTGATCCAATTGTCATTCGTGTCCTTGATTCCATGATCTCGGAGTGAGACCGCGAGTTTGGTCACTCTTCGAAAGAGCTCACGAGGTTCTTCATCTTCTTTCGTTGCAAACTCATCGACTTCATCTTGCACCACTTCATAGTTGGAGCGTTGAATGCTAGCACTTCCTCGATATAGAGACTCAACACATTTCCATGCTTCTTTAGCCATGGCATGAGGTCGAAGATGAGGGAGATCTTCGGGAAGGATTGCATCTTGGATGATGAAGAGAGCACTCTCATTGAATTGATTGTCCACGACTTCTCGAGGGGTGAAGTTGCTTGGGTCATGAGGATAGAAACCTTCTTCAATGATTCTCCAAGGTTAGTGTTCACATATTTTAAATGACGCTTGAAGCGATAAACCCAAGAATCAAAATCTTCATGTTTCTCATATTTAGGAGGAGGACCGGCATGATTCAAATGCGTGGAAGGGATCGGCCCTCCATAAATTGGGGGTTCCACATGGGCAAAGATGCCGGTGCCATTTCTACCACTAATAGAAGGACACTTTTCAATGTTAGCTTCCCCTTTGTCAGAGGTAGCATCCGTTACCTTGTTGGTGGGATCACCCACTTTCATCGGCGAGGTAGATTGTTTAAGTCCTTCTAGGAATTCCTTAAACATCTCCTTGACCTCGGTCGTCATGGAGGTTTCAATGTTTCCAAAGCCACATTGAATTCCTCACGTGAGATCGAGTTACCCCCATCTCCCGTAGATGATATCGGATCCGCACCGGAGTGCTCTCCCACATCATCTACGACATCAACCATACTCTTCGGACGGCAAAGTCCTTAAAAAGAGACGAGGCTCTGATACCAATTGAAAGGATCGATATGGTTGACTAGAGGGGGGGGGGGTGAATAGGCAACTAACAATTTTAAGCTTTTCTTTACCAAATTAAACTTTGCAACAAAATAGGTTGTCTAGATGTGCAACTAAGTGAGCAACCTATATGATGCAATAACAACTAGCACATGAGCAAGCAAGGGATGCAACACAAGTAGGCTTGCAAAAGTAAAAGCACGAAATAACCAAGAGTGGATACGATGGAGACGAGGATGTGTTACCGAAGTTCCTTCCTTTAAGGGGAAGTACGTCTCCGTTAGAGCGGTGTGGAGGCACAATGCTCCCCAAGAAGCCACTAGGGCCACCGTATTCTCCTCACGCCCTCACACAATGCAAGATGCCGTGATTCCACTATTGGCGCCCTTGAAGGCGGCGACCGGACCTTTACAAACAAGGTTGGGGCAATCTCCACAACAATTGGAGGCTCCCAACAACACCACGAAGCTTCACCACAATGGAATATGGCTTCGAGGTGACCTCAACCGTCTAGGGTGCTCAAACACCCAAGAGTAACAAGATCCGCTAGGGATAAGTGGGGGGAATCAAATATCTTGTGGTGGAAGTGTAGATCGGGCCCTTGTCACCCAATCCCAAGCAAATCAACAAGTTTGATTGGCTAGGGAGAGAGATCGAGCGAAAATGGAGCTTGGAGCAACAATGGAGCTTAGAGGTGGAAGAGGTAGTCAACTATAGGTAGAAGACGCCCCTTATATAGTCATGGGAAATATCCAACCGTTATCCACATGTTCAGCCCGCGACAAGCGGTACTACTGCTCCAGGGGAGCGGTACTACCGCAAGGCTGCGGGGTACTACCATGGCGGACCACGGTACTTCCGCGACAGCAGCAGAGGCCGGGACTTGCCTGGCTAGGGTGCAGTACTACCACTTGCGCGGTACTATCGCTCCCCCTTGCGGTACTACCGCAAGGCAGGGAAGTCATTGCCTACGAAGAGCGCGGATGAAATAAATTGCATCTGTGCCTACTTCCGCTGAAAATGAGGTGGTGCAAAAATCCAACGCGGTACTACCGCGCACGAGGCGCGGTACTACCGTTGAGGCGTGGATGTAAAAAATTACATCCGCTCCTACTACCGTGACGCCACGGTACTAGGTAAGAGGGCCACGGTACTACGACTCCTAGGGAGCGGTACTACCGTGGGCTCCCGCGGTACTACCATGGGTGGCGTGGATGTAAAAAATTACATCCGCCCCTACTACCGTACTGGAGTGGCACTAGTCCTGGGAGCCATGGTACTACAGCTCCAGAGGAGCGGTACTACCGTGACCCACAGCGGTACTACCGCTGGTACTTGCGGTACTACCGCAAGTACAGCAGTAGCCGTCAGATTTTGGCACAACAAGGAAAACGAAGAGATGCTCCAAAGTGCAAGGAAAGGTAGGACAAGTGTATGTGTTGATTCCACCCAAACCTTTCCAATGCGGACCCCCTCTTAATAGTACGGCTCTCCTACAACTCAAATCCACCAAAGAGAAACATAGAACAACGCCGACTTCAATGGACTCCGAGGGGCACCGAATCGTCTCGTGCCTAGTGATGAAGTATCTGAGAAGCTCAAGGCACACGATTAGTCCGCAAAAGCATTGTCATCAATCACCAAAACACCTAAGGGCCACGAAACCACTGTTCCACCATCGCAACCTTCTGTACCCGTGAGATCCCATTTAGGGACTTTTTCCGGCGTCCTGCCGGAGGGGGATTCGATCATGGAGGGCTTCTACATCAACACCATTACCTCTCCAATGAAGCATCAGTAGTTTACCACAGACCTACGGGTCCATACTTATTAGCTAGATGGCTTCTTCTCTCACTTTGATTCTCAATACCATGTTCTCCTCGATGTTCTTGGATATCTATTAGATGTAATATTCTTTTGCGGTGTGTTTGCCGAGATCCGATGAATTGTGGATTTATGATCAGATTATCTATGAATATTGTTTGGTTCTTCTCTGAATTCTTATATGCATGATTTGATATCTTTGCAAGTCTCTTCGAATTATCGGTTTAGTTTGGCCTACTAGATTGATCTTTCTTGCAATGGGAGAAGTGCTTAACTTCGGGTCCAATCTTGCAGTGTCCTTTCCCAGTGACAGTAGGGGCAGTAAGGCACACATTGTAGTGTTGCCATCGAGGATAAAAAGATGGGGTTTTCATCATATTGCTTGAGTTAATTCCTCTACATCATGTCATCTTACTTAATGTGTTACTCTGTTCTTTATAAACTTAATACTCTAGATGCATGCTGGATAGCAGTCGATGTGTGGAGTAATAGTAGTAGATGCAGAATCATTTCGGTCTACTTGACACGGACGTGATGCCTATGTTCATGATCATTGCCTCAGATGTCGTCATAACTATGCGCTCTTCTATCAATTGCTCGGCAGTAATTTGTTCACCGACCGTAATATTTTCTATCTTGAGAGAAACCACTAGTGAAACCTATGGCCCCTGGGTCTCTTTTCCATTATATTGAATATCTTTTACATCTTACCAGTTTCCAATTTACTATTTTGCAATCTTTTATTTTCCGATCTATAAACCAAAAATACCAAAAATATTTTGCAAGTGACCGTGAAGGGATTAACAACCCCTTTATAGCGCTCGGTGCAAGTTGTTGATTGTTTGTGTAGGTATTCGGTGACTTGTGCATTGTATCCTACTGTATTGATACCTTGGTTCTCAAAACCAAGGGAAATACTTACGCTACTTTGCTGCATCACCCTTTCCTCTTCAAGGGAAAACCAACGCAAACTTAAGAGGTAGCAAGAAGAATTTCTGGCGCTGTTGCCGGGGAGATCTACGTCAAGTCAAGCCATACCAAGCACCCATCATAAACTCTTCTCCCTTGCATTACATTATTCACCATTCGCCTCTCGTTTTCCTCTCCCTCACTTTTAAAACAATTTTGGAAAACCTTTGCCTTTTCTTCACCCCTCTTCCGTTCGTCTCTTTTCGCTTGCTTCTTGTGTGCTTGTGTGTTGGATTGCTTGCTTTGTCACGATGGCTCAAGATAATACTAAATTGTGTGACTTTTCCAATACCAACAACAATGATTTTATTAGCACTCCGATTGCCCCTACTACCAATGCTGAATCTTGTGAAATTAATGCCGCTTTATTGAATCTTGTTATGAAAGATCAATTTTCTGGCCTTCCTAGTGAAGATGCCGCATCCCATCTAAACAATTTCGTTTATTTGTGCGATGTGCAAAAGAAGAAAGATGTGGATAATGATATTGTTAAATTGAAGCTATTTTCATTTTTGCTTAGAGATCATGCTGAAACTTGGTTTTCATCTTTGCCCAAAAATAGTATTGATTCGTGGAATAAGTGTAAAGATGCTTTCATCTCTAAGTATTTTCCTCCCGCTAAGATCAGCTCCCTTAGGAATGATATTATGAATTTTAAGCAACTTGATCATGAGCATTTTGCACAATCTTGGGAGAGAATGAAATTGATGATACGTAATTGCCCTACACATGGTTTGAATTTGTGGATGATTATACAAAAAAATTATGCCGGATTGAATTTTGCTTCTAGAAATCTTTTAGATTCGGCCGCGGGAGGCACCTTTATGGAAATCACTTTAGGAGAGGCTACTAAGCACCTAGATAATATTATGGTTAATTATTCTCAATGGCACACCGAAAGATTCACTAGTAAAAAAGTTCATGCAATTGAAGAGATTAATGTTTTGAGTGGAAAGATGGATGAACTTACGAAATTATTTGCTAATAAAAGTGTTTCTTTTGATTCTAATGATATGCCTTTGTACACTTTGATTGAGAATAATAATGAATCTATGGATGTGAATTTTGTTGGTAGGAACGATTTTGGTAACAACGCGTATCGAGGCAAATTTAATCCTAGGCCATTTCCTAGTAATTCCTCTAATAATTAGGGTAATTCCTACAAAAATTCTTATGGCAATTTTAATAACATGCCCTCTGATTTTTAGAATAGTGTTAAATAATTTATGAGTTCGCAAAAGAATTTCAATGCTTTGATTAATTTTTTTTCTCAAGATCGATGATTTGGCTAGGAACATGGATAGAATTTCTCTTGATGTTGATTCTTTGAAACTTAGATCTATCCCACCTAAGCATGATATCAATGAGTCTCTCAAATCCATGAGAATTTCCATTGATGAGTGCAAAGAAAGAACCGCTAAGATGCGTGCTAAAAAAGATTGGTTTGTAAAAGCCAGTTCTTCTAGTTTTCATGATAATAATGATGAAGATCTAAAAGTGATTGGTGCAACTCCTATTAAATATTTGTTTTCCAATATGAATCCTGATAAAGATGGGACTGGACATGAGTCAACTTTAGTTAAAAGGCGTCCCAATGATTCCGAGTTTTTAGATCTAGATGCAAAAATTGATAAAAGTGGGATTGGAGAGGTCAAGACTTTAAGTAGCAATGAACCCACTCTTTTGGATTTAAAGGAATTTAATTATGATAATTGTTCTTTAATAGATTGTATTTCCTTGTTGCAATCCGTGTTAAATTCTCCTCATGCTTATAATCAAAACAAAGCTTTTACTAAACATATCGTTGATGCCATGATGCAACATTTTGAAGAAAAGCTTGAATTAGAAGTTTCTATCCCTAGAAAACTTTATGATGAGTGGGAACCTACTATTAAGATTAAGATTAAAGATTATGAATGCTATGCTTTGTGTGATTTGGGTGCTAGTGTTTCCACGATTCCAAAAACTTTGTGTGATGTGTTAGGTTTCCGTGAATTTGATGATTGTTCTTTAAATTTGCATCTTGTGGATCCCTCTATTAAGAAACCTATGGGAAGTATTAATGATGTTCTTATTGTTGCAAATAGAAATTATGTGTTCTAGATTTCATCGTTCTTGATATAAATTGCAATCCTACATGTCCTATTATTCTTGGTAGACCTTTCCTTAGAACGATTGATGCAATTATTGATATGAAAGAAGGAAACATTAGATTCCAATTTCCGTTAAGGAAAGGCATGGAACACTTTTCTATGAATAAAATTAAATTGCCTTATGAATCTATTATGAGAGCCACTTATGGATTGCATACCAAAGATGGCAATACCTAGATCTATTCGTGTTTTTATGCCTAGCTAAGGGCGTTAAACGATACCGCTTGTTGGGAGGCAACCCAATTTTTATTTTTGTTCTTTGCTTTTTGATCCTGTTTAGTAATAAATAATCCATCTAGCCTCTGGTTAGATGTGTTTTTATGTTTTAATTAGTGTTTGTGCCAAGTAGAACCTTTAGGATAGCTTACGGTGATAGTTGTGTTGATGCTGCTGAAAATCAAAAACTTTTGTGCTTAGTAAATTAGTTTTGTAAATTCATAGAAACGTTATTTTGATTTGATTCTTTATGATATGGATTTGTACACAAATTTCTCAGCTTTTCCTAATTTGGATGTATTTTTGGAGTTACATAAGTGTTCAAGAGTTACAAATTACTACAGACTGTTCTGTTTTTGACAGATTCTGTTTTTCGCGTGTTGTTTGCTTATTTCGATGAATCTATGGGTAGTATCGGGAGGTATGAACAATGGATAAGTTGGAATACAGTATATATTACACCAATATAAATAAATAATGATTTTTCCACAATATCTTAAAGTGGTGATTTATTTTCTTATACTAACGAAGCTCATGAGATTTTCTGTCGAGTTTTGTGTTGTGAAGTTTTGAAGTTTTGGGTAAGGATGTGATGGACTATGGAATAAGGAGTGGCAAGAGCCTAAGCTTGGGGATGAACAAGACAACCCAATGTAATATTCAAGGACAAACAAAAGCCTAAGCTTGGGGATGCCCCGGAAGGCATCCCCTCTTTCGTCTTCGTCTATCGGTAACTTTACTTGAGGCTATATTTTTATTCACCACATGATATGTGTTTTGCTTGGAGTGTCTTGTATGATTTGAGTCTTTGCTTTTTAGTTTACCACAATCATCCTTACTGTACACACCTTTTGGGATAGACACACATGAATCGGGATTTATTAGAATACTCTATGTGCTTCACTTATATTTTTTGAGCAAGGCAATATTGCTCTAGTGCTTCACTTATATTTTTTGAGCAAGGCAATATTGCTCTAGTGCTTCACTTACATATTTTTAGAGCACGGCGATGGCTTTATTTTGTAGAAATTGTTGAACTCTCATGCTTCACTTATATCATTTTGAGAGTCTTTTAGAACAACATGGTAATTTGCTTGGGTTATAAAACTAGTCCTAATATGATGGGCATCCAAGATCGATATAATAAAAACTTTCATATGAAGTGCATTGAATAATATGAGAAGTTTGATTCTTTATGATTGTTTTGAGATATGAAGATGGTGATATTAGAGTCATGCTAGTGGAGTAATTGTGAATTCGAGAGATACTTGTGTTAACGTTTGTGATTCCCGTAGCATGCATGTATGGTGAACCGTTATGTGATGAAGTCGGAGCATGATTTATTTATTGATTGTCTTCCTTATGAGTGGAAGTGTGTATCCCGCGATGGTTAACTCCTACCAACCCTTCCCCTAGGAGCATGCGTGTAGTACTTTGTTTTGATGACTCGTAGAATTTTGCAATAAGTATGTGAGTTCTTTATGACTAATGTTGAGTCCATGGATTATACGCACTCTCAACCTTCCACCATTGCTAGCCTCTCTTGTGCCGCACAACTTTCGCCAGTACCATACACCCACCATTACCTTCCTCAAAACATCCACCATACCTACCCATTATGGCATTTCCTTAGCCATTTCGAGATATATTTCCATGCAACTTTCCACTGTTCTGTTTATTATGACACGCTCCATCATTGTCATATTACTTTGCATGATCATGTAGTTGACATCGTATTTGTGGCAAAGCCACCATTTATAATTTTTTCATACATGTCACTCTTGAATCATTGCACATCCCGGTACACCACCGGAGGCATTCACATAGAGTCATATTTTGTTCTAAGTATTGAGTTGTAATTCTTGAGTTGTAAGTAAATAAAAGTGTGACGATCTTCGTTATTAGAGCATTGTCCCATGTGAGGAAAGGATGATGGAGACTATGATTCCCCCAAAAGTCGGGATGAGACTCCGGATGAAAAAAAAGAGGCCATAAAAAAAGAAGGCCCAAATAAAAAAATGAGAGAAAAAGAGAGAAGGGACAATGTTACTATCCTTTTACCACACTTATGTTTCAAAGTAGCACCATGATCTTCATGATAGAGAGTCTCCTATGTTGTCACTTTCATATACTAGTGGGATTTTTCATTATATAACTTGGCTTGTATATTCCAATGATGGGCTTCCTCAAAGTGCCCTAGGTCTTCGTGAGCAAGCGAGTTGGATGCACACCCACTTAGTTTCTTTTTTAGCTTTCGTACACTTATAGCTCTAGTGCATCCGTTGCATGGCAATCCCTACTCACTCACATTGATATCTATTGATGGGCATATCCATAGCCCGTTGATACACCTGGTTGATGTGAGACTATCTTCTCCTTTTTATCTTCTACACAACCACCATTATATTCCACCTATAGTGCTGTGTCCATGGCTCACGCTCATGTATTGCGTGAAAGTTGAAAAAGTTTGAAAGTACTAAAGTATGAAACGATTGCTTGGCTGAAACCGGATTGTGCATGATTTAAATATTTTGTGTGATGAAGATAGAGCATAGCCAGACTATATGATTTTGTAGGGATAGCTTTATTTGGCCATTTTATTTTGGGAAGACACGATTGCTTTGTTAGTATGCTTGAAGTATTATTGTTTTTATGTCAATATTAAACTTTTGTTTCGAATCTTTCGGATCTGAACATTCATGCCACAATAAAGAAAATTACATGGATAAATATGTTAGGTAGCATTCCACATCAAAAATTCTGTTTTCATCATTTACCTACTCGAGGACGAGCAGGAATTAAGCTTGGGGATGCTTGATATGTCTCCAACGTATCTATAATTTTTTATTGTTCCATGCTATTATATTATATATTTTGGATGTTTAATAGGCATCTATATGCTATTTTATATTATTTTTGGGACTAACCTATTAACCGAGGGCCCAGTGCCATTTTCTGTTTTTTTTGCCTATTTTAGAGTTTCACAGAAAAGGAATACCAAACGGAATGAAACCTTCGCGATGATCTTTATAGGACCGAAAGGAAACCAGAAGACTTGGAGATGAAGTCGGAGACGCAACGAGGCGTCCACGAGGTAGGAGGGCGCGCCCAGGGGGGTAGGGCGCCCCCCTACCTCATGGGCCCCTCGTAGCTCCCCTGGCCTAGTTCTTTTGCCTATATACACTCTTATACCCTGAAAACATCCAAGAGATCCACGAAACCACTTTTCCACCGCCGCAACCTTCTGTACCCGTGAGATCCCATCTAGGGACCTTTTCCGGCGTCCTGTCGAAGGGGGATTTGATCATGGAGGGCTCCTACATCAACACCATTACCTCTTCGATGAAGCATGAGTAGTTTACCACAAATCTATGGGTCCATAGTTATTAGCTAGATGGCTTCTTCTCTCTCTTTGATTCTCAATACCATGTTCTCCTCGATGTTCTTGGAGATCTATTCAATGTAATATTCTTTTGTGGTGTGTTTGCCGAGATCCGATGGATTGTGGATTTATGATCAGATTATCTATGAATATTATTTGGTTCTTCTCTGAATTCTTATATGCATGATTTGATATATTTGCAAGTCTCTTCGAATTATCGGTTTAGTTTGGCCTACTAGATTGATCTTTCTTGCAATGGGAGAAGTGCTTAGCTTTGGGTTCAATCTTGCGGTGTCCTTTCCCAGTGACAGTAGGGGTAGCAAGGCACATATTGTATTGTTGCCATCGAGGATAAAAACATGGGGTTTTCATCATATTGTTTGAGTTAATTCCTCTACATCATGTCATCTTACTTAACACGTTACTCCGTTCTTTATGAACTTAATACTTTAGATGCATGCTGGATAGCGGTCGATGTGTGGAGTAATAGTAGTAGATGTAGAATCGTTTCGGTCTACTTGACACGGACATGATGCCTATGTTCATGATCATTGCCTTAGATATCGTCATAACTATGCGCTCTTCTATCAATTGCTCGGCAGTAATTTGTTCACCCACCGTAATATTTGCTATCTTGAGAGAATCCACTAGTTAAACCTATGGCCCCCGGGTCTCTTTTCCATTATATTGAATCTCTTTTACATCTTACTAGTTTCTGATATACTATTTTGCAATATTTTACTTTCCGATCTATAAACCAAAAATACCAAAAATAATTACTTTACCGTTTATCTATCTCTATCAGATCTCACTTTTGCAAGTGACCGTGAAGGGATTGACAACCCCTTTATCGTGTTGGGTGCAAGTTGTTGATTGTTTGTGCAGGTATTCGGTGACTTGCGTGTTGTCTCCTACTGGATTGATACCTTGGTTCTCAAAACTGAGGGAAATACTTATGCTACTTTGCTGCATCACCCTTTCCTCTTCTAGGGAAAACCAACACAAGCTCAAGAGGTAGCAGGAGGTATGAGACCTCTAACAAGTACTTTGCCTACAAGATGGAGTAGAATAGCTCAGCCAGTGAGCATGTGCTCAGAATGTCTGGGTACTACAATCGCTTGGATCAAGTGGGAGTTAATCTTCTAGATAAGATAGTGATTGACAGAATTCTTTAGTCACTATCACCAAGCTAGAACTTAGTGATGAACTATAATATGCAAGGGATGGCGAAAATGATTCCCGAGATCTTCATGATGCTGAAATCGGCGAAGGTAGAAATCAAGAAAGAGCATCAAGTGTTGATGGTTAACAAGACCACTAGTTTCAAGAAAAAGTGCAAAGGGAAAGAAAGGAAACTTCAAGAAGAATGGCAAGCAAGTTGCCACTCCCGGGAAGAAACCCAAAGCTCGACCCAAGCCTGAAATTGAGTGCTTCTACCGCAAAGGGAGTGGTCACTGGAAGCGGAACTGCCCCAAATACTTAGCGGATAATAAGGATGGCAAAGTGAACAAAGGTATATTTGATATACATGTTACTGATGTGTACCTTACTACTGTTCGTGGTAACCCCTGGGTTTTTGATACCGGTTCAGTTACTAAGATTAGTAACTGAAAATAGGAGTTGCAGAATAAACAAAGACTAGTTAAGGGCGAGGTGACGATGTGTGTTAGAAGTGATTCCAAGGTTGATACGATCACCATCGCGCACACTCTCTACCTTCGAGATTAGTGTTGAACCTAAATAAATGTTATTTGGTGTTTGCATTGAGCATGAATATGACTAGATCATGTTTATTCCAATACACTTATTCATTTAAGTCAAAGAATAATTGTTGTTCTATTTAAATGAATAAAACCTTGTATGGTCATACACCCATTGTGAATGGTTTATTGATTCTAGATCGTAGTGATACACATATTCAGAATATTGATGCCAAAAGATGCAAAGTTGACAATGATAGTACAACATACTTGTGGCACTGCTGTTTAGGTCATATTGGTGTAAAGCGCATGAAGAAACTCCATGCAGATGGACTTTTGGAATCACTTGATTACGAATCATTTGATGCTTGCGAACCATGCCTCATAGGCAAGCTGACTAAAACTCCGCCTTCGAAACAATGGATCGAGCAAATGACTTAATGGAAATAATACATACCAATCCGATGAGTGAAGCACGCGGCGGGTATCATTATTTTCTGACCATCACAGATGATTTGAGTAGGTATAGGTGTGATACGTCCATTTTGCATCATGCTTTTATATCAATATTTATTGCATTATGGGCTGTTATTACACATTATATCTCAATGCTTATGGATATTCTCTCTTATTTTACAAGGTTTACCATGAAGAGGAGGAATGCCGGCAGCTGGAATTCTGGCTGGAAAAGGAGCAAATATTGGAAACCTATTCTGCACAGCTCCAAAAATCCTGAAACTCCATGGAACTTATTTTTGGAATTAATAAGAATTATTGAGCAAAAGAAACACCAGAGGGGGCCCACACCCTGGCTAGGAGGGTGGGGGGCGCGCCCACCCCTACTGGGCGCGCCCCCTGTCTCCTGGGCCCCTGGTGGCCCTCAGGTGCCCATCTTCTGCTATATGAAGGCTTTTACCCTGGAAAAAAATCGTGGGCAAGCTTACAGGACGAAACTCCGCTGCCACGAGGCGGAACCGTGGCGGAACCAATCTAGAGCTCCGGCAGAGCTGTTCTGCCAGGGAAACTTCCCTCCGGGAGGGGGAAATCATCACCATCGTCATCACCAATGATCCTCTCATCCGGAGGGGGTCAATCTCCATCAACATCTTCACCAGCACCATCTCCTCTCAAAACCCTAGTTCATCTCTTGTATCCAATCTTGTATCAAAACCACAAATTGGTACCTGTGGGTTGCTAGTAGTGTTGATTACTCCTTGTAGTTGATGCTAATTGGTTTACTTGGTGGAAGATCATATGTTCAGATCCTTAATGCATATTAATACTCCTATGATTATGAACACGAATATGCTTTGTGAGTAGTTACATTTGTTCCTGAGGACATGGGTGAAGTCTTGCTATTAGTAGTCATGTGAATTTGGTATTCATTCGATATTTTGATGAGATGTATGTTGTCTCTCCTCTAGTGGTGTTATGTGAACGTCGACTACATGACACTTCACCATTATTTGGGCCTAGAGGAAGGCATTGGGAAGTAATAAGTAGATGATGGGTTGCTAGAGTGACAGAAGCTTAAACCCTAGTTTATGCGTTGCTTCGTAAGGGGCTGATTTGGATCCATATGTTTAATGTCGTGGTAAGGTTTACCTTAATACTTATTTTGTAGTTGTGGATGCTTGCAATAGGGTTTAATCATAAGTGGGATGCTTGTCCAAGTAAGGGCAGTACCCAAGCACTGGTCCACCCACATATCAACTTATCAAAGTACCGAACATGAATCATATGAGCATGATGAAAACTAGCTTGACGATAATTCCCATGTGTCCTCGGGAGCTCTTTTCTCATTATAAGAAATTGTCCAGGCTTGTCCTTTGCTACAAAAATGATTGGGTCACCTTGCTGCACTTTATTTACTTTCATTGCTTGTTACCCGTTACAATTTATCTTATCACAAATCTATCTGTTACCTACAATTTCAGTGCTTGCAGAGAAAACCTTACTGAAAACCGCTTATCATTTCCTTCTGCTCCTTGTTGGGCTCGACACTCTTACTTATCTAAAGGACTACGATAGATCCCCTACACTTGTGGGTCATCAAGACTCTTTTCTGGCGCCGTTGCAGGGGAGCGTAGCGCTTTTGGTGAGTGGAACTTGGTAAGGAAACATTCATATAGTGTGCTGAAATTTTCTGTCACTTATTACTATGGAAACTAATCCTTTGAGGGGCTTGTTCAGGGTATCTTCACCCCGACCAGAAGATCAAAGAGTTGCTCCTCAACCTATTGAACCTATTGAAAATATTTTCTTTGAGATTCCTTCGGGTATGATAGAGAAACTGCTAGCTAATCCATTTGCAGGAGATGGAACATTGCATCCCAATTTACACCTTATCTTTGTGGATGAAGTTTGTGGATTATTTAAGCTTGCAGGTATTCCCGATGATGTTGTCAAAAGGAAGGTCTTCCCTTTATATTTGAAGGGATATGCATTGACATGGTATAGGCTATGTGATGATACGGGATCTTGGAATTATAAACGATTGAAGTTGGAATTTCACCAGAAGTTCTATCCTATGCATCTTGTTCATCGTGATCGTAATTACATATATAATTTTTGGCCTCGCAAAGGAGAAAGCATCGCTCAAGCTTGGGGGAGGCTTAAGTCAATGTTATATTCATGCCCCAATCACGAGCTTTCCAGAGAAATGATTATTCAAAAATTTTATGCTCGGCTTCCTCTCAATGATCGCAACATGCTCGATACTTCCTGTGCTGGTTCTTATATGCTGAAGACTATCGAATTCAAATGGGACTTATTGGAAAGAATTAAACGCAACTCTGAAGATTGGGGTTCCGAGATGGTAAGGAGTTAGGTATGACACCTAAGTTTGATTGTGTTAAATCTTTTATGGATACCGATGCCTTTCGTGGATTTAGCGCTAAATATGGACTTGACTCTGAGATAGTAGCTTCTTTCTGTGAATCTTTTGCTACTCACGTTGATCTCCCTAAGGAGAAATGGTTTAAATATAATCCTCCCATTGAAGTAAAAGTAGTTGCACCTATTATAGTTGAAGAAAAGACTGTCACTTATAGTGACCCTATTATTCCTACTACTTATGTTGAGAAACCTCCTTTTCTTGTTAGGATAAAGGATCATGCTAAAACTTCGACTGTTGTTCGTAAGAGTAATACTAGGACTTATACACCTCCTGAGCAAATCAAAGTTGAACCTAGTATTGCTATGGTTAAAGATCTCTTGGATGATGATTTAGATGGGCATGTTATTTACTTCTGTGAACAGGCTGCTAATATTGCTAGACCAGATGCTAAGATACATAGACCTGTTGTAGGCATGCCTGTTATTTCTGTTAAAATAGGAGATCATTGTTATCATGGCTTATGTGATATGGGTGCTAGTGCTAGTGCAATACCCTATGATTTATATAAAGAAATGATGCATGATATTGCACCCGCTGAAATAGAAGACATTGATGTTACTAGTAAGCTTGCTAATAGGGACACCATTAAACCAGTTGGGATTGTTAGAGATGTTGAAGTCTTGTGTCGGAAGGTTAAATATCCTGCTGATTTTCTTGTTCTTGGTTTTTCCACAAGATGAATTTTGTCCCATTATTTTTGGTAGACCCTTCTTGAATACAGTTAATGCTAAGATTGATTGTGAAAAGGATACTATTACAATTGGCTTAGAGGGTATGTCTCATGAGTTTAATTTTGCTAAGTTTCAAGGACAACCTCGTGATAGAGAATCACCTAGTAAGGATGAGATTATTGGTCTTGCTTCTATTGCCGTGCCTCCTACTGATCCATTAGAACAATATTTGCTAGACCATGAAAATGATATGTTTATGAAGGAAAGAAGGGAAATAGATGAAGTGTTCCTTCAACAGGAACCTATGCTGAAACACAACCTACCAGTTGAAATTCTAGGGGATCCCCTCCACCCAAGGGTGATCCCGTGTTTGAACTCAAACCATTACCTGATAATCTTAAGTATGCTTATCTTGATGAAAAGAAAATATATATTGTTATTATTAGTGCTAACCTTTCAGAGCAAGAAGAAGAAAGATTATTGAAAACTCTGAAGAAGCACCGTGCTGCTATTGGATATACTCTGTATGATCTCAAGGGCATTAGTCCCACTTTATGCCAACACAAGATTAATTTGGAGGACGATGCCAAACCAGTTAGAGATCCTCAACGATGACTGAATCCTAAGATGAAAGAAGTGGTAAGAAAGGAGATACTAAAGCTCCTTGAGGCAGGTATAATTTATCCCGTTTCTGATAGTGATTAGGTAAGCCCTGTCCATTGTGTTCCTAAAAAGGGAGGTATTACCGTTGTTCCTAATGATGAAGATGAATTGACCCCACAAAGGATTATTACAGGTTATAGGATGGTAATTGATTTCCGTATATTAAATAAAGCTACTAAGGAAGATCATTATCCTTTACCTTTTATTGATCAAATGCTAGAAAGACTGTCCAAACACACACATTTCTGCTTTCTAGATGGTTATTCTGGTTTCTCTCAAATACATGTATCAGCGAAGGATCAATCTAAAACTACTTTTACTTGCCCTTTCGGTACTTTTGCCTATAGACGTATGCCTTTTGGTTTATGTAATGCACCTACTACCTTCCAAAGATGTATGATGGCTATATTCTCTGACTTTTGTGAAAAGATTTGTGAGGTATTCATGGATGATTTCTCCGTCTATGGATCCTCTTTTGATGATTGCTTGAGCAACCTTGATCGAGTTTTGCAGAGATGCAAAGACACTAGTCTCGTCTTGAATCGGGAGAAGTGCCACTTTATGGTTAATGAAGGCATTGTCTTGGGGCATAAGATTTCTGAGAGAGGTATTGAAGTTGATAAAGCTAAAGTTGATGCTATTGAAAAGATGCCATGTCCCAAGGACATAAAAGGTATAAGAAGTTTCCTTGGTCATGCCGGTTTTTATAGGAGGTTCATTAAGGACTTTTCTAAAATCTTTAGGCCTCTGACTAATTTATTGCAAAAAGATATTCCTTTTGTCTTTGATGATGATTGTGTAGAAGCATTTGAAATACTTAAGAAAGCTTTGATCACTGCACCTATTGTTCAGCCACCTGATTGGAATTTACCCTTTGAAATTATGTGTGATGCTAGTGATTATGTTGTAGGTGCTGTTCTAGAGCAAAGAGTTGATAAGAAATTGAATGTTATCCAGTATGCTAGTAAAACTCTTGATACTGCCTAGAGAAATTATGCTACTACTGAAAAAGAGTTCTTAGCAGTTGTGTTTGCATGTGATAAGTTTAGACCTTATATTGTTGATTCCAAAGTTACTATTCACACTGATCATGCTGCTATTAAATATCTTATGGAAAAGAAAGATGCTTAGCCTAGACTTATTAGATGGGTTCTCTTGCTCCAAGAATTTGATTTGCATATCTATAATACCTAAATAGTTGATCCCCACTATCTTATTTCTCTTGACATGCAGCCTATCCACCTCATCAACCTATCCACCTCAGCTATCCTGCCATGTCATCGGCTCTCTACAAAGTGGCTATTCGGTTTTTGTCCTATGGTTTGTTTTTCTGCCCGTTCAGTTTTCTGTTGCTAGCAAACTAGCAGCCCATTAGTCTAGCGTACATGGCAGCCCATTCGTTTCCGGTCGTTTAGTTTCTCCCACTAGCGAACTGGCAATTAAAGCAGCCCACATCATAGATACTGACCAAATCCATGAGAAACGACTACAGGAAGGGGAGAAGACGACACATTTTTTCCTTGATCGCCTAGATCAGTTCCCCTGGCATCTTTTTTTGCCCTCCCTATAAATTAGTTTGATCTCGACATGATCGCAATACTGCTTCTCCTTGCGATGCATATGAACCATTCTAAAAGACCAGATGCATTGTATCCTCCACGGCTCCACCTCATAGGCTCCCACCGCATTTTTCTAATGAACAAAGCAACGCTACATCTGCTCATCTCATCTTCGGCCGCCGCTGCAAGAATCCAGCTCTGCAATGCGCTACCATGTCACCACTCAAAGATGTGGCTCGATCTCTGCGGAATTAGGCCTCAACCTATTCAGGTGGGTATTCCGGCGTGATCTCAATGAGGCATGGAGGGTGTCTCCGTCCGATGCGTGTTGTATTTATCGCCTTCAAGATTCGTCTTCAAGGGGCGGACTACAACTGCGGTGCACAGAGCATCGAGCGATGGTGTCTCTTCGCAACCAGGGTTAGCTGCAGGTGTTCTTCTACATCTACGGCTTCGTCGTCCTTTGCATATTGTACTGTTGCAGGAGTACTACCTTATATTAATACAAGTCCAGTAATAATGTGGTGTACCTTTCAAAAAAAGAGAAGAGGAAGGTGTCGCCGGGGACCTGCAGCGCCTCACCAGTGTCCCACATCGGCTTCGCCTGGCCGGGCTGCTCTCACCGTATGCATTGGCTTCGCCTGGTCGGGCTCCTCTACCGTCGTGAAGGCCGCCCTCGACACTCCATTCCGCTCCATCGCAAGGCAACATGAACCTTGCTGCTTCCCGTCGTGAAGCCCCTTCAGTCCTCCCTTTGCTCTGGCGTGGAGCTCGGCGAGCCGGTAGGCATGCCTTGCATTGGGCAAGGAAGAACAAGGCTCTTTGCAGTTGGGATCTGCCTAATTAACTCGATCTTGCATATAGTAGGTACAAAATCAGCTACAAAGTAATTAATCTAATCAGGTACAAAAACATATTTTAGTCACTGCTCCCAACCGCCAGAGCATAAGTCACAGGACTAAGGTTCAGTTAACCTGTTAATAAGGTTAATACATAACTTGTACTCCCTCCGTTCCAAAATAAGTGTCTCAACTTTGTACTAGCTCTAGTTAGAAATTTGTACTAAGCTCAAGACACTTATTTTGGGACAGAGGGAGTACCTCTTATCTCTTTCTCCTCCTCTGTTTCTAGCTTAACACGGCTTGGTAATGTCCAGCTGTACTTTCAGCGCAGTGCTGACATCAGCTTCATGTAATTGACCTCGGTCACTCAGGTTTCATGCACACATCTATAATACCTAAATAGTTCATCCCCACTAACCTATTTCTCTTGACATGCAGGCTATACACATCAGCAGCACAACCCCGTCAGCGTTTAATTAGAGGCTTACAAGCGGGACCAGCCACAAGAAAAAAGAACATGCTGTCTTCAGTTACTGCACACGTTAGCTTCAGTTACTGCTGGTAGGGCCAACCAGAGAAGTTGACGACGAACATAGTCCAGCCCGGCCCATCGTCCTCGATGTCCTTTTTTTGTGATGCGAGCACGCCCCCGCTTTCCTCCCTGACTCCCTCCCCTGCTTTCCCCTTTCTCCACCACGGCGCACCGCCAGCACAGGATCCCGATCAGTCGGCTCCCCGTGCGCACTGCACACCCTGCCTCGCCGCCCTGCGCAGGATCCATTGGTCGATCCCCTCGCCGCTCCATCCCTCTCCGCCATGCCTCACTACCAAGTCAGCATCCGCCCTTCCTCCCGTGGCACAACACTCCTTCCGCGGCGGCCACCTCCTTCCCTCCTCCCCTTTCACTCTCATCCATACTTGCGGTGCCTGCCACGGCTACTTCGCAATGGAGCAGCGGCCAGTGGTGTCGTGGTTGGGGATCGGTGTCGGGCTGCTCAACCATGGACTCGCTGCTGCCCATCCGAACTTGGCGACGGTGTTAGCAAGAACCTCCTGCCTCGGATGCCGTCTCGGCTAATCCAGCACAAATTTATGCACGACCTCCTGGTTATTGATTTGCTGGCAACGACAACGAGCTCCGGACTACGGCGACACTATCTGTCAACTTGAAGGTACTGTACTCAGTACTCTGTTTGTCGCAAGGTACTGTACTCTGTTCGTCGCAAGAGAATTTCCTCTTTTTTCCATATATAATCCTATATATATTTTTATGAAAAGGGCCATAGCAACCTTACACGGCCTACTGTACATCCTCTCTGCAGCCCATTGCTTCCACGACACTGGCCCACCCTGTGTATCTTCCCTGGTCACCATGGATAGCGAACAGCCAGCTGACTAATTGATGTCGGATGCTCCCTCTCATAATAATGTTCAAGGCGCTTCACTTCCTCTCCCCACCATCTCCATAAGAAACGGTTGGATTGCTCTTTAAAGTCTGCTCGGCCTCACCTCATTTCCTTCCCATCAGGTCTCTACCACACCACTCATGCTCCCTCCGGTGAGCAACTCCCTGCCATTTCCTCCATATTCTCTATGTATGATACATTGTTGATTGCATCAAAAATTTGTACTTTCACAGGTATTGCATGCTCAATTATGCCCAAGTGGTCATCTTCATTGGGTTTCCCTCACTGCAAACACAAGCGCATTTGGTTTCTGCCTTCTACTGGTACATAATATTCCCAAATTCTCCTAGGTTGCTAATTCTGCAATTTTGTTTGCTCAATATCAATCTCAATATAATGTTGCTTCATTCAATATTTATTTGTTGAGCTTCCATTGTAACCCAGAAACTTCTTTTTGATGCATCATGTCCTAGCTTCCTGCTATGTCCTTGAGTGCTTATAAATTTTAGAATTTCCATTCATGTAACACACCTAGACTGAAATCTTATATCACTCTTCATGACAGATGTTAACATGTTGAGGAGACAATCAAACAGGAAGGGTCTTACTATTCATGCCACATGTTAACATGTGGAGAAGACAATCATACAGGAAAGGTTTTCATTACTGGATAATGCTTGAATGCATTGAGTTTCTCTCTGTCTTTTCTCCTTTCCCCTTAAAACCACCAGAGTACCATTGCTCAACGTGTATGAGTTTACGAGGGTACTTTTAGTCATAATTCTATAAATACCAAACTGTGTTTGCACTACATTTTGAATGTTAACATCAGGATCTCTATTATAATGTCATCTCTGATTTTTCCTTTATAGAGTATGTATCGCTTCAAAACCCTCATAAACTGCAGAAAATGCCGCACATGCTAGCCTTCACTGCTTACAAATTTTTAGATTTTAGATACCAACCCTTGCTTCTGACTTAGATTAACGCCAGACTGGTTCGGAACCATGTCCAATCACATGACATGGAATGCCTAGGCCAGGAAAATTACACTCCATGGATAGTAGTTTATTTTATTTTAGTTTTCTATTTAACTAGGCCACGCTAATGACAGTACTGTGAATGGCCATTCCAACCAACTCTTTTCTTTGCAAGGAATCCAAACAAACAATCACCACGCCCAAATCTTACACACATGTGCTATATTAATATAAGTACCATCTATAATTTTCTATATATTCACTGCTATATTTGTTGTGTATTAACTATTTTCAAAACAAAATCTTTCGGTTACATGTTTTTATGACTGCCACACATCTATATATAACAACACCCATACCATCGTTCATTGTATCCCTACAAGTTCATCTTCCCCACAAATAAATATTGGCTTTCGCAAGTACATGGACAACCAACAGGAAGCCAGGAACAGGTACGACTGTTACATACATAGTTTGTTTTGTAAGTTCCTTCTACGCAATTAACGATATGCATCCCTATTTTCCTACAACATGCAATCTGATGCACCATGAAAAGTTCTGCCACCTTCAGCAACGCATCCAATAAGAGAAGCACACAAAAAGTACATAGGGGCTATATAATGCTATGAAACTGCCAACAACCAGCGTCTGTTTTCAAGACGACACGACAAAAGATCATCCATTCAAGGCCGACAAATACATCTTTGAGTACATCAAGAAAGGAATCCCACATGTACATTTTGTTCACAAGGAAGAAGGCACCAGCGTTGACAACTCCAAGAAATTTAGCCATATATTATGATGTTTATCTTATGAAACTTTTATGCATCTATCAGATAATCAAGTCAAATAAATTCATTACTTATATTTTGCTCAACTGAATTTCAGCAAAATAATTTCAAGAAAATCCCGCAGCAACGCGCGGGGGAATTATCTAGTTATTGATAGAAAGGGAGCTGAGAACCCCGTTGCAGACAACTTGTCTAGGTTAGAGAATGTTCTTGATGACACACTGCCTATTGATGACAGCTTTCCTGATGAACAATTAGCGGTCGTTAATGCTTCTCATACTGCTCCTTGGTATGCTGATTATGCTAATTACATTGTTGCTAAATTTATACCACCTAGTTTCACATACCAGCAAAAGAAAAAGTTCTTTTATGATTTAAGACATTACTTCTGGGATGACCCACACCTTTATAAAGAAGGAGTAGATGGTGTTATTAGACGTTGTGTACCTGAGCATGAACAGGAACAGATCCTACGCAAGTGTCACTCTGAATCCTATGGAGGACACCACGCTGGAGATAGAACTGCACATAAGGTATTGCAATCTGGTTTTATTGGCCTACTCTCTTCAAAGATGCTCGTAAGTTTGTCTTATCTTGTGATGAATGTCAAAGAATCGGTAACATTAGTAGACGTCAAGAAATGCCTATGAATTATTCTCTTGTTATTGAACCATTTGATGTTTGGGGCTTTGCTTATATGGGACCTTTTCCTGCCTCTAATGGTTACCCACATATTTTAGTTGTTGTTGATTACGTTACTAAGTGGGTAGAAGCTATTCCAACTAGTAGTGCTGATCATAACACTTCTTTTAAAATGCTTAAAGAAGTTATTTTTCCGAGGTTTGGAGTCCCTAGATATCTTATGACTGATGGTGGTTCACATTTTATTCATGGTGCTTTTCGTAAGATGCTTGCTAAGTATGATGTTAATCATAGAATCGCATCTCCTTATCATCCGCAGTCTAGTGGTCAAGTAGAATTGAGCAATAGAGAGCTCAAATTAATTTTGCAAAAGACTGTGAATAGATCTAGAAAGAATTGGTCCAAGAAACTTGATGATGCATTATGGGCCTATAGAACTGCATATAAAAATTCTATGGGTATGTCTCCGTATAGGATGGTTTATGGAAAAGCATGTCACTTAGCTCTAGAACTTGAACATAAAGCATATTGGGCTATTAAAGAGCTCAACTATGACTTCAAACTTGCCGGTGAGAAGAGGTTATTTGATATTAGCTCACTTGATGAATGGAGAACCCAAGCCTATGAGAATGCCAAGCTACTCAAAAAAAAGTCAAACGCTAGCATGATAAAAGGATACAAAAGCATGAGTTTAACGTAGGTGATTATGTGTTATTATTCAACTCTTGTTTAAGATTTTTTGCAGGAAAACTTCTCTCTAAATGGGAAGGTCCTTATGTTATCGAGGAGGTCTATCATTCCGGTGCCATAAAAATCAACAACTTCGAAGGCACAAGTACGAGGGTGGTGAACGGTCAAAGAATTAAACATTATATCTCAGGTAATCCTATCAATGTTGAAACTAATATTATTGAAACCGTAACCCCGGAGGAATACATAAGGGACACTTTCCAGAACGTTCCAGACTCCGAAAAGGAATAGGTATGTGGTACGGTAAGTAAACCGACTCCAAAACAATTCTAATGGCAATTTTTATCAGTTTTGGATTATTTAAGAATTTTAGAAAGAAAGAAGTAGTCCAGGAAGGACACGAGGCCTCCACGAGGGTGGAGGGCGCGCCCACCCTTCCTGGGCGCCCCCCTATCTCGTGGCCACCTCGTGTGCCTCCTGGACTCCGTTTTCTTGCACGTTACATATTTTGGTCGGTAAAAATTCATTATATGATCTCCCGAAGGTTTTTGTTTCGAGCTATTCCTGTTGCAGTTTAAGAGCAAGATGTCTTCTCAAGAGTCAGTCGGGGAGAGTAAGGTGTCTCACCCGACACCAGGTCCAAGAGCAAATAGCGATGCTTATCACTTTGGACCATCAACAGAGGATGAGATGGAGGCCGACTTGAAAAGTATAGATGCCATGGAGGAAGATCAAGAAGTTACCTCTCGTCTCCAAGCAGGATTCATGACGGGGGAACTACATAGCTCGGCTATTCCAAATTCGGTCATCCCTTCCAACGTTAAATTTCTTTCTTATGAAAACATGAAAAAGAGCGTCACTTGTTCTCCAGAAGCTATGCAACATCCTTGGGTAAAGGGAGCTTTAGCCATTACGGTCAAGCTCCGCAAAGAAATTATGGACCTTAAACAACAAGTCAATAAGCTCGAGGAGGAGAATCGCATCCTGAGGGGCATCATCTCCAAGAAGATCACAACACCAACCATGAAGAAGGAGACATAATCACATGGGTATGGGCACTCCCCTTGGCAACTGCCAAGCTTGGGGGAGGTGCCCCAGTATCGTATCACCATCACACTCCTATCTTTACCGTTTTATTTAGTTCGATCCTTTTAGTAGTATCTTGATCTAGTAGATTGAAGTTTTGATATCAAGTAGTTTTGAGTTTTGCATTATGATCTCTTTATGTAATCGAGTCCGTGAGCTATCTATAATAAAGATTAGTTTTGAGTCAAGGGCTTTGGTATCTTGCTATGATCTTGAGAAAGTAGAAAGAATAAAAGAGTTCATATTGATCTTATGGATAGTAATAACTTCACACATAGAAAGTATGAGGCATAACAGTTGTTGAGAGTTGACAAACATAGTTTTGGTCATCGTTGCAATTAATAGGAAGTAATAAGGAAAGAGAGGTTTCACATACAAATATATTATCTTGGACATCTTTTATGATTGTGAAGCACTCATTAAGTATGACATGCTAAAAGAGTTGATGTTGGACAAGGAAGACAACGTAATGGTTTTTGTTTTCTCACATCTCAGTTAAAGTATATTGTCATTGACCTTCCAAACATGTTGAGCTTGCCTTTCCCCCTCATGCTAGCCAAATTCCTTGCACCAAGTAGAGATACTACTTGTGCTTCCAAATATCCTTAAACCCAGTTTTGCCATGAGAGTCCACCATACCTACCTATGGATTGAGTAAGATCCTTCAAGTAAGTTGTCATGTTGCAGGCAATAAAAGTTGCTCTCTAAATATGTATGACTTATTAGTGCAGAGAAAATAAGCTTTATACGATCTTGTTGTGGAAGCAATAAAAGCGACAGACTGCATAATAAAGGTCCAGATACAAGTGGCAATATAAAGTGACGTTCTTTTGGATTAAGATTTCATGCATCCAACCCTAAACGCACATGACAACCTCTGCTTCCCTCCGCGAAGGGCCTATCTTTTACTTTATGTTTTTACTTTATGCTTGAGTTAGGGTGATCTTCACCTTTCCCTTTTTTATTTTATCCTTTGGCAAGCTCCTCGTGTTTGAAAGATCACGATATATATATCCAATTGGATGTAAGTTAGCATGAACTATTATTGTTGACATCACCTAAAGGTGAATACGTTGGGAGGCAACACAATAAGCCCCTATCTTTCTCAGTGTCCAGTTGAAACTCTATAACCACAAGTACTGCGTGAGTGTTAGCAATTGTAGAAGACTACATGATAGTTGAGTATGTGGACTTGCTGAAAAGCTCTATTCTTGACTCTTTCTGATGTTATGATAAATGACTGAGATTATAGTTTGTTAGTTCCCAATGAAGTTTCTGAACCATACTTGGCATTGTGAATTGATTGTTACTTGAACATAAGAAATCATATGACAAAATCTATATATGTTGTTGTTATAAGAATGATCATGATGCCCTCATGTCCGTATTCTATTTTTATCGCCTCTATCTCTAAACATGTGGACATATTTTTCGATTTCGGCTTCCGCTTGAGGACAAGCGAGGTCTAAGCTTGGGGGAGTTGATACGTCCATTTTGCATCATGCTTTTATATCAATATTTATTGCATTATGGGCCGTTACTACACATTATATCTCAATACTTATGGATATTCTCTCTTATTTTACAAGGTTTACCATGAAGAGGGGGAATGCCGACAGCTGGAATTCTGGCTGGAAAAGGAGCAAATATTGGAAACCTATTCTGCACAGCTCCAAAAATCCTGAAACTCCACGGAAGTTACTTTTGGAATTAATAAGAATTATTGAGCGAAAGAAACACCAGAGGGGACCCACACCCTGGCCAGGAGGGTGGGGGCGCGCCCACCCCTACTGGGCGCGCCCCTGTTTCCTGGGCCCCCTGGTGGCCCTCTGGTGCCCATCTTCTGCTATATGAAGGCTTTTACCCTGGAAAAAATCGTGGGCATGCTTACGGGACGAAACTCCGCCTTCACTAGGCAGAACCAATCTAGAGCTCCGACAGAGCTGTTCTGCTAGGGAAACTTCCCTCCGGGAGGGGAAATCATCACCATCGTCATCACCAACGATCCTCTCATCTGGAGGGGGTCAATCTCCATCAACATCTTCACCAGCACCATCTCCTCTCAAAACCCTAGTTAATCTCTTGTATCCAATCTTGTATCAAAACCACAAATTGGTACCTGTGGGTTGCTAGTAGTGTTGATAACTCCTTGTAGTTGATGCTAATTGGTTTACTTGGTGGAAGATCATATGTTCAGATCCTTAATGCATATTAATACTCCTCTGATTATGAACATGAATATGCTTTGTGAGTAGTTACATTTGTTCCTGAGGACATGGGTGAAGTCTTGCTATTAGTAGTCATGTGAATTTGGTATTCGTTCGATATTTTGATGAGATGTATGTTGTCTCTCCTCTAGTGGTGTTATGTGAATGTCGACTACATGACACTTCACCATTATTTGGGCCTAGAGGAAGGCATTGGGAAGTAATAAGTAGATGATGGGTTGCTAGAGTGACAGAAGCTTAAACCCTAGTTTATGTGTTGCTTCGTAAGGGGCTGATTTGGATCCATATGTTTAATGCCATGGTTAGGTTTACCTCAATAATTCTTTTGTAGTTGCGGATGCTTGCAATAGGGGTTAATCATAAGTGGGATGCTTGTCCAAGTAAGGGCAGTACCCAAGCACCGGTCCACCCACATATCAAGTTATCAAAGTACCGAACGCGAATCATATGAGCGTGATGAAAACTAGCTTGACGATAATTCCCATGTGTCCTGAGGAGCTCTTTTCTCATCATAAGAAATTGTCCAGGCTTGTCCTTTGCTACAAAAAGGATTGGTCCACCTTGCTGCACTTTATTTACTTTCATTGCTTGTTACCCGTTACAATTTATCTTATCACAAAACTATCTGTTACCTACAATTTCAGTGCTTGCAGAGAAAACCTTACTAAAAACCGCTTATCATTTCCTTCTGCTCCTCGTTGGGCTCAACACTCTTACTTATCGAAATGACTAGATAGATCCCCTACACTTGTGGGTCATCAGGGTGTGATACGCCTCCAACGTATATATAATTTTTGATTGCTCCATGCTACTTTATCTACTATTTTGGACTATATTGGGCTTTATTTTTCACTTTTATATTACTTTTGGGACTAACCTATTAACCGGAGGCCCAGCCCAGAATTGTTGTTTTTTGCCTTTTTCAGTATTTCGAAGAAACAAAATATCAAACGGAGTCCAAACGGAATGAAACCTTCGGGATCATGATTTTCCAACCAAACATGATCCAGGAGACTTGGACCCTACTCCAAGAAGTCTCCGAAGAGGTCACGAGGGTGGAGGGCGCGCCCCCCTGGGCGCACCCCCTAACTTGTGGGCCCCTCGAAGCTCCACCGACGTACTCCTTCCTCCTATATATACCTACGTATCCCCGAACGATCAGAATAGGAGCCAAAAACCTAATTCCACCGCCGCAACCTTCTGTATCCACGAGATCCCATCTAGGGGCCTGTTCCGGAGCTCCGCAGGAGGGGGCATCCACCATGGAGGGCTTCTACACCAACACCATAGCCCTTCCGATGAAGTGTGAGTAGTTTACTTCAGACCTTCGGGTCCATAGCTAGTAGTTAGATGGCTTCTTCTCTCTTTTTGGATCTCAATACAATGTTCTCCCCCTCTCTCGTGGAGATCCATTTGATGTAATCTTCTTTTTGCGGTGTGTTTGTTGAGACCGATGAATTGTGGGTTTATGATCCAGCTTATCTATGAATAATATTTGAATCTTTTCTGAATTCTTTTATGTATGATTGAGTTATCTTTGCAAGTCTCTTCGAATTATCCGTTTGGTTTGGCCAACTAGATTGGTAGTTATTGCAATGGGAGAAGTGCATATCTTTGGGTTCAATCTTGCGGTGTCCTTACTCAGTGACAGAAAGAGTTGCAAGGCACGTATTGTATTGTTCCCATCAAGGATAAAAGATGGGGTATTTATCATATTGCATGAATTTATTCCTCTACATCATGTCATCTTGCTTAAGGCGTTACTCTGTTTTTAACTTAATACTCTAGATGCATGCTGGATAGCGGTCGATGAGTGGAGTAATAGTAGTAGATGCAGAATCATTTCGATCTACTTGTCACGGACGTGATGCCCATATACATGATCATACCTAGATAACCTCATAACTATGCTCAATTCTATCAATTGCTCAACAGTAATTTGGTCACCCACCGTAGAATACTTATGCTCTTGAGAGAAGCCACTAGTGAAACCTATGGCCCCCGGGTCTATTCTCATCATATCAATCTCCATCACTTTATTTATTTGCTTTGCTTTTACTTTTTTTACTTTGCATCTTTATACCAAAAATACCAAAAATATTATCTCTATCAGATCTCACTCTCGTAAGTGACCGTGAAGGGATTGACAACCCCTAATCACGTTGGTTGCGAGTAGCTATCATTTTGTGCAGGTACGAGGGGCTTGCGCATGACCTCCTACTGGATTGATACCTTGGTTCTCAAAAACTGAGGGAAATACTTACGCTATTGTGCTGCATCATCCACTCCTCTTCGGGGAAAACCAACGCAAGCTCGAGACGTAGCAAGAAGGATTTCTGGCGCCGTTGCCGGGGAGGCTTACACAAAAGTCAACATACCAAGTACCCATCACAATCCCTATATCTCGCATTACATTATTTGCCATTTGCCTCTCGTTTTCCTCTCCCCCACTTCACCCTTGCCATTTTATTTGCCCTCTCTTTCCCAATCTCCTCCTCTCTTTTCCGTTTGCCTTCCCGTTGCCATGGCCGAATCAAAAAGAACTACGGGTTTTCTCCCGAGCTCTAGTGCCTTAGACAACCCCTCTATCCTCTCTAAGCTCATAAGTAATGATGCTATAGAAAGACCCACCGGGGTCTCCAATGAGAGCTTGAGTAATTTTGATGAGGATGACTCTGGAATTTTTTGCTTTTTACTTGATGAGTCTTAAAAAGATGCTTGGGATAGGTCACTAAGGATTCGGGCTAGTTATGTACCACAGTATCAAATTGAAATTTACCTAAAAAGTTTTTATGTTGGCTTGCCCGCTTCCTTCAAACAAGTTTTAGATTCCATCTTTGAAGAAGGTTTTCTTGAAGGGGATTGAGGGAGTCCTGGACTAGGGGGTGTCCGGATAGCCGAACTATCATCTTTGGCCGGACTCCTAGACTATGAAGATACAAGATTGAAGACTCCGTCCCGTGTCCGGATGGGACTTTCCTTGGCGTGGAAGGCAAGCTTGGCGATACGGATATGTAGATCTCCTACCATTGTAACCGACTCTGTGTAACCCTATCCCTCTCCGGTGTCTATATAAACCGGAGGGTTTTAGTCCGTAGGACGAACAACAATCATACCATAGGCTAGCTTCTAGGGTTTAGCCTCTCTGATCTCGTGGTAGATCTACTCTTGTACTACCCATATCATCAATATTAATCAAGCAGGAGTAGGGTTTTACCTCCACTGAGAGGGCCCGAACCTGGGTAAAAACATCGTGCCCCTTGTCTCCTGTTACCATCCGCCTAGACGCACAGTTCGGGACCCCCTACCCGAGATCCGCCGGTTTTGACACCGACATTGGTGCTTTCATTGAGAGAGTTCCTTGTGTCGTCACCTTTAGGCCCGATGGCTCCTTGGATCATCAACAACGATGTGGTCCAGGGTGAGACTTTTCTCCCTGGACAGATCTTCGTATTTGGCGGCTTTGCACTGCGGGCCAACTCGCTTGGCCATCTGGAGCAGATTGAAAGCTACGCCCCTGGCCATCAGGTCAGATTCGAAAGTTTGAACTATACGGCTGACGTCCACGGAGACTTGATCTTCGACGGGTTCGAGTCACAGCCAAGCATGCCGCACTGTCACGATGGGCATGATCTAGCTCTGCTGCCGGACAGTTCCCTGGAGGCCGCACAAGTGTCCGCTCCGACCCTTGGTTCGGAGCCGACTGCGCCGATCGAGGATGGGTGGCTGGACACCGCCTCGGGGGCTGCTACCTCTACAGCGATAGAGCCGAATACCAACCCTATTCTTTGTGAAGCTCGTGACTCCAAGGTGCCGGACTCCTCCCCGGACTCCGAACCTTCCGCGCCCCTGCCAATTGAATCCGATTGGGCACCGATCATGGAGTTCACCGCTGCGGACATCTTTCAGCACTCGCCCTTTGGCGACATCCTGAATTCACTAAAGTCTCTCTCTTTATCAGAGAGCCCTGGCCGGACTATGGTCAGGTAGGTTGGGATGCAGACGATGAAGAAATTCATCGCCCACCCACCACCCACTTTGTAGCCACTGTCGATGATTTAACCGACATGCTCGACTTTGACTCCGAAGACATCGACGGTATGGACGACGATGCCGGAGACGACCAAGAACCAGCGCCTACAGGGCACTGGAAGGCCACCTCGTCATACGACATTTACATGGTGGACATCCCAAAGGATGGGAATGGGTATGGAACACCGGAGGACGACCCCTCCAAGAAACAGCCTAAGCGCCGGCGTCAGTGGTGCCGCTCTAAATCCCGCCACAGCAAAAATGGAGATTCCGGCACCGGAGACAATAACACCCCGGACAGCGCTGAAGACAACCCCCTCCAGCAGGATTCAACGCAGGAGGATGGAGAAGCCAGCCCTCATGAGAGAGCGGAAGACAGAGAGGTAGAGGACGATAATTATATGCCTCCCTCCGAAGACGAGGCAAGCCTCGACGACGACTAATTTGTCGTGCCTGAGGATCCCGTCGAACAAGAGCATTTCAAACGCAGGCTTATGGCCACATCAAGCAGCCTCAAGAAAAAGCAGCAACAACTTAGAGCTGACCAAGACTTGCTAGCCCACATATGGACTGAAGTCCTTGCGGCCAAAGAGTATGAACTCGAAAGCCCCTCCAAGAGCTACCCAAAACGCAGGCTGCTACCCCAATTAGAGGAAGAAGCACCCAAACCTACATCACCAGCGCATAATACGGCCGACCGGCCACCTCGTGGCCACGACAGAGAGGCCTCTAGGCCCTCCGCTAAAGCCGCACCCCGGCGTCGCTCGAAAAGTACAAAGCCACGGGGGAGTGTGCCAGACCTGCGTGATATACTCGAGGACAAGGCAAGTCAAACAAGATCGATCTATGGATCGCGTGGGCGCCCCACGATACTGATGATAACCGTCACGCTGGATACAGCAATTCCGGTCGGGCCGAACACAGCAGACAAAGCTCATTTGAGCTGCGTCGTGATATAGCCCAATACAGAGGCGCCGCACACCCACTATGCTTCACAGACGAAGTGATGGATCATCAAATCCCTGAGGGTTTCAAACCCATAAACATTGAATCATACGACGGCACAACAGATCCGGCTGTCTGGATCGAGGACTATCTCCTCCATATCCACATGGCCCGCGGTGATGATCTACACGCCATCAAATACCTCCCACTCAAACTTAAAGGACCAGCGCGACATTGGCTTAACAGCTTGCCAGCAGAGTCAATCAGTTGTTGGGAAGACCTGGAAGCCGCATTCCTCGATAACTTTCAGGGCACTTATGTGCGACCACCAGACGCCGATGACCTAAGCCACATAATTCAGCAGCCAGAAGAATCGGCCAGACAATTCTGGACACGGTTCCTAACCAAGAAAAATCAAATCGTCGACTGTCCGGATGCAGAGGCCCTTGCAGCCTTCAAACACAACATCCGCGATGAGTGGCTTGCCCGGCACCTAGGATAGGAAAAGCCGAAATCCATGGCAGCCCTCACATCACTCATGACCCGCTTCTGCGCGGGAGAGGATAGCTGGCTAGCTCGTAGTAACAACATGACCAAGAGCCCTAGTAATTCGGTTACTAAGGACACCAACGGCAGGTCGCGTCGCAACAAGCACAAGCGCCGCATTAATGGCAACAATACTGAGGACACGACAGTTAATGCCGGATTCAGAGGCTCTAAACCCGGTCAGTGGAAAAAGCCATTCAAAAGAAATACTCTGGGCCCGTCCAATTTGGACCGAATACTCGATCGCTCATGCCAGATACACGGCACCCTCGAAAAGCTAGCCAATCACACCAATAGGGATTGTTGGGTGTTCAAGTAGGCAGGCAAGTTAATTGCCGAAAACAATGACAAGGGGCTGCATAGCGATGACGAGGAGGAGACCCGGCCGCCGAACAATAGAGGACAGAAGGGTTTCCCCCCACAAGTGCGGATGGTGAACATGATATACGCAACCCACATACCCAAAAGGAAGCGGAAGCGTGCACTCAGGGACGTATATGCGATGGAGCCAGTCGCCCCAAAGTTCAATCCGTGGTCCTCCTGCCCGATCACTTTTGATCGAAGGGACCACCCCACTAGCATCCGCCATGGCGGATTCGCCGCATTGGTTCTAGACCCAATCATCGACGGATTTCACCTCACTAGAGTCCTGATGGACGGCATCAGTAGCTTGAACCTGCTTTATCAGGATACAGTGCGCAAGATGGGCATAGACCCCTCAAGGATTAAACCCACAAAGACGACCTTCAAAGGCATCATACCAGGTGTAGAGGCCAACTGTACAAGCTCAGTTACACTTGAAGTGGTCTTCGGATCTCCGGATAACTTCCGAAGCGAGGAGTTAATCGACATAGTCCCGTTCCACAGCGGCTATCATGCACTTCTCGGACGAACCGCATTTGCAAAGTTCAATGCGGTACCGCACTACGCATACCTCAAGCTCAAGATGCCAGGCCCTCGAGGAGTCATTACGGTCAACGGAAACACCGAACGCTCTCTCCGAACGGAGGAGCATACAACGGCTCTCGTGGCAGAGGTACAAAGTAGCCTCTTAAGGCAACTCTCGAGTCCGGCTGATAAGCGGCCGGACACCGTCAAGCGCGCCCGGAGTAACCTACAACAAGACCGCCTGGCACGTTCCGAGCACGCGTAGCAATGTGGCCCCAACCCCAGCCCTCGTGAAATTGCGAGACCAGTACCACGCGTACATAACTACGCTATGGAGATACCATGGGCATAGGGGTACGGGCACGACCATGGCATGCCCGGAGAGCGGCTCAACCGCACCAGGGGCTCCCAATTGTGTCATTCTTTTTTTTCTTATTCGCAGGACTCCGTGTTCCATAAGCCCTGTCCGGCAGTAGAATTTCCGAACTCACGATGCAATAGCCAGGGAAGCAGAAAAGCTACGTCGAGTGTCCAGGTGGTCTCTATTACGAGCAGTATACCTGTTTTACATACCATCCCGCAGCCTACCCCTGGAGGGGGACATGTTAAATAGTCCCACCCCTTGCTTATCGCACTATTTGCATCATTCTGCTTTCATTGCAATATTTTTTGAATAAACAATGCATAGCTTTTTGCCTATTATTGTATTCCCTTTTTTTATCTATATATGTTCACTTATGACATGTTGCATCCGTACGCTTTGGTACGGCCAAATACACCAGGGCTTAAGTTCCCCAAAATATGGTGTGATAAGTCCGAACACTTTCACAAGTGCGGCACCCCGAACTTATAGCATTATATGCATCGGCTCCGAATCATGTCTTGGGTCAATAGTTGGGTTTGCCTGGCTCCCATGTTTTGGTACCTTACGTTCCGTAATATCGGCTAAGGTAGCGCTCGGAGAACCACTGCGATTGTGCCCCAGTTGAGCTGGGTTGAGCACCTCAGTGGAGAAAGCTAAAACTGACCGTCATGATAGGGCGAGAGCCGGTCGCTGTTCGAGAGGTTTTTTCGAGTCCCTAAAGACTTATGCCGCTTAGAGCGAGGATCCGGCTTTGTCCAGCCCAGGCGTGGATAGCGCCCTGAATTCGGTCTTCCGAACACTAGGGGCTTCGCCAAAATTTAAAATTATAGAACTCTATGGCTAAGAGAGAGTGTTCAAGCATTATAAGTCCGGTTGCCTCGTTCGTTGTGTTGAGCGCCTCCCTCGAAGGACCAAAAAATGGAAACAAGAGCACTCAAGTTTATCCCAAACACCCCAGCACTCGTGGCATGGGGGCTGAAGCCAATGACTTGCCATCTCTCAAAATTTGATAAACGGCCGCACAGAAGGTAATATTTCAAATTAACAAGCGTTGCTTAGTGCATATGAACAAAGTTTTCAGCGCACAGGATAACAAATGCGAGTCTACTCAAAAATTACATCTTTGGAGCACTCACCCGCTATAAGGCGGGCACCCTTTAGGACACCCTTATAGTACATCTCGGGCGTGCGATACTCCTTGCCCGGCGGTGGCGCGTCCGTCACAAGCTTCTCGGCGTCCATCTTGCCCCAGTGCACTTTAGCGCGGGCAAGGGCCCGACGGGCACCTTCGATGCAGACGGAATGCTTGATGACTTCAATCCATGGACAGGCGTCCACCCGCCGCCGCACCAGACCGAAGTGGCTCCTAGGCATGGCTTCTTTAGGCCACAACCGAACTATGAGGCCCTTCATGGCCTCTTTGGCCACCTTGTGGAGCTCGACCAGCTGCTTCAGCTGGTCGCTCAGGGGCACCGAATGTCCGGCCTCGGCATACTGAGACCAGAATGCCTTCTCCGTCGAGCTCCCTTCCTCGGCCCGGTAGAATGCGGCAGCGTCAGACACACTGCGGGGCAGATCTGCGAATGCTCCTGGAGAGCTCCGGATTCGGGTAAGTAATAAGTAATTCACTTTCACGTGCTTGCTTTGCATGAAGATTGCCTTACCCGCCGCTATCTTCTTTAATGCCTCAATTTCCTGGAGGGCTTTTTGGGCTTCGGCCTTAGCGGCTTTGGCACTCTCAAGAGCCGAGGCGAGCTCGGACTCTCGAGTCTTCAAGTCACGCTCCAAACTCTCGTGTTTTTCCACGAGAACCTGGAGCTCTTGCCGCACCTCCGCCACCCGCGCCTCCTGCTTCTCTCGCTTGGTGCGTTCTGCGGCTGCATTGCTTTCGGCCTTGGACACCGCTTCCTTCAGGGTCGCCACCTCATTCGTGGCCCCTACAATACTCACGTTATTCCTGTCATTTTTTGCAACCAAATCCTTTCTATAAGGTATTACTTTAATAAGGTATTACTTACCTTCCTTGTCCTTGAGCTACTTCTTGGCACGGCCGAGCTCGTTCTTGGACCGCTCGAGGCTCTCCTTCAATGCATTGACCTCCGCAGTCAGTGCGGCAGAGGTCAGCAGCGCAGCCTGCATTCCCATATTGACATGCTTATGTTAGACTCCTGCGTATATCTTTTTAGATCCTCAGTTCGGCTTTTCTTTCCAAACACCAAACTGAGCATCAGGGGCTACTGTCTATGCGGTACTATTTTTTACATATCTTAATTACATACCTCAAAGCCAGTTAGAAGGCTGGTACAGGCTTCAGTCAGCCCGCTCTTGGCGGACTGAACCTTCTGGATCACCGCACTCATAACAGTGCGGTGCTCCTCGTCGATGGAGGCGCCGTTAAGCGCCTCCAGCAAATTATCTGGCGCCTCCAGTTGGACGGAGGCTATCGGCGTCGCAGTCTTGCCCTTCTTACGAAGGGCCCGCCCGCCGGACTTCGGAACCACTGCAGGTTCCGGTACGGAGTCTGGCACAGGGCCGGACTTAGAGCCCTCTAGGGTTTTACCCTCTTTGCGCCCGGAATCCGGGAGGTCGCCTTGCAGTGCCTCCAGGACCACCTCCTCCTGGTTGGGCCCCCTTTGGGACTCCACCGCGGCATCATCTGCGGCACGGGGGGAGGAGGCGGTCGGAAGTGAAGTGCTATCCACATCCGACGAATCCAGGGAGCCGCTCAACGAAGCGGGGAGCTCGTCCTTGGGCGGGCTACATAGTTGTATTCAGCGTTAAAAGACACTACGCGACAAAGGAAAAATCATGAGTTATTCTGGAATCCGGACACTTACGATCTCGCCAGGGGCTTGGCCCTTGAGGGCCAACCCTCTTCGCTGTCGTCGGCGTTGGTGGAAAAGTCTGGAGGAAGGGTCCATCCCTTCTTGGACCCTCCGGCCTCCCCAGTTGGGGAGGCCTTCCTTTTCTTCTCTCCCCCGCTGGGGGAGAAGCCTCTTTTTCCTCCTCCCCGTCTCCGCGGGAGGAGTCTGCCTCGGAGTCGTCGGACGATGAGTCCGACAACACCTGGCACCGGGAACTCCTTCGGGTTCCCGTGGCCTTCTTCTTGGCCTTCTTCTCCGGCACCACGTAAGGTGCCGGAACCAGCAGCCCCGTCAATTGGGCGTCCGCTGGGTCTTCTGGTAAGGGAGCCAGACAGTTAACCTGTCCGGACTTCTTCTGCCAGGCCTGTCAAGGTAGGGGAGTTTAGATCCCGCATAGAGTCAAACTATGAAAAAGCAAGTACCCCATAAAGGGTGAAATAGCTTACCTCGCCGGCTTGATGCTGCAAGCTGAATCCGCGATCTTCGGTAGCGGATGAGGGGGCTTCGGCGCCCTTGAAAAGCACCCTCCAGGCGTCTTCGTACATAGTGTCGAAGAGCCTGCTCAAGGTCTGGTGCTGTGGCGGATCAAACTCCCACAAGTTGAAAGCCCGTTGTTGGCACGGGAGGATCCGGCGGACGAGCGTGACCTGGACTGCGTTGACAAGCTTGACCTTCTTGTTCACAAGGTTTTGGACGCAGGTTTGGAGTCCGGTCAGCTCTTCCAAATCACCCCATGTCAGGCCCTTCTCTTTCCAGGAGGTGAGCCGTGTGGGGATTCCAGATCTGAATTCGAGGCCGCTGCCCATTCAGGGTAACGCGGCTCAGTGATGTAGAACCACCCCGATTGCCACCCTTTGATGGTTTCCACGAAGGCGGCCTCGAGCCATATGACATTGGGCATCTTGCCCACCATGGCGCCTCCGCACTCCGCCTGCTGGCCGCCCACTACCTTCGGCTTGACATTGAAGGTCTTCAGCCATAAGCCGAAGTGGGGCTTGATGCGGAGGAAGGCCTCGCACACAACAATGAACGCTTAGATATTGAGGATGAAATTTGGGGCCAGATCGTGGAAATCCAGGCCGTAGTAGAACATGAGCCCCCGGACAAAGGGGTGGAGTGGGAAGCCCAGTCCGTGGAGGAAATGGGGAAGGAACACCACCCTCTCATGGGGCCTGGGGGTGGGGACGAGCTGCCCCTCGTCTGGAAGCGGGTGCGCAATGTCATTGTGCAGGTATCCGGCTTTCCTCAACTTTTTGATGTGCCCCTCCGTTACGGAGGAGGCCATCCACTTGCCTCCCGCTCCGGACATGGCTGGGGAAGGTTGAGGCGATATGTGCAGACTTGGGCGCTGGAGATCGAGTGCGCGGAAATGGATAAGCAAAGGAGGAAGAAGGCGTAGGTAAAAAGGTGGATCCTTATCCCCTTATATATATGGACGAACAAAACTATGCGTCCCCACTAGCCTGGTAAAACTCGCTTATCTCCCAAGCGCCGTAATCAATGGCGCGGTTGGGTTACCCATGCCCGTATTGATGAGAATCCCGGAATAAGGGGACACAATCTCTGCTTTGACAAGACGTGCCAAGAAAACCGCTTTGCTAAACGCGCTGAGGTGGAACAGTAAAAACGATTCGAATAAAGGCTTGGCCATGGTGTGGTGTCACGACACGGAATACGTCAGTAGATTGAACTTGTGTCAATATTATTCTCTCTACGGTGGTATGTGGAACTTATTTTGCAGAGCCGGACACTATCCTTGTGTTCAAAATCTTCTATGAAGTATTCGGAGGAGGAACCCGCCTTGCAATGCCGAAGACAATATGCGCGCCGGACTCATCGTCATTGAAGCCTGGTTCAGGGGCTACTGAGGGAGTCCTGGACTAGGGGGTGTCTGGATAGCCGAACTATCATCTTTGGCCGGACTCCTAGACTATGAAGATACAAGATTGAAGACTCCGTCCCGTGTCCGGATGGGACTTTCCTTGGCGTGGAAGGCAAGCTTGGCAATACGGATATGTAGATCTCCTACCATTGTAACCGACTCTGTGTAACCCTAGCCCTCTCCGGTGTCTATATAAACCGGAGGGTTTTAGTCCGTAGGACGAACAACAATCATACCATAGGCTAGCTTCTAGGGTTTAGCCTCTCTGATCTCGTGGTAGATCTACTCTTGTACTACCCATATCATTAATATTAATCAAGCAGGAGTAGGGTTTTACCTCCACCGAGAGGGCCCGAACCTGGGTAAAAACATCGTGCCCCTTGTCTCCTGTTACCATCCGCCTAGACGCACAGTTCGGGACCCCCTACCCGAGATCCGCCGGTTTTGACACCGACATTGGTGCTTTCATTGAGAGAGTTCCTTGTGTCGTCACCTTTAGGCCCGATGGCTCCTTGGATCATCAACAACGATGCGGTCCAGGGTGAGACTTTTCTCCCCGGACAGATCTTCGTATTCGGCGGCTTTGCACTGCGGGCCAACTCGCTTGGCCATCTGGAGCAGATTGAAAGCTACGCCCCTGGCCATCAGGTCAGATTCGAAAGTTTGAACTATACGGCTGACGTCCACGGAGACTTGATCTTCGACGGGTTCGAGTCACAGCCAAGCGTGCCGCACTGTCATGATGGGCATGATCTAGCTCTGCTGCCGGACAGTTCCCTGGAGGCCGCACAAGTGTCCGCTCCGACCCTTGGTTCGGAGCCGACTGCGCCGATCGAGGATGGGTGGCTGGACACCGCCTCGGGGGCTGCTACCTCTACAGTGATAGAGCCGAATACCAACCCTATTCTTTGTGAAGCTCGTGACTCCAAGGTGCCGGACTCCTCCCCGGACTCCGAACCTTCCGCGCCCCTGCCAATCGAATCCGATTGGGCACCGATCATGGAGTTCACGGCTGCGAACATCTTTCAGCACTCGCCCTTTGGCGACATCCTGAATTCACTAAAGTCTCTCTCTTTATCAGAGAGCCCTGGCCGGACTATGGTCAGGTAGGTTGGGATGCGGACGACGAAGAAATTCATCGCCCACCCACCACCCACTTTGTAGCCACTGTCGATGATTTAACCGACATGCTCGACTTTGACTCCGAAGACATCGACGGTATGGACGACGATGCCGGAGACGACCAAGAACCAGCGCCTACAAGGCACTGGAAGGCCACCTCGTCATACGGCATTTACATGGTGGACATCCCAAAGGATGGGAATGGGTATGGAACACCGGAGGACGACCCCTCCAAGAAACAGCCTAAGCGCCGGCGTCAGTGGTGCCGCTCTAAATCCCGCCACAGCAAAAATGGAGATTCCGGCACCGGAGACAATAACACCCCGGACAGCGCCGAAGACAACCCCCTCCAGCAGGATTCAGCGCAGGAGGATGGAGAAGCCAGCCCTCATGAGAGAGCGGAAGACAGAGAGGTAGAGGACGATAATTATATGCCTCCCTCCGAAGACGAGGCAAGCCTCGACGACGACTAATTTGTCGTGCCTGAGGATCCCGTCGAACAAGAGCGTTTCAAACGCAGGCTTATTGCCACATCAAGCAGCCTCAAGAAAAAGCAGCAACAGCTTAGAGGTGACCAAGACTTGCTAGCCGACATATGGACTGAAGTCCTTGCGGCCAAAGAGTATGAACTCAAAAGCCCCTCCAAGAGCTACCCAAAACGCAGGCTGCTACCCCAATTAGAGGAAGAAGCACCCAAACCTACATCACTAGCGCATAATACGGCCGACCGGCCACCTCGTGGCCACGACAGAGAGGCCTCTAGGCCCTCCACTAAAGCCGCACCCCGGCGTCGCTCGAAAAGTACAAAGCCACGGGGGAGTGTGCCAGACCTGCGTGATATACTCGAGGACAAGGCAAGTCAAACAAGATCGATCTATGGATCGCGTGGGCGCCCCACGATACTGATGATAACCGTCACGCTGGATACAGCAATTCCGGTCGGGCCGAACACAGCAGACAAAGCTCATTTGAGCTGCGTCGTGATATAGCCCAATACAGAGGCGCCGCACACCCACTATGCTTCACAGACGAAGTGATGGATCATCAAATCCCTGAGGGTTTCAAACCCGTAAACATTGAATCATACGACGGCACAACAGATCCGGCTGTCTGGATCGAGGACTATCTCCTCCATATCCACATGGCCCGCGGTGATGATCTACACGCCATCAAATACCTCCCACTCAAACTTAAAGGACCAGCGCGGCATTGGCTTAACAGCTTGCCAGCAGAGTCAATCAGTTGTTGGGAAGACCTGGAAGCCGCATTCCTCGATAACTTTCAGGGCACTTATGTGCGACCACCAGACGCCGATGACCTAAGCCACATGATTCAGCAGCCAGAAGAATCGGCCAGACAATTCTGGACACGGTTCCTAACCAAGAAAAATCAAATCGTCGACTGTCCGGATGCAGAGGCCCTTGCAGCCTTCAAACACAACATCCGCGATGAGTGGCTTGCCCGGCACCTAGGACAGGAAAAGCCGAAATCCATGGCAGCCCTCACATCACTCATGACCCGCTTCTGCGCGGGAGAGGATAGCTGGCTAGCTCGTAGTAACAACATGACCAAGAGCCCTGGTAATTCGGTTACCAAGGACACCAACGGCAGGTCGCGTTGCAACAAGCACAAGCGCCGCATTAATGGCAACAATACTGAGGACACGACAGTCAATGTCGGATTCAGAGGCTCTAAACCCGGTCAGCGGAAAAAGCCATTCAAAAGAAATACTCCGGGCCCGTCCAATTTGGACCGAATACTCGATCGCTCATGCCAGATACACGGCACCCCCGAAAAGCTAGCCAATCACACCAATAGGGATTGTTGGGTGTTCAAGTAGGCAGGCAAGTTAATTGCCGAAAACAATGACAAGGGGCTGCATAGCGATGACGAGGAGGAGACCCGGCCGCCGAACAATAGAGGACAGAAGGGTTTCCCCCCACAAGTGCGGACGGTGAACATGATATACGCAACCCACATACCCAAAAGGAAGCGGAAGCATGCACTCAGGGACGTATATGCGATGGAGCCAGTCGCCCCAAAGTTCAATCCGTGGTCCTCCTGCCCGATCACTTTTGATCGAAGGGACCACCCCACTAGCATCCGCCATGGCAGATTCGCCGCATTGGTTCTAGACCCAATCATCAACGGATTTCACCTCACTAGAGTCCTGATGGACGTCATCAGTAGCTTGAACCTGCTTTATCAGGATACAGTGCGCAAGATGGGCATAGACCCCTCAAGGATTAAACCCACAAAGACGACCTTCAAAGGCGTCATACCAGGTGTAGAGGCCAACTGTACATGCTCAGTTACACTTGAAGTGGTCTTCGGATCTCCGGATAACTTCCGAAGCGAGGAGTTAATCGACATAGTCCCGTTCCGCAGCGGCTATCATGCACTTCTTGGGCGAACCGCATTTGCAAAGTTCAATGCGGTACCGCACTACGCATACCTCAAGCTCAAGATGCCAGGCCCTCGAGGAGTCATTACGGTCAACGGAAACACCGAACGCTCTCTCCGAAGGGAGGATCATACAACGGCTCTCGCGGCAGAAGTACAAAGCAGCCTCTTAAGGCAACTCTCGAGTCCGGCTGATAAGCGGCCAGACACCGTCAAGCGCGCCCGGAGTAACCTACAACAAGACCGCCTGGCACGTTCCGAGCACGCGTAGCAATGCGGCCCCAACCCCAGCCCTCGTGAAATTGCAAGACCAGTACCACGCATACATAACTACGCTATGGAGATACCATGGGCATAGGGGTACGGGCACGACCATGGCATGCCCGGAGAGCGGCTCAACCGCACCAGGGGCTCCCAATTGTGTCATTCTTTTTTTCTTATTCGCAGGACTCCGTGTTCCATAAGCCCTGTCCGGCAGTAGAATTTCCGAACTCACGATGCAATAGCCAGGGAAGCAGAAAAGCTACGTCGAGTGTCCAGGTGGTCTCTATTACGAGCAGTATACCTGTTTTACATACCATCCCACAGCCTACCCCTGGAGGGGGACATGTTAAATAGTCCCACCCCTTGCTTATCGCACTATTTGCATCATTCTGCTTTCATTGCAGTATTTTTTGAATAAACAATGCATAGCTTTTTGCCTATTATTGTATTCCCTTTTTTTATCTATATATGTTCACTTATGACATGTTGCATCCGTACGCTTTGGTACGGCCAAATACACCAGGGGCTTAAGTTCCCCAAAATATGGTGTGATAAGTCCGAACACTTTCACAAGTGCGGCACCCCGAACTTATAGCATTATATGCATCGGCTCCGAATCATGAATTGGGTCAATAGTTGGGTTTGCCTGGCTCCCATGTTTTGGTACCTTACGTTCCGTAATATCGGCTAAGGTAGCGCTGGGAGAACCACTGCGATTGTGCCCCAGTTGAGCTGGGTTGAGCACCTCAGTGGAGAAAGCTAAAACTGACCGTCATGATAGGGCGAGAGCCGGTCGCTGTTCGAGAGGTTTTTTCGAGTCCCTAAAGACTTATGCCGCTTAGAGCGAGGATCCGGCTTTGTCCAGCCCAGGCGTGGATAGCGCCCTGAATTCGGTCTTCCGAACACTAGGGGCTTCGCCAAAATTTAAAATTATAGAACTCTATGGCTAAGAGAGAGTGTTCAAGCATTATAAGTCCGGTTGCCTCGTTCGTTGTGTTGAGCGCCTCCCTCGAAGGACCAAAAAATGGAAACAAGAGCGCTCAAGTTTATCCCAAACACCCCAGCACTCGTGGCATGGGGGCTGAAGCCAATGACTTGCCATCTCTCAAAATTTGATAAACGGCCGCACAGAAGGTAATATTTCAAATTAACAAGCATTGCTTAGCGCATATGAACAAAGTTTTCAGCGCACAGGATAACAAATGCGAGTCTACTCAAAAATTACATCTTTGGAGCACTCACCCGCTATAAGGCGGGCACCCTTCAGGACACCCTTATAGTACATCTCGGGCGTGCGATACTCCTTGCCCGGCGGTGGCGCGTCCGTCACAAGCTTCTCGGCGTCCATCTTGCCCCAGTGCACTTTAGCGCGGGCAAGGGCCCGACGGGCACCTTCGATGCAGACGGAATGCTTGATGACTTCAATCCATGGACAGGCGTCCACCCGCCGCCGCACCAGACCGAAGTGGCTCCTAGGCATGGCTTCTTTAGGCCACAGCCGAACTATGAGGCCCTTCATGGCCTCTTTGGCCACCTTGTGGAGCTCGACCAGCTGCTTCAGCTGGTCGCTCAGGGGCACCGGATGTCCGGCCTCGGCATACTGAGACCAGAATACCTTCTCCGTCGAGCTCCCTTCCTCGGCCCGGTAGAATGCGGCAGCGTCAGACACACTGCGGGGCAGATCTGCGAATGCTCCTGGAGAGCTCCGGATTCGGGTAAGTAACAAGTAATTCACTTTCACGTGCTTGCTTTGCATGAAGATTGCCTTACCCGCCGCTATCTTCTTTAATGCCTCAATTTCCTGGAGGGCTTTTTGGGCTTCGGCCTTAGCGGCTTTGGCACTCTCAAGAGCCGAGGCGAGCTCGGACTCTCGAGTCTTCGAGTCACGCTCCAAACTCTCATGTTTTTCCACGAGAACCTGGAGCTCTTGCCGCACCTCCGCCACCCGCGCCTCCTGCTTCTCTCGCTCGGTGCTTTCTGCGGCTGCATTGCTTTCAGCCTTGGACACCGCTTCCTTCAGGGTCGCCACCTCATTCGTGGCCCCTACAATACTCACGTTATTCCTGTCATTTTTTGCAACCAAATCCTTTCTATAAGGTATTACTTTAATAAGGTATTACTTACCTTCCTTGTCCTCGAGCTGCTTCTTGGCACGGCCGAGCTCGTTCTCGGACCGCTCGAGGCTCTCCTTCAATGCATTGACCTCCGCAGTCAGTGCGGCAGAGGTCAGCAGCGCAGCCTGCATTCCCATATTGACATGCTTATGTTAGACTCCTGCGTATATCTTTTTAGATCCTCAGTTCGGCTTTTCTTTCCGAACACCAAAATGAGCATCAGGGGCTACTGTCTATGCGGTACTATTTTTTACATATCTTAATTACATACCTCAAAGCCAGTTAGAAGGCTGGTACAGGCTTCAGTCAGCCCGCTCTTGGCGGACTGAACCTTCTGGATCACCGCACTCATAACAGTGCGGTGCTCCTCGTCGATGGAGGCGCCGTTAAGCGCCTCCAGCAAATTATCTGGCGCCTCCGCTACCGGCGTCGCAGTCTTGCCCTTCTTACGAAGGGCCCGCCCGCCGGACTTCGGAACCACTGCAGGTTCCGGTACGGAGTCCGGCACAGGGCCGGACTTAGAGCCCTCTAGGGTTTTACCCTCTTTGCGCCCGGAATCCGGGAGGTCGCCTTGCGGTGCCTCCAGGACCACCTCCTCCTGGTTGGGCCCCCTTTGGGACTCCACCGCGGCATCATCTGCGGCACGGGGGGAGGAGGCGGTCGGAAGTGAAGTGCTATCCACATCCGACGAATCCAGGGAGCCGCTCGACGAAGCGGGGAGCTCGTCCTTGGGCGGGCTACATAGTTGTATTCAGCGTTAAAAGACACTACGCGACAAAGGAAAAATTATGAGTTATTCTGGAATCCGGACACTTACGATCTCGCCAGGGGCTTGGCCCTTGAGGGCCAACCCTCTTCGCTGTCGTCGGCGTTGGTGGAAAAGTCTGGAGGAAGGGTCCATCCCTTCTTGGACCCTCCGGCCTCCCCAGTTGGGGAGGCCTTCCTTTTCTTCTCTCCCCCGCTGGGGGAGAAGCCTCTTTTTCCTCCTCCCCGTCTCCGCGGGAGGAGTCTGCCTCGAAGTCGTCGGACGATGAGTCCGACAACACCTGGCACCGGGAACTCCTTCGGGTTCCCGTGGCCTTCTTCTTGGCCTTCTTCTCCGGCACCACGTAAGGTGCCGGAACCAGCAGCCCCGTCAATCGGGCGTCCGCTGGGTCTTCTGGTAAGGGAGCCGGACAGTTAACCTGTCCGGACTTCTTCTGCCAGGCCTGTCAAGGTAGGGGAGTTTAGATCCCGCATAGAGTCAAACTATGAAAAAGCAAGTACCCCATAAAGGGTGAAATAGCTTACCTCGCCGGCTTGATGCTGCAAGCTGAATCCGTGATCTTCGGTAGCGGATGAGGGGGCTTCGGCGCCCTTGAAAAGCACCCTCCAGGCATCTTCGTACATAGTGTCAAAGAGCCTGCTCAAGGTCTGGTGCTGTGGCGGATCAAACTCCCACAAGTTGAAAGCCCGTTGTTGGCACGGGAGGATCCGGCGGACGAGCGTGACCTGGACTGCGTTGACAAGCTTGACCTTCTTGTTCACAAGGTTTTGGACGCAGGTTTGGAGTCCGGTCAGCTCTTCCAAATCACCCCATGTCAGGCCCTTCTCTTTCCAGGAGGTGAGCCGTGTGGGGATTCCAGATCTGAATTCGGGGCCGCTGCCCGTTCAGGGTAACGCGGCTCAGTGATGTAGAACCACCCCGATTGCCACCCTTTGATGGATTCCACGAAGGCGGCCTCGAGCCATATGACATTGGGCATCTTGCCCACCATGGCGCCTCCGCACTCCGCCTGCTGGCCGCCCACTACCTTCGGCTTGACATTGAAGGTCTTCAGCCATAAGCCGAAGTGGGGCTTGATGCGGAGGAAGGCCTCGCACACAACAATGAACGCTTAGATATTGAGGATGAAATTTGGGGCCAGATCGTGGAAATCCAGGCCGTAATAGAACATGAGCCCCCGGACAAAGGGGTGGAGTGGGAAGCCCAGTCCGTGGAGGAAATGGGGAAGGAACACCACCCTCTCATGGGGCCTGGGGGTGGGGACGAGCTGCCCCTCGTCTGGAAGCGGGTGCGCAATGTCGTTGTGCAGGTATCCGGCTTTCCTCAACTTTTTGATGTGCCCCTCCATTACGGAGGAGGCCATCCACTTGCCTCCCGCTCCGGACATGGCTGGGGAAGGTTGAGGCGATATGTGCAGACTTGGGCGCTGGAGATCGAGTGCGCGGAAATGGATAAGCAAAGGAGGAAGAAGGCGTAGGTAAAAAGGTGGATCCTTATCCCCTTATATATATGGACGAACAAAACTATGCGTCCCCACCAGCCTGGTAAAACTCGCTTATCTCCCAAGCGCCATAATCAATGGCGTGGTTGGGTTACCCATGCCCGTATTGATGAGAATCCCGGAATAAGGGGACACAATCTCTGCTTTGACAAGATGTGCCAAGAAAACCGCTTCGCTAAACGCGCTGAGGTGGAACAGTAAAAACGATTCGAATAAAGGCAGGGCCGTGGTGTGGTGTCACGGCACGGAATACGTCAGCAGATTGAACTTGTGTCAATATTATTCTCTCTACGGTGGTATGTGGAACTTATTTTGCAGAGCCGGACACTATCCTTGTGTTCAAAATCTTCTATGAAGTATTCGGAGGAGGAACCCGCCTTGCAATGCCGAAGACAATATGCGCGCCGGACTCATCGTCATTGAAGCCTGGTTCAGGGGCTACTGAGGGAGTCCTGGACTAGGGGGTGTCTGGATAGCCGAACTATCATCTTTGGCCGAACTCCTAGACTATGAAGATAGGGACTTTCCTTGGCGTGGAAGGCAAGCTTGGCAATACGGATATGTAGATCTCCTACCATTGTAACCGACTCTGTGTAACCCTAGCCCTCTCCGGTGTCTATATAAACCGGAGGGTTTTAGTCCGTAGGACGAACAACAATCATACCATAGGCTAGCTTCTAGGGTTTAGCCTCTCTGATCTCGTGGTAGATCTACTCTTATACTACCCATATCATCAATATTAATCAAGAAGGAGTAGGGTTTTACCTCCACCGAGAGGGCCCGAACCTGGGTAAAAACATCGTGCCCCTTGTCTCCTGTTACCATCCGCCTAGACGCACAGTTCGGGACCCCCTACCCGAGATCCGCCGGTTTTGACACCAACAGGGATGCTATAGATACCTATGAAAGAATGAAAACTATATTTGGGCACCCCATGAATGATAAGGTTGAATCAACTACTCTCTTGTGCTTTTATCAAAATGAAATTATTAAAGAGATGAAGTCTAATTTAGAGGCAAATTTCCATAACGTGCTTAATCTTACTTCTTCCATAAATGTCCATGTGCTTAACTTGAATAGAAGAATGAATGCCATAGAAAGGAGATCCTCCTCTCCAAGTGTCAAAGATGGCAATACCTAGATCTATCCTTGCTTTTATGCCTAGCTAGGGCGTTAAACGATAGCGCTTGTTGGGAGGCAACCCAATTTTATTTTGTGTTTTTTGTTTTTTCTTCTGTTTAGGAATAAATAATCCATCTACCTTCTGTTTGGATGTGGTTTTATGTTTTAATTAGTGTTTGTGCCAACTAGGACCTATAGGATAACCTACGATGATAGTTGATTTGATTCTGCTGAAAAACAGAAACTTTGCGCGCACGAATTTAGTTATGATAAATTACAGGAACGTGATTTTGCGTTTATTCTTTTTGATTCTGATCAATAAACAAATTGTCCAGGACTTCCTATTTTGGTAGAATTTTTAGAGTTCCAGTAGTTTGGGTTAGTTACAGATTAGTACAGACTGTTCTGTTTTTGACTGATTCTGTTTTTCGTGTGTTGTTTGCTTATTTTGATGAATCTATGGCTAGTAAAATAGTTTATAAACCACAGAGAAGTTGGAATACAGTAGGTTTAACACCAATATAAATAAATAATGATTTTATTACAGTACCTTGAAGTAGTCTTTTGTTTTCTTTCTCTAACGGAGCTCACGAGATTTCTGTTGAGTTTTGTGTTGTGAAGTTTTCAAGTTTTGGGTGAATTCTTTTGATGGATTATGGAACAAGGAGTGGCAAGAGCCTAAGCTTGGGGATGCCCATGGCACCCCCAAGATAATCCAAGGACACCAAAAAGTCAAAGCTTGGGGATGCCCCGGAAGGCATCCCCTCTTTCGTCCACTTCCATCGGTAATTTACTTGGAGCTATATTTTTATTCACCAACATGATATGTGTTTTGCCTGGAGCGTCTTGTATTATTTGTCTCTTTGCTTGTTAGTTTACCACAATAATCCTTGCTTTACACACCTTTTGAGAGAGCCATACATGAATTGAAATTTGTTAGAATACTCTATGTGCTTCACTTATATCTTTTGAGCTTGATAGTTTGCTCATAGTGCTTCACTTATATCTTTTGAGCGTGATAATTTTTGCTCTAGTGCTTCACTTAGATCTTTTAGAGCACGGTGGTGGATTTGTTTTAAAGAAACTTGATCTCTCATGCTTCACTTAGATTATTTTGTGAGTTGTTAATAGCATGGTAATTTGCTTAATGATAATATACTTGGTATTCAAGATATGTGAAACTTTCTTTTGAGTGCGTTGAATACTAAGTTAAGTTTGATGCTTGATAATTGTTTTGAGATATAAAGGTGATAATATTAGAGTCATGCTAGTTGAGTAGTTGTGAATTTAAAGAATACTTGTGTTGAAGTTTGTGATTCCCGTAGCATGCACGTATGGTGAACCGTTATGTGATGAACTCGGAGCATGATTTATTTATTTATTGTCTTCCTTATGAGTGGCGGTCGGGGACGAGCGATGGTCTTTTCCTACCAATCTATCCCCCTAGGAGCATGCGCGTAATACTTTGCTTTGATAACTTCTAGATTTTTGCAATAAGTATATGAGTTCTTTATGACTAATGTTGAGTCCATGGATTATACGCACTTTTTCCCATCCTTCCACCATTGCTAGCCTCTCTAATACCGCGCACCTTTCGCCGGTATCATACACCCACCATAAACCTTCCTCAAAACAGCCACCATACCTATCTATCATGGAATTTCCATAGCCATTCCAAGATATATTGCCATGCAACTTTCCACCGTTCCGTTTATTATGACACGCTCCCTCATTGTCATATTGCTAGCATGATCATGTAGTTGACATCGTATTTGTGGCAAAAGCCACCTTTCATAATTCTTCCATACATGTCACTCATGTTTCATTGCATATCCCGGTACACCGCCGGAGGCATTCATATAGAGTCATATTTTGTTCTAAGTATCGAGTTGTAATTGTTGAGTTGTAAGAAAAATAAAAGTGTGATGATCATCATTATTAGAGCATTGTCCCAAGTGAGGAAAGGATGATGGAGTCTATGACTCCCCCACAAGTCGGGATGAGACTCCGGAGGAAAAAAAAGAGGCCATAAAAAAAAGAGAAAAGGCCCAAAAAATGAGAGAAAAAGAGAGAAGGGACAATGCTACTATCCTTTTACCACACTTGTGCTTCAAAGTAGAACCATGATCTTCATGATAGAGAGTCTCTTATTCGTCACTTTCATTTACTAGTGGGAATTTTTCATTATATAACTTGGCTTGTATATTCCAATGATGGGCTTCCTCAAAATGCCCTAGGTCTTCATGAGCAAGCGAGTTGGATGCACACCCACTTAGTTTCTTTTATTGAGCTTTCATATACTTATAGCTCTAGTGCATCCGTTGCATGGCAATCCCTACTCACTCACATTGATATCTATTGATGGGCATCTCCATAGCCCGTTGATACGCCTAGTTGATGTGAGACTATCTTCCCTCTTTTTGTCTTCTCCACAACCACCGTTCTATTCCACATATAGTGCTATATCCATGGCTCACGCTCATGTATTGCGTGAAGATTGAAAAAGTTTTGAAAATGTTAAAGTATGAAACAATTGCTTGGCTTGTCATCGGGGTTGTGCATGATTTAAATATTTTGTGTGGGGAAGATGGAGCATAGCCAGACTATATGATTTTCTAGGGATAACTTTCTTTGGCTATGTTATTTTGAGAAGACATAATTGCTTTGTTAGTATGCTTGAAGTATTATTATTTTTATGTCAATATGAACTTTTGTATTGAATCTTTCGGATCTGAATATTCATACCATGATTAAGAAGATTTACATTGAAAATTATGCCAAAGTATCACTCCACATCAAAAATTCTTTTTTATCATTTACCTACTCGAGGACGAGCAGGAATTAAGCTTGGGGATGCCTGATACGTCTCCAACGTATCTATAATTTTTGATTGCTCCATGCTACTTTATCTACTATTTTGGACTATATTGGGCTTTATTTTTCACTTTTATATTACTTTTGGGACTAACCTATTAACCGGAGGCCCAGCCCAGAATTGCTGTTTTTTTTTCAGTATTTCGAAGAAACAGAATATCAAACGGAGTCCAAACGGAATGAAACCTTCGGGATCGTGATTTTCCAACCGAACGTGATCCAGGAGACTTGGACACTACTCCAAGAAGTCTCCGAAGAGGTCACGAGGGTGGAGGGCGCCCCCCTGGGTGCACCCCCTACCTCATGGGCCCCTCGGAGGTCCATCGACATACTCCTTCCTCCTATAGATACCTACGTATCCTTGAACGATCAGAACAGGAGCCAAAAACCTAATTCCACCGCCGCAACCTTCTGTATCCACGAGATCCCATCTTGGGGCCTGTTCCAGAGCTCCACCTGTGGGGGCATCCACCATGGAGGGCTTCTACATCAACACCATAGCCCTTCCGATGAAGTGTGAGTAGTTTAGTTCAGACCTTCGGGTCCATAGCTAGTAGCTAGATGGCTTCTTCTCTCTTTTTGGATCTCAATACAATGTTCTCCCCCTCTCTCGTGGAGATCTATTCGATGTAATCTTCTTTTTACGGTGTGTTTGTTGAGACCGATGAATTGTGGGTTTATGATCCATCTTATCTATGAATAATATTTGAATCTTTTCTGAATTCTTTTATGTATGATTGAGTTATCTTTGCAAGTCTCTTCGAATTATCCGTTTGGTTTGGCCAACTAGATTGGTAGTTCTTGCAATGGGAGAAGTGCATGGCTTTGGGTTCACTCTTGCGGTGTCCTTACTCAGTGACAGAAAGAGTTGCAAGGCACGTACTGTATTGTTGCCATCGAGGATAACAGGATGGGGTATTTATCATATTGCATGAATTTATTCCTCTACATCATGTCATCTTGCTTAAGGCGTTACTCTGTTTTTAACTTCATACTCTAGATGCATGCTGGATAGTGGACGATGAGTGGAGTAATAGTAGTAGATGCAGAATCGTTTCGATCTACTTGTCATGGACGTGATGCCTATATACATGATCATACCTAGTGAGGGAGTCCTGGACTAGGGGGTGTCCGGATAGCCGAACTATCATCTTTGGCCGGACTCCTAGACTATGAAGATACAAGATTGAAGACTTCGTCCTGTGTCTGGATGGAACTTTCCTTGGCGTGCAAGGCAAGCTTGGCGATACGGATATCTAGATCTCCTACCATTGTAACCGACTCTGTGTAACCCTAGCCCTCTCCGGTGTCTATATAAACCAGAGGTTTTTAGTCCGTAGGACGAACAACAATCATACCATAGGCTAGCTTCTAGGGTTTAGCCTCTCTGATCTCGTGGTAGATCTACTCTTGTACTACCCATATCATCAATATTAATCAAGCAGGAGTAGGGTTTTACCTCCACCGAGAGGGCCTAAACCTGGGTAAAAACATCATGTCCCTTGTCTCATGTTACCATCCGCCTAGACGCACAGTTCGGGACCCCTACCCGAGATCCGCCGGTTTTGACACCGACGTTGGTGCTTTCATTGAGAGTTCCTCTGTGTCGTCACCTTTAGGCCCGATGGCTCCTTCGATCATCAACAAAGACATGGTCCAGGGTGAGACTTTTCTCCCCGGACAGATCTTCGTATTCGGCAGCTTTGCACTGTGGGCCAACTCGCTTGGCCATCTGGAGCAGATGGAAAGCTACGCCCCTGGCCATCAGGTCAGATTTGGAAGTTTGAACTATACGGCTGACGTCCGCGGAGACTTGATCTTCAACGGGTTCGAGCCACAGCCAAGCGCGCCGCACAGTCACGAGGGGCATGACCTAGCTCTGCTGCCGGACAGTGCCCTGGAGGCCGCACAAGTGTCCGCTCCGACCCTTAGCTCGGAGCCGACTGCGCCGATCAAGGACAGGTGGCTGGACACCGCCTCGGGGGCTGCTACCTCTACGGCGATAGAGCCGAATACCAACCCTGTCCTTTGTGAAGCTCATGACTCTAAGGCGCCGGACTCTTCTCCGGACTCCGAACCTTCCGCGCCCCTGCCAATCGAATCCGATTGGGCGTCGATCAGGGAGTTCACTGTTGCGGACATCTTTCAGCACTCGCCCTTTGGCGACATCATGAATTCGCTAAAGTGTCTCTCTTTATCAGGAGAGCCCTGGCCGGATTATGGTCAGGACGGTTGGGATGCGGACGACGAAGAAATTCAAAGCCCACCCACCACCCACTTCGTAGCCACTGTCGATGACTTAACGGACATGCTAGACTTCGACTCCGAAGACATCGACGGTATGGACGACGATGCAGGAGACGACCAAGAACCAGCGCCTACAGGGCACTGGAAGGCCACCTCGTCATACGACATTTACATGGTGGACATCCCAAAGGATGGGAATGGCGATGGAACAACGGAGGACGACCCCTCCAAGAAATAGCCTAAGCGCCGACGTTAGCGGCGCCGCTCTAAATCCCGCCACACATACACGGCACCCCTGAAAAGCCAGCCAATCACACCAACAGGGATTGTTGGGTGTTCAAGCAGGCAGGCAAGTTAATTGCTGAAAACAATGACAAGGGGCTACATAGCGATGACGAGGAGGAGACCCAGCCGCCGAACAATAGAGGATAGAAGGGTTTCCCCCACAAGTGCGGACGGTGAACATGATACACGCAACCCACATACCCAAAAGGGAGCGAAAGCGTGTACTCAGGGACGTATATGCGATGGAGCCAGTCGCCCCAAAGTTCAATCCGTGGTCCTCCTGCACGATCACTTTTGATCGAAGGGACCACCCCACTAGCATCCGCCATGGCGGATTCGCCGCATTGGTTCGAGACCCAATCGTCGACGGATTTCACCTAACTAGAGTCCTGATGGACGGCGATAGCAGCCTGAACCTGCTTTATCAGGATACAGTGCGCAAGATGGGCATAGACCCCTCAAGGATTAAACCCACAAACACGACCTTCAAAGGCGTCATACCAGGTGTAGAGGCCAACTGTACAGGCTCAGTTACACTTGAAGTGGTCTTCGGATCCCCGGATAACTTCCGAAGCGAGGAGTTAATCTTCGACATAGTCCTGTTCCGCGGCGACTATAATGCACTGCTCGGACGAACCGCATTTGCAAAGTTCAATGCGGTACCGCACTACGCATACCTCAAGCTCAAGATGCCAGGCCCTCGAGGAGTCATTACGGTCAACGGAAACACTGAACGCTCTCTCCGAACGGAGGAGCATACAGCGGCTCTCGCGGTGGATGTACAAAGCAGCCTCTTAAGGCAACTCTCGAGTCCGTCTGATAAGCGGCCGGACACCGTCAAGCGCGCCCGGAGTAACCTACAACAAGACCGCCTGGCACGTTCCGAGCACGCGTAGCAATGTGGCCCCAACCCCAGCCCTCGCGAAATCGCAAGACCAGTACCACGCGTACATAACTACACTCTGGAGATACCATGGGCATAGGGGTAGGGGCACGACCATGGCATGCCCGGAGAGCGGCTCAACCGCACCAGGGGCTCCCAATTGTGTCATTCTTTTTTTCTTATTCGCAGGACTCCGTGTTCCAGAAGCCCTGTCCGGCAGTAGAATTGCCGAACTCACGATGCAACAACCAGGGAAGCAGAAAAGCTACGTCGAGTGTCCAGGTGGTCTCTATTACGAGCAGTATACCTGTTTTACATACCATCCCGCAGCCTACCCCTGGAGGGGGACATTTTTAAATAGTCCCACCCCTTGCTTATTGCACTATTTGCATCGTTCTGCTTTCATTGCAGTATTTTTTGAATAAACAATGCATAGCTTTTTGCCTATTATTGCATTCCCTTTTTTTATCTATATATGTTCACTTATGACATGTTGCATCCGTACGCTTTGGTACGGGCAAATACACCAGGGGCTTAAGTTCCCCAAAATATGGTGTGATAAGTCCGAACACTTTCACAAGTGCGGCACCCCGAACTTATAGCATTATATGCATTGGCTCCGAATCATGTCTTGGGTCAATAGTTCGGTTTGCCCGGCTCCCATGTTTTGGTACCTTACGTTCCGTTATATCGGCTAAGGTAGCGCTGGGAGAACCACTGCGATTGTGCCCCAGTTGAGCTGGGTTGAGCACCTCAGTGGAGAAAGCTAAAACTGACCGTCATGATAGGGCGAGAGTCGGTCGCTGTTCGAGAGGTTTTTTCGAGTCCCTAAAGACTTATGCCGCTTAGAGCGAGGAGCCGACTTTGTCCGGCCTAGGCGTGGATAGCGCCCCGAATTCGGTCTTCCGAACACTAGGGGCTTCGCCGAAATTTAAAATTATAGAATTCTATGGCTAAGTGGGAGTGTTCAAGCATTATAAGTCCGGTTGCCTCGTTCGTTGTGTTGAGCGCCTCCCTCGAAGGACCCAAAATGGGAACAAGAGCGCTCAAGTTTATCCCGAACACCCCAGCACTTGTGGCATGGGGGCTGAAGCCAACGACTTGCCATCTCTCAAATTTGATAAACGGCCGCACAGAAGGTAATATTTTAAATTAACAAGAGTTGCTTAGCGCATATGAACAAGTTTTCAAGCGTACATGATAACAAATGCGAGTTTACTCAAAAATTACATCTTTGGAGCATTCACCCGCTATAAGGCGGGCACCCTTCAGGACGTTCTCATAATACATCTCGGGCTTGCGATACTCCCTGCCCGGCGGTGGAGTGTCCACCACAAGCTTCTCAACGTCCATCTTGCCCAGTGCACTTTAGCACGGATAAGGGCCCTACGGGCACCTTCGATGTAGATGGAGCGCTTGACGACTTCAATCCATGGACAGGCGTCAACTAGCCGCCGCACCAGCCCGAAGTAGCTCCCAGGCATGGCCTCCTTCGGCCACAGCCGAGCTATGAGGCCCTTCATGGCCTGTTCGGCCACCTTATGGAGCTCGACCAGCTGCTTCAGCTGGTCGCTCAAGGGCATCGGGTGTCCGACCTCAGCATACTGATACCAGAATACCTTCTCCGTCGAGCTCCCTTCCTCGGCCCGGTAGAATGCGGCAGCGTCGGACACACTGCGGGGCAGATCTGTGAATGCTCCTGGAGAGCTCCGGATTCGGGTAAGTAACAAGTAATTTACTTTCACGTGCTTGCTTTGCATGAAGAATGCCTTACCCGCCGCTATCTTCTTTATTGCCTCAATTTCCTGGAGGGCTTTTTGGGCTTCAGCCTTAGCGGCTTTGGCATTCTCAAGAGCCGAGGCGAGCTCGGACTCTCGAGTCTTTGAGTCACGCTCCAACCTCTCATGTTTCTCCTCGAGAGCCTGGAGTTCTTGCCGCACCTCCGCCACCCGCGCCTCCTGCTTCTCTTGCTCGGTGCGTTCCGCGGCCGCATTGCTTTCGGCCTTGGACACTGCCTCCTTCAGGGTCACCACCTCGTTCGTGGCCCCTGCAATTCTCACATTATTCCTGTAATTTTTTGCAACCACATATTTTATATACTTCCATAAGGTACTACTTACCTTCCTTGTCCTCGAGCTGCTTCTTGGCAAGGCCGAGCTCGTTCTCGGACCGCTCGAGGTCCTGCTTCAATGCATTGACCTCCGTAGTTAGTGCGGCACAGGTCAGCAGCGCAGCCTGCATTCCCATATTGACATGCTTATGTTAGACTCCCGCGTATATCTTTTTAGATCCTTAGTTCGGCTTTTCTTTCCGAACACCAAACTGAGCATCATGGGCTACTGTCTATGCGGTACTATTTCTACATATCTTAATTACATACCTCAAAGCCTGTTAGAAGGCTAGTATAGGCTTCAGTCAGCCCGCTCTTGGTGGACAGAACTTTCTGGATCACTGCACTCATAACAGTGCGGTGCTCCCCGTCGATGGAGGCGCCATTAAGCGCCTCCAGCAAATTATCCGGCGCCTTCAGTTGGACGGAGGTCACCAGCGTTGCAGTCTCACCCTTCTTACGAAGGGGCCGCCCGCCGGACTCCGGAACCACTAAAGGTTCCGGTGCGGAGTCCGGCCCCTGGCCGAACTCAGAACCCTTTGGGGGTTGATCCCCCTCGTGCCCAAAGTCCGGGAGGTTGCCCTGCGGCACCTCCGGAACCTCCTCCTCCTGGCTGGGCCCCTTTTGGGACCCCACCTCGGCGTCATCGGCAACACGTGGAGAGGAGACGGCCGGACGCGAAGTGCTATCCACGTTCGAGGGCGCCAGGGAGCTGCTCGTTGAAGTATCGAGCCCGTCCTTGGGCGGCCTGCATGGTTATATTCGGTGTTAAGAGATTCTATGCAACAAATGAAGCACCATGAGTTATTCTGGTATTCGGACACTTACGAAGTCGCCAGGGGCTTAGTCCTTGGTGGCCACTCCTCTTCATCATCGTCGGCATTGGTGGAGTAGTCCGGGGGGAGGGTCCTTCCCTTCTTGGACCCTTCAGCCTCCCCTGTTGGCGAGGCCTTCCTTTTCTTCTCTTCCCCCGCTGGGGGAGAGGCCTCTTTTTTCTCCTCCTCGTATTCACGGGAGGAGTTCGCCTCGGAGTCATCGGACGATGAGTCCGATAACACTTGACGCCGGGAACTCTTTTGGGTTCCCGTGGCCTTCTTCTTGGCCTTCTTCTCCGGCACCACATAAGGCGCCGGAGCCAGCATCCCCGTTAATTGGGCGTCCGCTGGGTCTTCTGGCAAGGGAGCCGGATAGTTAACCTGCCCGGACGTCTTTTGCCAGGCCTGTCAAAGGTAAAGGGAGTTTAGATCCCGCATAGAGTCAAACTATGGAAAATAAGCATCCTGTAAAGGGTAAAATAGCTTACCTCGCCGGCTTGACGCTGCGAGCTGAATCCGCGATCTTCGGTAGCGGATGCGGGAGCCTCGGCGCCCTTGAACAACACCTTCTAGGCATCTTCGTACATAGTGTCGAAGAGCCTGCTCAAGGTTTGGAGCTGTGCCGGATCAAACTCCCACAAATTAAAAGCCCGTTGTTGGCACGGGAGGATCCAGCGGATGAGCATGACCTGGACTATGTTGACAAGCTTGAGCTTCTTGTTAACCAAGGTTTGGATGCAGGATTGGAGTCCGGTCAGCTCCTCCGAATCCCCCCATGATAGGCCCTTCTCTTTCCAGGAGGTAAGCCGTGTGGGGATGCCAGATCTGAATTCGGGGGCCGCTGCCTATTTAGGGTCACGCGGCTCGGTGATGTAGAACCACCCCGATTGCCACCCCTTTATGGTCTCCACAAAGGAGCCCTCGAGCCATAGGACGTTGGGCATCTTGCCCACCATGGCACCTCTGCACTCCGCTTGGCGGCCGCCCACTACCTTCGGCTTGACATTGAAGGTCTTCAGCCATAAGCCGAAGTGGGGCTGGATGCAGAGGAAGGCCTCGCACACGACGATGAACGCCGAGATGTTGAGGATGAAGTTCGTGGCCAGATCGTGGAAATCCAGGCCATAGTAGAATATGAGCCCCCGGACAAATGGATGAAGTGGAAAACCTAGTCCGTGGAGGAAGTGGGTGAGGAACACCACCCTCTCATGGGTCCCGGGGGTGGGGATGAGCTGCCCCTCGTCAGGGAGCCGATGCGCGATGTTGCCGTACAAGTATCCGGCCTTTCGCAGCCTCTTGATGTGCCCCTCCATGACGGAGGAGGCCATCCACTTGCCTCCCACTCCGGACATGACTCGGGAAGGTTGAGGCGAGATGTGCGGACTTGGGCGCTGGAGCTCAAGTATGCGGAAATGGATAAAGCAAAGGAGGAAGAAGGCGTAGGTAGAAAGGTGGATCCTTATCCCCTTATATATGGACGGACGAAACTATGCGTCCCCACCAGCCTGGTAAAACTCGCTTATCTCCCAAGCGCCATAATCAATGGTGCGGTTGGGTTACCCACGCCCGCATTGATGAGAATCCCGGAATAAGGGGACATGATCTCTGCTTTGACAAGACGTGCCAAGGAAACCGCTTCGCTAAACACGCTGAGGTGGAACAATAAAAACGATTCGAATAAAGGCTTGGCCATGGTGTGGTGTCAGGCCACGGAATACGTCAGCAGATTGAACTTGTGTAAATATTATTCTCTCTACGGTGGTATGTGGAACTTATTTTGCAGAGCCGGACACTATCCTTGTGTTCAAAATCTTCTATGAAGTATTCGGAGGAGGAACCCGCCTTGCAATGCCGAAGACAATATGCGCGCCGGACTCGTCATCATTGAAGCCTGGTTCAGGGGCTACTGAGGGAGTCCTGGACTAGGGGGTGTCCGGATAGCCGAACTATCATCTTTGGCTGGACTCCTAGACTATGAAGATACAAGATTGAAGACTTCGTCCCATGTCTAGATGGGACTTTCCTTGGCGTGGAAGGCAAGCTTGGCGATACGGATATGTAGATCTCCTACCATTGTAACCGACTCTGTGTAACCCTAGCCCTCTTTGGTGTCTATATAAACCGGAGGGTTTTAGTCCATAGGACGAACAACAATCATACCATAGGCTAGCTTCTAGGGTTTAGCCTCTCTGATCTCGTGGTAGATCTACTCTTGTACTACCCATATCATCAATATTAATCAAGCAGGAGTTGGGTTTTACCTCCACCGAGAGGGCCCGAACCTGGGTAAAAACATCATGTCCCTTGTCTCCTGTTACCATCCGCCTAGACGCATAGTTCGGGACCCCCTACCCGAGATCCGCCGGTTTTGACACCGACACCTAGATAACCTCATAACTATGCTCAATTCTATCAATTGCTCAACAGTAATTTGTTCACCCACTATAGAATACTTATGCTCTTGAGAGAAGCCACTAGTGAAACCTATGGCCCCCGGGTCTATTCTCATCATATCAATCTCCATCACTTTATTTATTTGCTTTGCTTTTACTTTTTACTTTGCATCTTTATACCAAAAATACCAAAAATATTATCTCTATCAGATCTCACTCTTGTAAGTGACCGTGAAGGGATTGACAACCCCTAATCCCGTTGGTTGCGAGTAGCTATCGTTTTGTGCAGGTACGAGGGACTTGCGCGTGACCTCCTACTGGATTGATACCTTGGTTCTCAAAAACTGAGGGAAATACTTACGCTACTATGCTGCATCATCCTCTCCTCTTCGAGGAAAACCAACGCAAGCTCGAGAGGTAGCAGGGTGTATCTACTTGATGAAACACAAGTCTGAAACATTTGAAAAGTTCAAAGAATTTCAGAGTGAGGTGGAGAATCATCATAAGAAAATAAAGTTTCTACTATCTAATCGCGGAGGGAAATATTTGAGTTATGAGTTTGGCCTTCATTTAAAACAATGTGGAATTGTTTCACAACTCACCCCACCTGGAACACCATAGCATAATGGTGTGTCCGAACATCGTAACCGTACTTTATTAGATATGGTGCGTTCTATGATGTCTCTTACTGATTTACCACTATCGTTTGGGTTTATGCATTAGAGACAACTGCATTCATGTTAAATAGGGCACTATCTAAATCCGTTGACACGACACCGTATGAACTTTGGTTTGGCAAGAAACCTAAGCTGTTGTTTCTTAAAGTTTGGGGATGCGACGCTTATGTCAAAAGGCTTCAACTTGATAAGCTCGAACCCAAAGTGGAGAAGTGCATCTTCGTAAGATACCCTAAAGAAACTATTGGGTACACCTTCTACCACAGATCCGAAGGCAAGATTTTTGTTGTTAAGAATGGATCCTTTCTAGAGAAGGAGTTTATCTCGAAAGAAGTGAGTGGGAGGAAAGTAGAACTTCATGAGGTAATTGTACCTTCTTTTAAATTGGAAAGTAGCACATCACAGAAAACCGTTCCTGTGATGCCTACACAGACTAGAGAGGAAGCTAATGATGATGATCATGAAACTTCAGATCAAGTTACTACTGAACTTCGTAGGTCGACCAGACCATGATTTGCACCAGAGTGGTACTGTAATCCTATCCTGGAAGTCATGTTACTAGACCAAGGCGAACCTACAAACTATGAAGAAGTTATGATGAACCCAGATTCCGACAGATGGCTTGAGGCCATGAAATCTGAGATAGGATCCATGCATGAGAACAAAATATAGAATTTGGTGGACTTGCCTGATGATCGGAAAGCCATAGAGAATAAATGGATCTTCAAGAAGAAGACTAACACGGATGGTAATGTTACTATCTACAAAGCTTGACTTGTCGCAAAAGGTTTTCGACAAAGTTCAAGGGGTTGACTACAATGAGACTTTCTCACACGTAGCGATGCTTAAGCATGTCCGAATCATGCTAGCAATTTCCGCATATTATGATTATGAAATCTGGCAAATGGAAGTCAAAACTGCATTCCTTAATGGATTTATTAAAGAAGAGTTGTATATGATGCAAACCAGAAGGTTTTGTCGATCCTAAAGGTGCTAACAAAGTGTGCAAGCTCCAGCGATCCATCTATGGACTGGTGCAAGCATCTTGGAGTTGGAATATATGCTTTGATGAGGTGATCAAAGCATATGGTTTTATACAGACTTACGATGAAGATTGTATTTACAAGAAAGTGAGTGGGAGCTCTGTAGCATTTCTGATATTATATGTGGATGACATATTACTGTTTGGAAATGTTATAGAATTTCTGGATAGCATAAAAGGATACTTGAATAAGTATTTTTCAATGAAATACCTCAGTGAAGCTACTTACATATTGAGCATCAAGATCTATAGGGATAGATCGAAACGCTTAATAGGACTTTCACAAAGCACATACCTTGATAAAGTTTTGAAGAAGTTCAAAATGGATCAGTCAAAGAAAGTTTTCTTGCATGAGTTACAAGGTGTGAAGTTGAGTAAGACTCAAAGCCCGATGGTGGCAGAAGATAGAGAGAGAATGAAAGTCATTTCCTATGCCTCAACCATAGGTTCTATAAAGTATGCCATGTACCGGACCTATTGTGTACCATGCCATGAGTTTGGCAAGGGGGTACGGTAGTGATCCAGGGGTTGATCACTAGACAACGGTCAAATTTATCCTCAGTTACCTAAGAGGACTAAGGAAAATTTTCTTGATTATGGAGGTGATAAAGAATTACGTTGATGCAAGCTTTAACACTGATTCAGATGACTCTATGTGTTAATCTGGATACGTATTGAAAGTGGGAGCAATTAGCTAGAGTAGCATCATGCAGAGCATTGTAGACACAGAAATTTGCAAAATACATACAGATCTGAATGTGGCAGACCCGTTGACTAAAGCCTCTCTCACAAGCAAAACATGATCACACCTTAGTACTCTTTGGGTGTTAATCACATGGCGATGTGAACTAATTATTGACTCGAGTAAACTCTTTGGGTGTTAGTCACATGGCAATATGAACTATGGGTATTAATCACATGGTGATGTGAATAGATTATTGACTCTAGTGCAAGTGGGAGACTGAAGGAAATATGCCCTAGAGGCAATGATAAAGTTGTTATTTTATATTTCCTTATTCATGATAAAGGTTTATTATTCATGCTAGAATTGTATTGATCGGAAACCTAAATACATGTGTGAATACATAAACAAATATTGTGTTCCTAGTGAGCCTCTACTAGACTAGCTCGTTGATCAAAGATGGTTAAAGTTTCCTAACCATGGACATGTGTTGTCATTTTATAATGAGATCACATCATTAGGAGACTGATGTGATGTACAAGACCCGTCCGTTAGCTTAGCATAATGATCGTTCAGTTTATTGCTATTGCTTTCTTCATGTCAAATACATATTCCTTCGACTATGAGATTATGCAACTCCCGGATACCGGAGGAATACCTTGTGTGCTATCAAACATCATAATGTAATTGGGTGATCATGAAAATGCTCTACAGGTATCTCTGAAGGTGTTTGTTGAGTTAGCATAGATCAAGATTAGGATTTGTCACTTCGAGTAGCGGAGAGGTATCTCTAGGCCCTCTCGGTAATACACATCATAAGAAGCCTTGCAAGCAAATGACTAATGAGTTAGTTACAAGATAATGTATTACAGAACGAGTAAATGGACTTGTCGGTAACGAGATTGAACTAGGTATAGATATACCGACGATTGAATCTCGGGAAAGTAACATACCGATGGACAAAGGGAATTATGTATGCTGTCATAACGGTTCGACTAATAAAGATCTTCGTAGAATATGTAGAGCCAATATCGGCATCCATGTTCCGATATTGGTTATTGATCGGAGAGGTGTCTCAGTCATGTCTACATAGTTCTCGAACCCGTAGGGTCCGCACGCTTAATGTTTGTTGATGATATAGTGTGATATGAGTTATATGATTTGGTGACTGAATGTTGTTCGGAGTCCCGAATGAGATCACGAACATGACGAGGAGTCTCCAAATGGTCGTGAGGTAAACATTGATATATAGGACGCTGGTAATCGGACACCGGAAGTGTTTCGGAGGGTACCGGGTACTTATCGGGTCACCGGAAAGAGTTTCGGGCATCCCCGACAAAGTTATGGGCCAAGTGAGGGAACACACCAAACCACAAGGTGCTGGTGCACCCTCTATAGAGGCTGACCCTATGGGGAGGGAAAGGAATGGGTGGAGGAAGGGAAAGTGTGGAGTTGGACTCCCCCCTCTTTCCTTTCCCCTTGTCCATACAAGGAAAGGGGGGCGCAGCAAGGCAGGAGCCCTAGGGCTAGCAGCCAGCCCCTAGGGGCATGCCCTGGCTGCCTCCCTCTCCCCTCCTACCTATATATACATGGGATGGGGCGCCACACAAGGAGACAACATTGTCTTAGCCGTGTGCGGCTCCCCCTTCCACAGTTTACACCCCCGATAATATTTTCGTAGTGCTTAGGCGAAGCCCTGTGGAGATCACTTCACCATCACCATCACCATGTCGTCGTGCTGTCGGAACTCATCCACTACCTCGCCGTCTTTCTGGATCAAGAAGGCGCGGACATCACCGAGCTGAACGTGTGCTGAATGTGCAGGTGTCGTATGTTCGGTACTCACTCGGTTGGATCGCGAAGAAAGTTCGACTACATCAACTGCATTGTAAAACGCTTCCGCTTAAAGTCTACGAGGGTATGTAGACACACTCTCCCTCCTCGTTTCTATGCATCTCCATGGATAGATCATTGCGTGTGCATAGAATTTTTTCCCATGCAACATTACCCAACATGCTCATCATAGTTTCTTCATAGTTTGTAGGTTCGCCTTGGTCTAATAACATGACTTCCAGGACAGGATTATCGTACCACTCTGGTGCAGAACACGTTCTAGTTGACCTACAAAGTTCAGTAGTAACTTGATCTGAAGTTTCATGATCATCATCATTAGCTTCCTCTCTAGTTGGTGTAGGCATCACAGGAACGGTTTTCTCTGATGTGCTATTTTCCAATTCGAGAGAAGGTACAGTTACCTCATCAAGTTCTACTTTCCTCCCACTCACTTATGTCGAGAGAAACTCCTCTAGAAAGGACCCATTCTTAGCAACAAAGATCTTGCCTTCTAATCTGTGGTAGAAGGTGTACACAATTGTTTCCTTAGGGTACCCTATGAAGACACACTTCTTTGCTTTGGGTTCACATAAGCGTTGTACCCCAAACTTTTAAGAAATGACAACTTAGGTTTCTTGCCAAACCACATTTCATACGGTGTTGTCTCAACGGATTTTGACGGTGCCTTATTTAACTTGAATGCGGTTGTCTCTAATGCATAACCCCAAAATGATAGTGGTAAATTAGTAAGAGACATCATAGAACACACCATATCTAATAAAGTATGGTTACGACATTCGGACACACTATTATGCTGTGGTGTTCCACGTGGTGTGAGTTGTGAAACAATTCCATATTGATTTAAGTGAAGGCCAAACTCGTAACTCAAATATTCGCCTCTGCGATCAGATCGTAGAAACTTTATTTTTCTTGTTACGATGATTCTCCATTTCACCCTGAAATTCTTAGATATATCCATACCTACTCAAATCATTTGTGAAGGTCAGAAAATAACGATACCCACCCGCGTGCCTCAACACTCATCAGACCGCATACATTGGCATGTATTATTTCCAATAAGTCATTAGCTCGCTCCATTGTTCGGGAGAACAGAGTTTTAGTCATCTTTCCCATGAGGCATGGTTCGCAAGTATCAAATGATTCATAATCAAGTGATTCCAAAAGTTCATCAGCATGGAGTTTCTTCATGCGCTTTACACCAATATGACCTGAACGGCAGTGCCACAAGTATGTTACACAATCATTATCAACTTTGCATCTTTTGGCATCAATATTATGAATATGTGTATCACTACGATCGAGATTCAATAAACCATTCACGTTGGATGTATGACCATAGAAGGTTTTATTCATGTAAACAGAACATAAATTATTCTCTGACTTAAATGAATAACCTTATTGCAATAAACATGATCTAACCATATTCATACTCAACGCAAACACCAAATAACATTTATTTAGGTTCAACACTAATCCCGAAGGTAGAGGGAGTGTGCGATGGTGATCGTATCAACCTTGGAATCACTTCCAACACACATCATCACCTTGCTCTTAACTAGTCTCTGTTTATTCTGGAACTCCTGTTTCGAGTTACTAATCTTAGCAACTGAACCGATATCAAATACCCATGGGTTACTATGAACACTAGAAGGTACACATCAATAACATGTATATCAAATATACCTTTTTTCACTTTGCCATCCTTCTTATCTGCCAAGTATTTGGGACAGTTCCACTTCCAGTGACCATTTTCTTTGCAGTAGAAGCACTCAGTTTCAGTCTTGGGTCCATCTTTGGGCTTCTTCATGGGAGCAGCAACTTGCTTGCCATTCTTCTTGAAGTTCCTTTCTTTCCCTTGCCCTTTTTCTTGAAACTACTGGTCTTATTAACCATCAACACTTGATGTTCTTTCGTTGATTTCTACCTCCACTGATTTCAACATCGTGAAGAGCTTGGAAATTGTTTTAGTCATTCCTTGCATATTATAGTTCATCACGAAGCTCTAGTAGCTTGGTGATAGTGATTGGAGAAGTCTGTCAATCACTATCTTATCTAGAAGATTAACTCCCACTTGATTCAAGCGATTATAGTACCCAGACATTCTAAGCACATGCTCACTGGTTGAGCTATTCTCCTCCATTTTGTAGGCAAAGTACTTGTCAAAGGTCTCATACCTCTCGACATGGGCATGAGTCTGAAATACTAATTTCAGCTCTTGGAACATCTCATATGCTCTGTGGCGTTCAAAACGGTTTTTGAAGTCCCAGTTCTAAGCCATAAAGCATGGCGCACTAAACTATTAAGTAGTCATCATATTGAGCTTGCCAAACGTTCATAATGTCTACATCTGCTCCTGCAATAGGTCTGTCACCTAGCGGTGCATCAAGGACATAATTCTTCTGTGCAACAATGAGGATATTCCTCAGATCACGGACCTAGTTTGCATCATTGCTATTATCATCTTTCAACTTAGTTTTCTTTAGGAACATATCAAAAATACCACCGAATAAAACAATACTGTCGAATCAAAATAAGACGTTGGTGGTAAGCAGTATGACTATCACCGCCCACAACTCTTTGTGTTCTACTCGTGCATATCATCTACGCATAGACCTGGCTCGGATGCCACTGTTGGGAAACATTGCATGGAAAACAAAAAAATTCTACGCACACGCAAGATCTATCCATGGAGATGCATAGCAGCGAGAGGGGAGAGTGTGTCTATGTACCCTCGTAGACCGTAAGCAGAAGCGTTTAGTAACGCGGTTGATGTAGTCAAACTTCTTCGTGATCCAACCGATCGAGTACTGAACATACGACACCTCCGTGTTCGGTACACGTTCAGCTCGATGACATCCTCGCCTTCTTGATCCAGCAAGACAGCGAAGTAGTGGATGAGTTCTGGCAGCACGACATCATGGAGACAGTGATGGTGATGCTATCTGCGCAGGGCTTCGCCTAAGCACTACGAAAATATGACCGAGGGACGAAACTGTGGAGGGGGACACCGCACACGGCTAAGAGATTGTCGTGGTATGTGTGGCGCCCCCTCCCATAT
>LT934116.1:174925427-174957812 GCA_900231445.1 Triticum turgidum subsp. durum
TGGGGCCCTCCCCAAGCCGCGCCCCCTTTCCTTATTAGGTGAGCGGGGAAAGGCAGGGGAGGGTGTCGCCCCTCTTTTCCGTTCTCCCATGAGAAGGGGAAGGCAGGAGGGGCTAGCCCTCTCCCCTTTCCTTCCCTAGGGCCGGCGGCCAGGGAGAGGGGCGTGCCAGCCCCCTTGTGGGCTGGTCTGTCCCCCCTTGGCCCATTAGGCCCATACACCTACCGGGGGTGTCCGGAACCCCTTCCGGCGACCCGATAACTACCGGTGCACTCCAAAACTCTTCCGGTGTCCGAATATCATCGTCCCATATATCAATATTTACCTCGGAACCATTCTGGAGCTCCTCATCATGTCAGTGATCTCATCTGGGACTCTGAACAACATTCGGTCACCAAATCATATAACTCATATAACATTATATCATCAACGAACGTTAAGCGTGCGAACCCTACGGGTTCGAGAACTATGTAGACATGACCGAGAGACCTCTCGGGTCAATAACGAATAGCGGAACCTGGATGCCCATATCATCTCCTACATATTCTACAAAGATCTTTATCGGTCAAACCTTATGACAACATACGTAATTCCCTTTGTCCATCGGTATGTTACTTGCCCGAGATTCGATCGTCAGTATCTACATACCTAGTTCAATCTCATTATCGGCAAGTCTCTTTACTCGTTCAGTAATACATCATCTTGCAACTAACTCCTTAGTCACTTTGCTTGCAAGGCTTCTTATGATGTGTATTATCGAGAGGGCCCAGAGATACCTCTGCGATACTCGGATTGACAGATCCTAATCTCGATCTATGCCAAGTCAACAAACACTTTTGGAGATACCTATAGAGCATCTTTATGATCACCCAGTTATGTTGTGATAGCACACAAGGCATTCCTCCGGTATCCGGGAATTACATAATCTCATAGTCGAGGGAATATGTATTTGTCATCAAGAAAGCAATAGCAATAAACTGAACGATCGATATGCTAAGCTAACGGATGGGTCTTGTCCATCACATCATTCTTCTAATGATGTGATCCCGTTATCAAATGAGACACATGTCTATGGTTAGGAAACCTTAACCATCTTTGATCAACAAGCTAGTCTAGTAGAGTCTTACTAGGGACATGATATTTGTTTATGTATTCACACATGTATTTAAGTTTCCGATCAATACAATTCTAGCATGAATAATAAACCTTTATCATGATTAAGGAAATATAATAATAAACATTTTATTATTGCCTCTAGGGCATGTTTCCATCAAATAGCATATGGTGGGTAAACAAATTACTATTGGGCAATTGACAGAAAATCAAATAATTATGACAACATTGAAGGTAATGATCATGTATATAAGCATCACGTCCAAGATTATAGACCGACTCCTGTCTGCATCTACTACTATTACTCCACACATCGACCGCTATCCATCATGCATCTAGTGTATTAAGTTCATGCGGAGATGGAGTAATGCAATAAGAACGATGACATGATATAGACAAGATCTATTCATGTAGGAATAGACCCCGCCTTTTTATCCTTAATGGCAACGATACATGTGTGTCATGTCTCTTTCTGTCACTGAGATTGAGCACCGCAAGATCGAACCCATCACAAAGCACCTCTTCCCATTGCAGGAAAAACCAATCTAGTTGGCCAAACCAAACCAATGTTTCGGAGAAGAAATACGAGGCTATAACAATCATGCATGAAAGAGTTCAGCAAAGATCCAAATAATATTCATGGATAGATCTGATCATAAACTCACAATTCATCGCATCCCCAAAACACACCGCAAAAAGTCATCACATCAAATAGATCTCCAAGAACATCGAGGAGAACATTGTATTGAAGATCAAAAAGAGAGAAGTCATCGAGGGGCAAGGGTGATGATGAAGAACCCCTCCATGATCGCTGTCCCCTCCGACAGAGTGCCGGAAAATGCCTCTAGATTGGAATCTCATGATTCTGGAACTTGCGGCGGCTGGAATTGTGTTTCATCGACTCCCCTAGGGTTTTTGGGATTTTAGAGTATTTATAGAGGCAAAGGTCGATGGAGGGGGTGCCTATGGGCCCCACTACCCACCAGGCGCGCCTGGGGGCCCTGGCGCGCCCTGGTGCTTAGTGGGCCCCACAGGGCCCCTCTGGTGCACTTCTTGGGCCTCCGGGTGTCTTCTGGGCAGAAAAAAATCTCCAAAAATTTCGCTGCATTTGGACTTCGTTTGGTATTGATTTTCTATGAAGTAAAAAACAAGCAGAAAACTGTAACTGGCACTGGGCACTACGTCAATAGGTTAGTCCCAAAAAATGATATAAAGTTGCTATAAAATGAATATAAAACATCCAAGATTGATAATATAACAATATGGAACAATAAAAAATTATAGATACGTTGGAGACGTATCAAAAACTGCTTGTCATTTCCTTCTGCTCCTCGTTGGGTTCGACACTCTTACTTGTCGAAAGGACTACGATTGATCCCCTATACTTGTGGGTTATCATTAGACGGCGGATTTGCGGAGAAGGGCCCTTGGAAACCCCAAGAAGGAAGGGGTGCATTTGGGAAGCCATAGTTGAAAGGGAATTATCAAGGAGGACCAAATTGGGGATCAAATGGGGGTGCCTGCCAGTTCCCCAAATTCCCTTGGTCTAAATGAAATTGCCCTTGCATAGGATCTTCCTCATTTCTATTACTGCGCTAGTTCCCTCATCTTCTGTTTCCCCTGCTGTCGGTGTCAAAACCGGCGGATCTCGGGTAGGGGGTCCCGAACTGTGCGTCTAGGCGGATGGTAACAGGAGACAAGGGACACGATGTTTTACCCAGGTTCGGGCCCTCTTGATGGAGGTAAAACCCTACGTCCTGCTTGATTAATATTGATGATATGGGTAGTACGAGAGTGGATCTACCACGAGATCAAGGAGGCTAAACCCTAAAGCTAGCCTATGGTATGATTGTTGTAATGTATGTTGTGTCCTACGGACTAAAGCCCTCCGATTTATATAGACACCGGAGAAGGCTAGGGTTACACATAGTCGGTTACAATGGTAGGAGATCTACATATCCGTATCGCCAAGCTTGCCTTCCACGCCAAGGAAAGTCCCATCCAGACACGGGACGGAGTCTTCAATCTTGTATCTTCGTAGTCTTGGAGTCCGGCGGACGATGATAGTCCGGCTGTCCGGACACCCCCTAGTCTAGGACTCCCTCAATAGCCCCTGAACCAGGCTTCAATGACGATAAGTCCGGCGCGCATAATGTTCGGCATTGCAAGGCGGGTTCCTCCCTTAAATAATCCAGAGAAGATCATGTACACCAGGATAGTGTCCGGCTCTGCAAAATAAATTCCGCATTCTACCGCAGAGAGAATAAAATGTACACAAGTCCAATCTGCTGACGTATTTTGCGGCATGACATCACACCTCTACCAAGCCTTTACTTGAATCGTTTTTTATTATACCACCTCAGCACGTTTAGCGAAGCGGTTTCCTTGGCACGTCTTGTCGAAGCAGAGATCGTGCTCCCCTTATTCCGGGATTCTCATCAATACGGACGTGGGTAACCCAACCGCGCCATTGATGGTGGCGCTTGGGAGATAAGCGAGTTTTACCAGGCTGGTGGGGGCGCGTAGTCTTCGCCCACCTATATATAAGGGATAAGGATTCACCTTTTCACCCACGCCTTCTTCCTCCTTTGCTTATCCACCTCCGCGCACTCAAGCTCCAACGCCCAAGCTCGCGCATCTCGTCCTAACCTTCCCCGACCATGTCCGGAGGGGGAGGCAAATGGTTGGCTTCCACCGTCAAGGAGGAGCATATCACCAAGCTGCGCAGCGCCGGATACCTTTCCGGCGATATCGCGCATCGGCTGCCCGACGAGGGGCAGCTCATCCCTACCCCCGGGCCCCATGAGAGGGTCATTTTCCTTCCCCACTTCCTCCGCGGACTGGGTTTTCCACTTCACTCCTTTGTCCAGGGGCTCATCTTCTACTACGGCCTGGATTTCCACGATCTGGCGCCGAACTTCATCCTCAACATCTCGGCGTTCATCGTCGTGTGTGAGGCCCTCCTCTGCATCTGGCCCCACTTCGGCTTGTGGCTCAAGACCTTCAACGTCAAGCTGAAGGTAGTGAAGGGCACGCAGGCGGAGTGCGGAGGCGCCATGTTGGGCAAGATGCCCAACGTCCTCTGGTTCGAAGGGGCCTTCATGGACTCCGTCAAGGGGTGGCAATCGGGGTGGTTCTATATCACCGAGCCGCGCGACCCTGCGTGGGTGGCGGCCCCCGAGTTTAGATCTGGTATCCCTACGCAGCTCACCTCCTGGAAAGAGAAGGGCTTGCTGTGGGGTTATCCGAAGGAGCTGACGGGACTCCGAGCCTGTATCCAGAAGCTGGTGAACAAGAAGCTCAGGCTCGTCGATGTGGTCCAAGTCATGCTCGTCCGCCGGATCCTCCCATGCCAAGAACGGGCATTCAATCTGTGGGAGTTCGATCCGGAACAGCACCAGGCGCTAAGCGGGCTCTTCGACACAACGTACGAAGGCGCCTGGAGGGTGCTGTTTAAGGGCGCCGAGGCCCCCGCATCCGCGACGGAAGACCACGGATTTCGCTCGCAGCATCCAGCTGACGAGGTAAGTGATTCAACCCCTTTACGGGACACTTGTTGTAAATAGATTGATTCTAAGAGGGTTTCAATCTCCCTTTTCCTTTGACAGGAATGGGTGCAGAAGACCGAGCAGCTTATCTGCCCGGCTCCCATGCCAGAAGACCCAGTGGATGCCCGTCTAGCGGGGCTGCTAGTTCCGGCACCGCACGTGGTGCCGGAGAAGAAGGCCAAGAAGGTGGCCACGGGGACACGAAAGAGTTCCCGTAATAAGGCGTCTGACGACGAGGCGGACTCCTCCCCCGAAGACGAGGAGGAGGAAGAAGACTCTCTCCCGGAGGAGGGAGAGAGGAAGAGGAAGGCTTCCCCAACAGGGGAGGCCGAAGGGTCCAAGACGGGGAGAACTATTCCCCCGGACAGCTCCGCCAACACCAATGTTGGCGAGGAGGAGTGGCCTCCAAGGGCCAGGCCTCCGGCGAGACCGTAAGTATCTGGATCCCTGATATGCAATTTCTTTCGTGTCACATAGTGTCCTACTAATGCCGCATACTATCCGCAGTCCGGCCGATGATGATCTCCCCGCTTCATCGAGCGGGTCGTTGGCCCCGTCGGATGTGGATTCACTTCCGACTGCCTCTACCCCCCACGCCGATGAGGACGCCAAGGTGGGATCCTAGAAAGGGACCCATCAGGAGGAGGCTCCAGAGGCGCCGCAAGGCAGCCTCCCGAACTTTGCGCCGGACTCTACGTCGGAACCTGTAGTGGTTCCAGAGTCCGGCAGGCGGCCCCTTCGAAAGAAGGGCAAGACCGTGACTCCGGCGGCCTCCGTCCAACCGGAGGCGCCGGACAACTTGCTGGAGGTGCTCAAAGGCGCTTCCATCGAGGAAGAACACCGCACTGTTATGAGTGCGGTGATTCAGAAGGTCCAGCTCGCCAAGAGCGGGCTGACCGAAGCCTGCAGTATCCTTTTAACAGGCTTTGAGGTAAGAAGTTAAAATTGTGTAATGTAATACCGCATAGACAGTAGCCCCTGATGCTCGGTTCGGTGTTTGGAAAGAAAAGCCGGACTGAGGATCTAAAAATATATTCGCAGGTTGCTAATAAATTATGTCAATATGGGTTTGCAGGCTGTGCTGCTGACCTCTGCCGCACTGACTGCGGAGGTTGGTACATTAAAGCAAGATCTCGAGTGGTCCGAGCGAGAGCTCGGCCATGCCAAGAGGCAGCTCAAGGACAAAGAAGGTGAGTAGCACCACTTTGAATTGTTACCTTACAGAAAAGGATTTTGGTCGCAATAAAATTAACAAGGATAATATGGGTATTGCAGGGGCCACAAACAAGGTGGCAGCCCTGAAGGAGGCTGTGTCCGCGGCCGAACGCAGTACGGCCGCGGAATAGGCAGAGCGAGAAAAGAAGGAGGCACAGGTGGCGGAAGTGCGGCAAGAGCTCCAGGCTCTCATGGAGAAGCATGAGAGCTTGGAGCGCGACTCCAAGACTCGAGAGTCCGAGCTTGCCTCGGCTCTCGAAAGTGCCAAGTCCGCCAAGGCCGAGGCCCTTAGGGCCCTTCAGGAGGTTGAAGATGTAAAGAAGATAGCGGCGGGTAAGGCATTTTTCATGCAAAGCAAGCATGTTAATGTAAACTACCTGACACTTACCCGCATTCGGAGCTCTCCAGGTGCGTTTGCAGATCTGCCGCGTAGTGTGTCCAATGCCACCGCATTCTACCGTGGCGAGGAGGGGAGCTCGACGGAGAAGGTCTTCTGGTCTCAGTATGCTGAGGCCGGCCATCCGGTGCCCCCAAGCGACCAGCTGAAGCAGCCGGTCGAACTCCACAAGGTAGCTGAGGAGGCCATGAAGGGCCTTATAGTCCATCTGTGGCCTGGACGGGCCATGCCTGGGAGCTACTTCGGCCTCGTGCGGCGGCTGGTGGATGCGTGCCCCTGGGTGGAGGTCATCAAGCGCACCGCCTGTATTGAAGGTGCTCGTTGGGCCCTTGCCCGCACAAAGGTGCACTGGGGCAGGCTGGATGCGGAGAAGCTTCTTACTGACCCGCCGCCACCGGGCAAGGAGTATCGTACGCCCGAAATGTATTATAAAACTGTCCTGAAGGGAGCTCGCGATATTGCGGACGAATGCCCTAAAGATGTAATTTTTGAGTAAACTCGCTATGTATTATCCTGTGCGCTGAAAACTTTGTTCATGTGCGCTTTAAGCAACTCTTTTTTAATTTAAAATATTACCTTCTGTGCGGCCGTTTATAAAATCTGAGAGATGGCAAGTCGTTGGCTTCAGCCCCCAAGCCGCAAGTGCTGGGGTGTTCGGGATAACTTGAGCACTCTTGTTCCCATTTTTGGGTCCATCTAGGGAGGCGCTCAACACAACGAACCAGGCAACTGGACTTATAATGCTTGAACACTCTCACTTAGCCATAGAATTCTATAATTTTAAATTTCGGCGAAGCCCCTAGTATTCGGAAGACCGAATACGGGGCGCTATCCACGCCTTCGTCGGACATTATCCGGAACTTCGCTCGAAGCGGCGTGAGTCTTTAAGGACCCGAAAAGACCTCTCGAACAGTGACCAGTCTCTCGCTTATCATGCCGGTCAGTTTTAGCTTTCTCCACTGAGGCGCTCGCCCAGCTCAACCAGGGCGCAATCGCAGTGGTTCTCCCAGTGCCACCTTAGCCGACAGAACGGAACGTAAGGCACCAAAATGTGGGAGCCGGGTAAACCCAACTATTGACCCAAGACATGATTCGGAGCCGATTCATATAATGCTATAAGTTCGGGGTGCCGCACTTGTGAAAGTGTTCGGACTTATCACACCATGATGTGGGGAACGTAAGCCCCTGGTGTATTAGGCCGTATCAAAATATACGGGTGCAAGATGTCATGTAGTGAACATATATATGTAATAACAGGCAAAAAGGTGCTGCATCATTTATTAAAGGAAGTCTGCTATGAGTGCGGACTGATACAAATAGTGCGGTAAGCAAGGGTTTTGGACTAGTTAAACATGTCCCCCTCCGGGGATGGGCTGCGGACTTGGTGTATATAATCAAATTTAATGCTCGTAATTGAGACCACCTGAGTGTTCGTCGTTGCATTCTTTACTCCCCGGCTGTTGCATCATGAGTTCGGCAGGTTCACCGCCGGACAGGGCCTCTGGCTAACGGAGTCCTGTGTACATAAAGAAGGAAAATAATAATAAGAAAGAGTGGCACACTTGCGAGCCCCTGGTGTGGTCAAGCTGCACTCTGGGTCCATTGTGGTCGTGCCCCTTCCCCTACGCCCATGGTATCTCCAAAGCGTAATGATGTACGTGGAGGGTTGTTCTTGCAATCATGCGAGGGCGGGGGTTAGGGCCGCATTGCTACGCGTGCTCTGATCGTGCCAGGTGGTCTTGGTTGGTGTTGCTTTGGGCGCGTTTGGCTGTATCCGGCCGTTTAACGGCCAGACTAAAAAATTGCCTTAAAAGGCTGCTTTGTACTTCTGCCGCGAGAGCTGCTGTGTGCTCCTCCGTTCGGAGGGAGCATTCCGTATTTCCATTGACCGTGATGACTCCACGAGGGCCTGGCATCTTGAGCTTGAGGTATGCATAATGCGGCACCGCGTTGAACTTTGCAAACGCGGTTTGTCCGAGCAGAGCGTGATAGCCGCTGCGAAATGGGACTATGTCGAAGATTAATTCCTCGCTCCGGAAATTATCCGGGGATCCGAAGACCACTTCTAGTGTGACTGCGCCTGTACAATTGGCCTCCACACCTGGTATGACGCCTTTAAAGGTTGTCTTTGTAGGTTTAATCCTTGAGGGGTCTATGCCCATCTTCCGCACTGTATCCTGATAAAGCAGGTTCAGGCTACTGCCGCCATCCATCAGGACTCTCGTGAGGTGAAATCCATCGACGATTGGGTCTAAAACCAATGCGGCAAATCCGCCATGGCGGATGCTGGTCGGATGGTCTCTTCGATTGAAAGTGATCGGACAAGAGGACCATGGATTGAACTTCGGGGCGACTGGCTCCATCGCGTATACGTCCCGTAGTGCACGCTTCCGCTCCCTCCTGGGTATATGGGTTGTGTAGATCATGTTCACCGTCCGCACTTGTGGGGGGAAACCCTTCTGTCCTCTATTGTTCGGTGGTCGGGTCTCTTCCTCGTCGTCGCTGTTTAGCCCCTTGTCGTTGTTTTCGGCAATTAACTTGCCTGCCTGCTTGAACACCCAGCAATCTCTGTTGGTGTGATTAGCTGGCTTTTCAGGGGTGCCATGTATCTAGCATAAGCGGTCGAGTATTCGGTCCAAATTGGACGGACCCGGAGTGGTTCTTTTGAATGGCTTCTTCCGCTGACCGGGTTTAGAGCCTCGGAATCCGGCGTTGACTGCCGTATCCTCCTTGTCGTCGCCGTTAATGCGGCGTTTATTTTTACTTCGACGCGACCTGCCGTTGTGGTCCTTAGTATCTGGACTGCCAGAATTTTTACTGAGGTTGTTGCTGCGAGCTAACCAGCTATCCTCTCCCGCGCAAAAGCGGGTCGTTAATGATGTGAGGGCTGCCATGGATTTCGGCTTTTCCTGTCCCAGGTACCGGGCTAGCCACTCGTCGCGGATGTTATGTTTGAAGGCTTCGAGGGCCTCTGCATCCGGACAGTCGATGATTTGGTTTTTCTTTGTCAAGAACCGTGTCCAGAATTGTCCAGCCGATTCGTCTGGCTGCTGAATTATGGGGCTTAGGTCATCAGCGTCTGGTGGCCGCACATACGTGCCCTGAAAGTTGTCGAGGAATGCGGCTTCCAGGTCTTCCCAACACCCAATTGACTCTGCGGGCAAGCTATTAAGCCAATGCTGAGCTAGTCCTTTAAGCCTGAGTGGGAGATACTTGATGGCATGGAGATTGTCGTCGCGGGCCATATGGATGTGAAGGAGATAATCTTCGATCCAAACCGCGGGGTCTGTTGTTCCATCGTAGGATTCGATGCTTACGGGTTTAAACCCTTCAGGGATTTGATGATCCATTACTTCGTCAGTGAAGCATAGCGGGTGTGCGGCGCCTCTATATTGAGCCATATCACGACGTAGCTCGAGAGAGCGTTGTCTGCTGTGTTCGGCCTGGCCGGGGTTATTGTATCCGGCGCGACGGTATTCGTCGTGGGTCGTGGGGCGCCCACGTGATCCGTAGATGGATCTGGATTGCCTTGCTTTGTCCTCCAATACATCTCGCAAGTCCGGCGCGTTCCCTCTTGGCTTCGTACTTTTGGAGCGATGCCGGGGTACGGTCTTGGTGGAGGGCCTGGATGCCTCTCTATCGCGACCACGGGGTGGTCGGTCGGTCGTATCATGCGCTGGTGATGAAGGTATGTATGCTTCTTCCTCTAATCGGGGGAGCAACTTGCGTCTTGGGTAGCTTTTGGAGGGGCGTTCGAGTTTATACTCTTCGGCCGCGAGGACCTCGGTCCATCGATCGGCCAGCAGGTCCTGATCAGCTTGAAGCTGCTGCTGCTTTTTCTTTAGGCTATTTGCCGTGGCGATAAGCCTGCGTTTAAAACGCTCTTGTTCGACGGGATCCTCAGGCACGACAAATTCGTCGTCGTTGAGGCTTGCCTCGTCTTCGGAGGGAGGTGTATAGTTATATTCCTCGACCTCTTCGTCTGCCGCCCTCTCATGGGGGCTTGCTTCTGCATCCTCCTGCGCTGAGTCTTGCTGGAGGGGATTGTCTTCGGCACTCTCTGGGGTATTATTATCTCCTGTGCCGGAATCTCCATTCTTATTGTGGCGGGATTTAGAGCGGCGCCGCTGACGCCGGCGCTTGGGCTGTTTCTTTAAGGGATCTGCCTCCGCTGCTTCTTCGTCATCCCCGTCTTTTGGGGTGTCCACCATGTATATGTCGTATGATGAGGTGGTCTTCCAGTGCCCTGTAGGCGCTGGTTCCTGTTCGTCTCCGGCATCGTCGTCCATAGCGTCAATGTCTTCGGAGTCGTAGTCTAGCGTGTCGGTTAGATCGTCGACAGTGGCTACAAAGTGGGTGGTGGGTGGGCTCTGAATTTCTTCGTCGTCCGTATCCCAACCATCCTGGCCATAATCCGACCAGGACTCTCCGGATAGCGAGATATGCTTTAGCAAATTTAGGATGTCGCCAAAGGGTGAGTGTTGGAAGATGTCCACGGCGGTGAATTCCATAACCGGCGCCCAATCAGATTCGATTGGCAGGGGCGTGGGAGGTCCGGAGTCCGGCACCTCGGAGTCACGAGCTTCGCGAGGGACAAGGCTAGTGTTCGGCTCCATCGCCGTGGAAGTTGAAGCCCCCGAGGTGGTTTCCATCCACCGGTCCTCGATCTGGGTGATCGGCTCCGGACTAAGGGCCGAAGCGGATTCGTGTGCGGCCACCAAGGCACTGTTCGGCGGCAGAGCTAGATCATGCCCATCGTAACAGTGCGGCGCGCTTGGCTTTGGCTCGAGCCCGTCGAAGATCAAGTCCCCGCGGATGTTGGCTGTGAAGTTTAGGCTTCCGAATCTGACCTGATGGCCAGGGGTGTAGCTTTCGATCTGCTCCAGATGGCCAAGTGAATTAGCCCGCAGTGCGAAGCCGCCGAATACGAAGATCTGTCCGGGGAGAAAAATCTCACCCTGGACAGCATTGTTGATTGAAGATGCCATCGAGCCTATCGGTGACGACACAAAGGAACTCTGAATGAAAAGCACCAATGTCGGTGTCAAAACCGGCGGATCTCGGGTAGGGGGTCCCGAACTGTGCGTCTAGGCGGATGGTAACAGGAGACAAGGGACACGATGTTTTACCCAGGTTCGGGCCCTCTTGATGGAGGTAAAACCCTACGTCCTGCTTGATTAATATTGATGATATGGGTAGTACAAGAGTGGATCTACCACGAGATCAAGGAGGCTAAACCCTAAAGCTAGCCTATGGTATGATTGTTGTAATGTATGTTGTGTCCTACGGACTAAAGCCCTCCGGTTTATATAGACACCGGAGAAGGCTAGGGTTACACAGAGTCGGTTACAATGGTAGGAGATCTACATATCCGTATCGCCAAGCTTGCCTTCCACGCCAAGGAAAGTCCCATCCGGACACGGGACGGAGTCTTCAATCTTGTATCTTCGTAGTCTTGGAGTCCGGCGGACGATGATAGTCCGGCTGTCCGGACACCCGCTAGTCCAGGACTCCCTCACCTGCCCCTACCATGATTCTCGACCATGATCTAGATGTCCTCAAACGAAGCTTTCGAGCCCTCCCAATCAGCAAGGATCATTGAGAGTGGCTTTGGAGTTGGGAGGCTTTTGTTGGGGAACGTTGCAGAAAATAAAAAATTTCTACACTTTACCAAGATCAATCTATGGAGTCATCTAGCAACGAGAGAGAGGAGTGCATCTACATACCCTTGTAGATCACACGCGGAAGCGTTCAAGAGAACGGAGTTGAGGGAGTCGTACCCATCGTGATCCAAATCGCCGAAGATCCTAGTGCCGAACGGACGGCACCTCCGCGTTCAACACACGTACGGTTGGGGAAGACGTCTCCTCCTTCTTGATCTAGCAAGGGGGAGGGAGAGGTTGATGGAGATCTAGCAGCACGACGGCGTGGTGGTGAAAGTAGCGGCGATCTCGGCAGGGCTTCGCCAAGATCAGCGAGAGGGAGAGGTGTTGCGGAGGGAGAGGGAGGCGCCAGGAGCAGGGGTGCGCAGCCCTCCCTCCCCCCTTTTTATATAGGGGCCCTGGGGGGCGGCGGCAGGGGGGGGAACTTGCCCCCCAAGCCAAGTGGGGCGCCCCCCACACCTAGGGTTTCGAACCCTAGGCGCAGGGGGAGGCCCAAGGGGGGCGCACCAGCCACCAGGGGCTGGTTCCCCTCCCACTTCAGCCCATGGGGCCCTCCGGGATAGGTGGCCCCACCCGGTGGACCCCCGGGACCCTTCCGGTGGTCACGATACAATACCGGTGAACCTCGAAACTTTCCTAGTGGCCGAAAATGGACTTCCTATATACAATTCTTCACCTCTGGACCATTCCGGAACTCCTCGTGATGTCCGGGATCTCATCCGGGACTCCGAACAACTTTCGGGTTACCGCATACTAATATCTCGACAACCCTAGCGTCACCGAACCTTAAGTGTGTAGACCCTACGGGTTCGGGAGACACGCAGACATGACCGAGACGACTCTCCGGTCAATAACCCAGCGGGATCTGGATGCCCATGTTGGCTCCCACATGCTCCTCAATGATCTCATCGGATGAACCACGATGTCGAGGATTCAAGTAATCCCGTATACAATTCCCTTTGTCAATCGGTACGTTACTTGCCCGAGATTCGATCGTCGGTATCCCAATACCTCATTCAATCTCATTACCGGGAAGTCACTTTACTCGTACCGTAATGCATGATCCCGTGACCAAACACTTGGTCACATTGAGCTCATTATGATGATGCATTACCGAGTGGGCCCAGAGATACCTCTCCGTCATACGGAGTGACAAATCCCAGTCTCGATCCGCGTCAACCCAACAGATACTTTCGAGGATACCTGTAGTATACCTTTATAGTCACCCAGTTTGGTACACCCAATGCAATCCTATGGCATCCGGGAGTTACACGATCTCATGGTCTAAGGAAATGGTACTTGACATTGGAAAAGCTCTAGCAAACGAACTACACGATCTTGTGCTATGCTTAGGATTGGGTCTTGTCCATCACATCATTCTCCTAATGATGTGATCCCGTTACCAATGACATCCAATGTCCATAGTCAGGAAACCATGACTATCTGTTGATCAACGAGCTAGTCAACTAGAGGCTCACTAGGGACATGTTATGGTCTATGTATTCACACATGTATTATGATTTCCGGATAACACAATTATAGCATGAATAATAGACAATTATCATGAACAAGGAAATATAATAATAATCATTTTATTATTGCCTCTAGGGCATATTTCCAACAGTCTCCCACTTGCACTAGAGTCAATAATCTAGTTACATTGTGATGAATCGAACACCCATAGAGTTCTGGTGTTAATCATGTTTTGCTCGCGGAAGAGGTTTAGTCAACGGATCTGCGACATTTAGATCTGTATGCACTTTGCAAATATCTATGTCTCCATCTTGAACATTTCAGGAATGGAGTTGAAGTGACGCTTGATGTGCCTGGTCTTCTTGTGAAACCTGGGCTCCTTGGCAAGGGCAATAGCTCCAGTGTTGTCACAGAAGAGAGTGATCGGCCCCGACGCATTGGGTATGACTCCTAGGTCGGTGATGAACTCCTTCATCCAGATTGCTTCATGCGTTGCCTCTGAGGCTGCCATGTACTCCGCTTCACATGTAGATCCCGCCATGATGCTTTGCTTGCAACTGCACCAGCTTACTGCCCCACCATTCAAAATATACACGTATCCGGTTTGTGACTTAGAGTCATCCAGATCTGTGTCGAAGCTAGCGTCAACCCTTTACGACGAGCTCTTCGTCACCTCCATATACGAGAAACATATCCTTAGTCCTTTTCAGGTACTTCAGGATATTCTTGACCACTGTCCAGTGTTCCATGCCGGGATTACTTTGGTACCTTCCTACCAAACTTACGGCAAGGTTTACATCAGGTCTGGTACACAGCATGGCATACATGATAGACCCTATGGCCGAGGCATAGGGGACGACACTCATCTTTTCTCTATCTTTTGCCGTGGTTGTACATTGAGCCGAGTTCAATTTCACACCTTACAACACAGGCAAGAACCCCTTCTTGGACTGATCCATATTGAACTTCTTCAATATCTTATCAAGGTATGTGCTTTGTGAAAGACCTATGAGGCATCTCGATCTATCTCTATAGATCTTGATGCCTAATATGTAAGCAGCTTCTCCAAGGTCCTTCATTGAAAAACACTTATTCAAGTAGGCCTTAATGTTGTCAAAAAGTTCTATATCATTTCCCATCAAAAGTATGTCATCCACATATAATATGAGAAATGCTACAGAGCTCCCACTCACTTACTTGTAAACGCAGGCTTCTCCATAAGTCTGCATAAACCCAAACGCTTTGATCATTTCATTAAAGCGAATGTTCCAAATCCGAGATGCTTGCACCAGCCCATAGATGGAGCGCTGGAGCTTGCATACCTTGTTAGCATTCTTAGGATCGACAAAACCTTCCGGCTGCATCATATACAATTCTTCCTTAAGAAAGCCGTTAAGGAATGCCGTTTTGACGTCCATTTGCCATATCTCATAATCATAGTATGCGGCAATTGCTATCATGATTCGGATGGACTCCAGCTTCGCTACGGGAGAGAAAGTCTCATCGTAGTCAACCCCTTGAACTTGTCGATAACCCTTAGCGACAAGTCGAGCTTTATAGATGGTAACATTACCATCCGCGTACGTCTTCTTCGTAAACATCCATTTGTTTTCTATCGCTCGCCGATCATCGGGCAAGTCTGTCAAAGTCCACACTTTGTTTTCATACATGGATCCTATCTCGGATTGCATGGCTTCAAGCCATTTGTTGGAATCTAGGCCCGCCATTGCTTCTTCATAGTTCGAAGGTTCACCATTGTCTAACAACATGATTTCCAGGACAGGGTTGCCATACCACTCTGGTGTGGAACGTGTCGTCGTGGACCTACGTAGTTCAGTAGTAACTTGATCCGAAGTACCTTTACCATCATCGTTAATTTCCTCTCTAGTCGGCGCAGGCACCACAGGAACATTTTCCTGAGCTGCGCTACTTACCGGTTCAAGAGGTAGTACTTCATCAAGTTCCAATTTCCTCTCACTTACTTCTTTCGAGAGAAACTCTTTCTCCAGAAAGGATCCGTTCTTGGCAACAAAGATCTTGCCTTCAGATCTGAGGTAGAAGGTATACCCAATGGTTTCCTTAGGGTATCCTATGAAGACGCATTTTTCCGACTTGGGTTCGAGCTTTTTAGGTTGAAGTTTCTTGACATAAGCATCGCATCCCCAAACATTTAGAAACAACAACTTAGGTTTCTTCCCAAACCATAATTCATACGGTGTCGTCTCAACGGATTTAGACGGTGCCCTATTTAAAGTGAATGTAGCTGTCTCTAGAGCGTATCCCCAAAATGATAGCGGTAAATCGGTGAGTGACATCATTGATCGCACCATATCCAATAGAGTGCGATTACGACGCTCGGACACACCGTTACGCTGAGGTGTTCCAGGCGGCGTGAGTTGTGAAACGATTCCACATTTCCTTAAGTGCGTACCAAATTAATGTGACTTAAATATTCTCCTCCACGATCTGATCGTAAGAACTTTATTTTTTGGTCATGTTGATTCTCTACCTCATTCTGAAATTCCTTGAACTTTTCAAAGGTCTCAGACTTGTGTTTCATCAAGTAGACATACCCATATCTACTTAAGTCATCAATGAGAGTGAGAACATAACGATAGCCACCGCGAGCCTCAACGCTCATTGGACCGCACACATTAGTATGTATAATTTCTAATAAGTTGGTTGCTCGCTCCATTGTTCCGGAGAACAGAGTCTTGGTCATTTTACCCATGAGGCATGGTTCGCACGTGTCAAATGATTCGAAATCAAGAGACTCCAAAAGTCCATCTGTATGGAGCTTCTTCATGCGTTTGACACCAATGTGACCAAGGCGGCAGTGCCACAGATATGTGGGACTATCATTATCAATCTTACATCTTTTGGTATTCACACTATGAATATGCGTAACATCACGTTCGAGATTCATTAAGAATAAACCATTGACCAGCGGGGCATGACCATAAAACATATCTCTCATATAAATAGAACAACCATTATTCTCGGATTTAAATGAGTAGCCATCTCGTATTAAACGAGAACCAGATACAATGTTCATGCTCAAAGCTGGAACTAAATAACAATTATTGAGGTGTAAAACTAATCCCGTAGGTAAATGTAGAGGTAGCGTGCCGACGGCGATCACATCGACCTTGGAACCATTCCTGACGCGCATCGTCACCTCGTCCTTCGCCAGTCTCCGCTTATTCTGTAGCTCCTGTTTTGAGTTAAAAATATGAGCAACCGCACCAGTATCAAATACCCAGGAGCTACTACGAGTACTGGTAAGGTACACATCAATTACATGTATGTCACATATACCTTTATTGTTGCCGGCCTTCTTGTCCGCTAAGTATTTGGGACAGCTCCGCTTCCAGTGTCCCCTTCCCTTGCAATAAAAGCACCTAGTCTCAGGTTTGGGTCCATTCTTTGGCTTCTTCCCGGCAACTGGCTTACCGGGCGCGGCAACTCCCTTGTCGTCCTTCTTGAAGTTCTTCTTACCCTTGCCTTTCTTGAAACTAGTGGTTTTATTGACCATCAACACTTGATGTTCCTTTTTTATTTCCACCTCCGCTGATTTCAGCATTGAAAATACTTCAGGAATAGTTTTCACCATCCCCTGCATATTGTAGTTCATCACAAAGCTCTTGTAGCTAGGTGGGAGCGATTGAAGGATTCTGTCAATGACCGCCTCGTCCGGGAGGTTAATGTCCAGCTGGGACAAGCGGTTGTGCAACCCAGACATTTTGAGTATGTGCTCACTAACAGAACTATTTTCCTCCATCTTACAACTGTAGAACTTGTCGGAGACTTCATATCTCTCGACCCGGGCATGAGCTTGGAAAACCATTTTCAGTTCTTCGAACATCTCATATGCTCCGTGTTGCTCAAAACGCTTTTGGAGCCCCGGTTCTAAGCTGTAAAGCATGCCGCACTGAACGAGGGAGTAATCATCAGCACGCGACTGCCAAGCGTTCATAACGTCTTGGTTCTCTGGGATGGGTGCTTCACCTAGCGGTGCTTCTAGGACATATGCTTTCTTGGCAGCTATGAGGATGATCCTCAGGTTCCGGACCCAGTCCATATAGTTGCTGCCATCATCTTTCAGCTTGGTTTTCTCTAGGAACGCGTTGGAGTTGAGGTTGACATGAGCGTTGGCCATTTGATCTACAAGACATTTTGCAAAGGTTTTTAGACTAAGTTCATGATGATTAAGTTCATCTAATCAAATTATTTAATGAACTCCCACTCAGATTAGACATCCCTCTAGTCATCTAAATGATACATGATCCGACTTAACTAGACCGTGTCTGATAATCACGTGAGACGGACTAGTCATCATCGGTGAACATCTCCATGTTGATCGTATCTTCCATATGACTCATGTTCGACCTTTTGGTCTCTTGTGTTCCGAGGCCATGTCTGTACATGCTAGGCTCGTCAAGTCAACCTAAGTGTTTTGCATGTGTAAATCTGTCTTACACCCGTTGTATGTGGACGTTGGAATCTATCACACCCGATCATCACGTGGTGCTTCGAAACAACGAACTTTCGCAACGGCGCACAGTTAGGGGGAACACTTTCTTGAAATTATTGTGAGGGATCATCTTATTTACTACCGTCGTTCTAAGCAAATAAGATGCAAAAAACATGATAAACATCACATGCAATCAAATAGTGACATGATATGGCCAATATCATATTGCTCCTTTGATCTCCATCTTCGGGGCGCCATGATCATCTTCGTCACCGGCATGACACCATGATCTCCATCATCATGATCTCCATCATCGTGTCTCCATGAAGTTGTTCGCCAACTATTACTTCTACTACTATGGCTAACGGTTTAGCAATAAAGTAAAGTAATTACATGGCGTTTATTCATTGACACGCAGGTCATACAATAATTAAGACAACTCCTATGGCTCCTGCCGGTTGTCATACTCATCGACATGCAAGTCGTGATTCCTATTACAAGAACATGATCAATCTCATACATCACATATATATCATTCATCACAACCTTTTTGGCCATATCACATCACAAGGCATATGCTGCAAAAACAAGTTAGACGTCCTCTAATTGTTGTTGCATATTTTTACGTGGCTGCAATAGGGTTCTAGCAAGAACGTTTCTTACCTACGTAAAACCACAACGTGATATGCCAATTTCTATTTACCCTTCATAAGGACCCTTTTCATCGAATCCGATCCGACTAAAGTGGGAGAGACAGACACCCGCTAGCCACCTTATGCAACTAGTGCATGTCAGTCGGTGGAACCTGTCTCACGTAAGCGTACGTGTAAGGTCAGTCCGGGCCGCTTCATCCCACGATGCCGCTGAAACAAGATAAGACTAATAGTGGCAAGAAATTGACAACATCTACGCCCACAACAAGATTGTGTTCTACTCGTGCATAGAAACTACGCATAGACCTAGCTCATGATGCCACTGTTGGGGAACGTTGCAGAAAATAAAAAATTTCTACGCTTCACCAAGATCAATCTATGGATTCATCTAGCAACGAGAGAGAGGAGTGCATCTACATACCCTTGTAGATCACGCGCGGAAGCGTTCAAGAGAACAGAGTTGAGGGAGTCATACTCGTCGTGATCCAAATCACCGAAGATCCTAGTGCCGAACGGACGGCACCTCCGCGTTCAACACACGTATGGTTGGGGAAGACATCACCTCCTTCTTGATCCAGCAAGGGGGAGGGAGAGGTTGTTGGAGATCCAGCAGCACAACGGCGTGGTGGTGGAAGTAGCGGCGATCTCGGCAGGGCTTCGCCAAGCTCAGCAAGAGGGAGAGGTGTTGCGGGGAGAGGGAGGCGCCAGGAGCAGGGATGCGCAGCCCTCCCTCCCCCCTCTTTATATAGGGGCCCTGGGGGGCGCCGACCCCCTAGAGATTGAATCTCAAAGGGGGGCGGCCAAGGGGGGGAACTTGCCCCCCAAGCCAAGTGGGGCGCCCCCACTCCTAGGGTTTCCAACCCTAGGCGCAGGGGGAGGCCCAAGGGGGGCCCACCAGCCCACCAGGGGCTGGTTCCCCTCCCACTTCAGCCCATGGGGCCCTCCGGGATAGGTGGCCCTACCCGGTGGACCCCCGGGACCCTTCCGGTGGTCTCGGTACAATACCGATGAACCCCGAAACTTTCCCGGTGGCCGAAAATGGACTTCCTATGTACAATTCTTCACCTCCGGACCATTCCGGAACTCCTTGTGACGTTCGGGATCTCATCCGGGACTCCGAACAACTTTCGGGTTACCGCATACTAATATCTCTACAACCCTAGCATCACCGAACCTTAAGTGTGTAGACCCTACGGGTTCGGGAGACATGCAGACATGACCGAGACGACTCTCCGGTCAATAACCAACAGCGGGATCTGGATACCCATGTTGGCTCCCACATGCTCCTCGATGATCTCATCGGATGAACCACGATGTCGAGGATTCAACTAATCCCGTATACAATTCCCTTTGTCAATCGGTATGTTACTTGCCCGAGATTCGATTGTCGGTATCCCAATACCTCGTTCAATCTCATTACCGGCAAGTCACTTTACTCGTACCGTAATGCATGATCCCGTGACCAAACACTTGGTCACATTGAGCTCATTATGATGATGCATTATTGAGTGGGCCCAGAGATACCTCTCCGTCATACGGAGTGACAAATCCCAGTCTCGATCCGTGTCAACCCAACAGATACTTTCGGGGATACCTGTAGTATACCTTTATAGTCACCCAGTTACGTTGTGACGTTTGGTACACCCAAAGCAATCCTACGGCATCCGGGAGTTACATGATCTCATGGTCTAAGGAAATGGTACTTGACATTGGAAAAGCTCTAGCAAACGAACTACACGATCTTGTGCTATGCTTAGGATTGGGTCTTGTCCATCACATCATTCTCCTAATGATGTGATCCCGTTATCAATGACATCCAATGTCCATAGTTAGGAAACCATGACTATCTGTTGATCAACAAGCTAGTCAACTAGAGGCTCACTAGGGACATGTTATGGTTTATGTATTCACACATGTATTATGATTTCCGGATAACACAATTATAGCATGAATAATAGACAATTATCATGAACAAGGAAATATAATAATAATCATTTTATTATTGCCTCTAGGGCATATTTCCAACAGCTTTGGGGATCTCCCTGATCAAGAACATCTGGGAAGCAATTTGAGTGGGCGAAAGGGTGGGCGGCTAGAATGGGCGGGAGAGAAGGAAAACCTTAGGAGAGGATTCACACGTCCCACATCTGGCCTAAAGATTCTTTGATTCCCGCATCTCCATCCAATATAGGAACATGTTGGCTTTCCCTTTGCTTCTATCTTCCCGACTGACACCACGGGCCCGGTGGAAAGGAGGACAGGCGAAGCAAGAGATTTCCCCCACTCTAGTGACCTACATGCTACAGCTGAGGAGGCAACCTCATCGGAGGAGTGTGGCACAACGATGAAGCATTCAACATCCGTAGGAGAGGGGAATCCAATTGTAATCCAACCAGAGGGGTTACTAAGGAAGTGGGTTGTCCATGAGGAAACTCATCCACCTCGCACGCTGCTCGGGATCCGATGACTGTGCTTCTCCCCTTGCCCACTCCAGTCCATCAATCCTTGTCAGCATGAGGGCGCGCTCCTCCTGGTTGGTTCTGGTTGCAATTGTCACTGTCGGTTTCCTTCTAGCCTTCTTGAATGTCTATGCTATGGCTAGCCTTGCTCGGTGCATCATTTGAAGCTATGAAGCTAGTTCCTCCTCCGTCAGAGGATAAGAGGAGCTTGGATCCATTTTTTCTCCAGGGAGACACTTGGGCAAGCCGAGTGGCAATGGAAGTAGGGGAAGGTAGTGAATGTGCCTATGGATCCAGACCGTGCAACAGTGGCTAACCGAAATAAGAAGGCAACGACTGACATTCACTCCTAGGGGCATCGCCAGGCTCACGGGTCAGAACATCCAAATCACCTCCGATGGCAGCTGAATCTGAGTCTGAGCCTCTCAATGGTGGGAAGGGCATTGATTCCTTTCCACTTGAGTTGCAGGGTGTTGCTGAGCAATTTCCTCCTGCATCACTTGCAACTCCTAATCCAACTCCACTGACTTGAGTTCCGCCATGCCCGCCGCAAGTTGCTTCTAGAGAAATTTCTCATTGAGTGTTGCGGGCCGATTTGATTTCTCCAGCATCTCCAGATGCACGAGAGTCCAAGTATTGTTCATCAAACTCACCGCGTGATCCCCGACCCACTTAGATGAGCATTGGGGCGCCGCCCATCTCCCTGGCTACGACCTACTCCGCATGCTCTACTGTAGTCTCCACCCAGGGCACCAGTGGGTGCGACACCAGCTTGGATGAGCATGATGGAGGCGACGACACTTGCTTCCCGTTGCGCCTCCACCATCGCGTGGCGCCCATCTCCATGCGCAGTTTCATCCCAGATCTGGAACTGCTCTTCGCTCCCCCCATATGTCCTCCATTCCATGTAGAGACGAGGAACAAGAGCGAGGCGTGGGGAGCAAGCGGCGGGACTGGATCTAGAGGCTGCGGCGGGGACGGGGTGGAGTTGATCAGCAGCGCGGCGGAGCCAGGAGGCAAGCAGGCATGGGTGCAAGAGCGACATCGAGAGTGACATCACAAAGAGTTGTTCCTAATAAAGCCTCCAAATAAATAATTGTGGAATTAGTTTTGTAAATTGCAATTTTTTATCCTGTTCCGCTTTTGGCACCATTTTCCTTTATAGTCTTCACTCATTATTTTTGCCCAAATGATAAGTGCTACACGTGTGGCATGAAACACTCCGGCCTGACATTTTTTTACAACTAAAGCTGTCATCCAGACACCCCCTCCCCCCCCCAAAAAAAAAAAGAAACTTGCCATTAAAAAAGAAAGTTGCCATACTCGCGTTACTAAACTTGCCATCAGAAAACGTTCAGAGTTTGCCATCTGTTCATGCCACAGGTGTGTCACTTATCGGGTTCTTAGCTGTTCTGATCCTGATTAGCATGTAGGCATTTTGAGCAACGATGTAATGTTAGGAGTAGCATAAATAAATATTTACCCCGCAAAAAAAGCATAAATAAATATATTTGGACTTGTTTAGATTTCCAAGGAACAAACATTCCGAGCAGAACCCAAACAAACCATCACCGTTCTCTCTACTGTTCGAGAGAGGCGACCACGAGAGCGACTCGGGCCCGGCCCGATCCTGGATCTTTGCCGCCGGCGACGCCGGTCGGGAAGGAGATGGGAGAGGTGTGTGGTGCTCTGTTGTAAATAGTAGGCCTAGTCTAGATGTTTCCTTTGTGGAGTTTGGCCTTGTGCCGGTGTTTGGCGTCATGCCGATGGAGCGCAACCCACCGCCGCTTGCGCGCAGCGCCTGGTGGTCGCCGGTGACATCTTCTGCTCTTCTCCCATGGTGGTGGCGAAGGGGAGATGATGTTTCTGGTGCTAGCTCTCTAAATAAGCGCGTGGTCTTCGTGCCCCGGATCTGGAGAAAGGCCAGCCGATTCTCCCGGTTTCTTCAAGCCGTTGCAGTGATGGAGCGGGAGCTTGGGAGGAGCGGTCATCTGAAGATGTCAGATCGGGTTCGAGCTCAACAGCAGCAGCTATTGCGGTGGGGGCGCTGGCGCCTGCTGTGGCGGTCGATGGCCGGTCGTCGCCGTCATTCTGCTGCTTCTTCTGGCCGAAGGGCGGCCATCCCCATTCCTCCCGGCCTTGTAGCCATTTGGGAGGCAGATCTTCGTTCCGGCGGTCGCCATGGCTGGTTGCTATGGCTCCCTCGTCGCCCCAAGTGGTCTCGTCCCCGGCGACGGCGAGGTGTATCCGCTGAGAATGATATGGACCTGATCGCGTTTTTCATCTTTAGGTTGAGTTCCTTCTTGCAAAAGTCCTGGGACTTGTTTGTCGTTTGTTGTTTCTTCAGGGTCCTTTGTGTAAGACGCTGTACTTTTCTTTATCTGAATAAATAGTTCGGGATCCTTCGGGATCTCTCTCTTGTTCAAAAAAAAAAGGAACAAATATTCCCCTTGTAATTTCTTCGATCGTTTGGAAAATATATTCCTCTAGGTATATACTGTACTAACCTATTAGGCTGGTCACAATGGGCAAGAACATAATCTAGTAACTTCACACTTCCCTAGACTATGTTACTACCTCCATAGTGGGTAGGAACATCTATGTAGTGTCATGCAATGATGTATTTATTAGGTTATAGACTCATTGTTTCTTGGAGTGTGTGATGTTCCGGTAACTTAGCTAGTTACCACAAACACCTCTCTCTTCATTAAATACGTGCCACATAAGCAAAGTTGTATTGGAATGTGTGATGTTACTCCTAAGTTCCTCCCCACTGTGATCAGCCTTACAGTACTAGGTAATTGCCCGTGCGTTGCAACGGGAACATAAATATTCTAGTACTTTCGCAATAAATATGTGTAACATAAACCTTTAGGATGTCTAACACATAAACAATTTTTTATAGGTAAATTACTCTTCTCCTAATTTCACGCACTATAGCTGCCTCGTCACCTATGTCAGTACTGCATCCAGGCCGTAGTCCCCCGACCACCCCACCAACACACTTTGGGTTTCGAAGATGTATCATGTAGTTACGCTATACCATTTCATGTTGTGCTTTTCATTAGCAAGGTGCACCTGAGGTTTCCAAAAGCATCATGTGATAAACTTCTCTCTCTCTTACCTCCTCCCTCATCTATCTGTAGCTCCCTCCCACCTTTCATTTAACCATCTTTCTCTCATGATTTTTTTATATCTCTCAAAGTGAGGAGAGGGCATGGTTGTTGTCGCAAGACGCCACCACAACACAGTGAGGCGAGAGGATAGAGGGAGATTGGACATTAAAATGGACATATACCATCCAGCATTAAATCCATATTAGTATCACTCACCATCACGCATCCATGACACTTTTACAAGGTACACAATTGTCAACAATTCCGTAGAGACTCATAACGAGCTTTGAAGTTCACCAATGCAAGCCCGCAAGGTTCTTCAGGATACATATATGTACATTCCTTAAGGGAAATTTAGCTACAAGTCTCATCCAAATGTAGCATAGATATCTTGAAATTTCGGTCAAGTGAATAATTCAGAATTTTATTGTCGGAAACCATATTCATTTAAACCATCACGCACGCACGCGCGCACGCACATTCTATTATTTATTTTGCCTTCTTCACTCAAGTAGAGCATCACTTCGTACAAGTCGAGGACCCTGTCATTTCCAAGACAATCTTAAAATATATCATTATGAGAAAATTTCGAAAAAAAGACAGGCGTCGACAAAGATAATCGTTTTCAGAAATTTTTAAGACTAATCTCTGAAACATTCTCCGAAAAAAGGTGCAAGAATTACATAAATGCATATCATCTCCAATTTTGTGTACCAGCAACAAATAAACTTAGATATTAATTTCCCTTTTAGCACATCCATGTTATTATAGTATTCTCCTTCAGTGAACGGTAAGCTCCAATTCAAAATCAGGCAAATAAACTGGTACAAAGAGAAATAAGTTAGACATATGTTGTAGCATAAGATTACAGTGAAGAAATTGTAAAGCAATATCTTCTGACGATCATTGCAGAATTTCTATCATTCCTAAACAATAAGATACTGATGGATATTTTTGTAAAAATCTCGTATGAAAAGGGGAATCAACATCAAGATGTTCTTCCTATGCTTGAACAGCAAGCTCCTTGTTGGTTTATGCATCAAGAGGCAATAAGCTTCAAAGAGTGAACAAATACACCAATATATCAGAGGTCATATTCCAGGGAATAGCTTAATAAAAAACATTTGAAAGTTATAAAAGCAAAATTCAATGGTATGACTGAGCAGCTTGCTATGGTTGATTGGAGACAATCTTCAGGACATGAAAGCAAAAGCTACAGAGAGTTTGTGACATTGTTGACACCGTTGCTTACCTTTTATGCTTTGAACAAAAAAAAAGGACTAGCTGCTATATATTTTGCTTTGTTCTGTTTATCATATGGATAATGTTACAAATGAGTCGTACACATTTGAAAATTTTATTTACATCATGGCACTCTGCAATTATTGCAATGGTGCTTGGCTGAAACGAGAACACACAACAAAGTGCACAACTGGAACCGAGAATACAATGAAATGGAATGGAAGGAATTTATATAGACAGAACATCCTGATGAAGAAGCAACCATAGCCAACATCTTTCCTCTCTACTTGATCTAGGACCAGACGAAATTGCACATTGCACCACGAAAACAAAAACCAATCTCTTCCCACATAACCAATGGCCGATAGCAGCATCAATCCAAACTGTCTTTCATACACGAGAACAAGAGTATGCGAATCCATGAAAGGAGAATTGGAAACTGAACACTGACCTTGGATTGGGTTGGACTCCCCGCGAAGAACACATGACGTTCTCTCTCTCTCTCGTGTGCTTGGCCTGTGTGGGGTGGGGTCTCTCTCTCTCTCTCGTTCACTTGTGTGCGTGGCCTGTGTGGGGTGGGGGATGGAGGAAAGAAAACGATGAATATGTTCCATCGCCGGCGAGGCACTTGTAGAGACCGTGAGGTGCCAGGGTCGCAGAGGATGCGGAAGCGCATGGAAAGGAGGATCGTCGAGGTTGCAGTTGGTAAGGACTCGGTGGTCAGAGCGGCGACACGTTAGTGGAGGTTGAGTCGATCGGGGAGGACGTGGGCAGCGGCGGAGGGGTATCTAACGGCAATGGGCGGAACGGCACAAGGGATCGATGGTGGGGCGGCATGAGCGTGATGCCTAGGGTCGGCCGGCGGCGCACTGGTGGGATGCGGCGAGTCCATAGCTGGAGGCAGCAACCGTCGGCGAGGTGCGGCTGTGGAGGTCGAGCGGCGGCCAAGGAGCAGAAGGACGGGCTGAGGATGGGGGCATGGGGCTGGGCGACAGTGCTAACCCTAACGCCACCGCGCCAGACCGTCTGCTTGTGTTGTAGGCTGGCTCACGGGGGCTGGGCTTCGGCCCATGTGCTTGGCGAAGCGGAGGAGAGTGCTACGTACGACTGGACGACGAGCGAATGAAACGCTAGGTTCGACGAAACGTAAGAGGGGAAACGGAACCCTCCGTTTGTTTTAGGTAGTAGAGATTTGGTCGGTTGCACTCCCTCCGTTGATATCTATGGCGTGCTAGAGACACGCTTGAATCATTTCCCACTCCCTCTCATGTTCCCCTACTGATTCGGAGATTTCTCTTACGTACATGTTCTTCATTCCCTGTTCTTGTAGGAATGTTCTGCATACATATTTTTCTTATCATTAATAGTCTCACAGCATCATCAGTCAGGAGAGCTGGAAAAGGAATTCAGTTGGACAACTCCGTGTGTTGGATTGGAACGAACCAGTCTACAAAGCCTACACATAACATAGCCCTCATTTCTCAAACCGGGGGAACGCCCATCAGAATGAAAATCTAGGAAACAAAATTCGCTAATCAGTCGATCCGGCTAAACCTAAGATTCAGCTCACAGAAGCAAATGCGGCATGTCCTCCCGATGAGTTAGCTTTGAGTTGCCCTTGGTCAGTAGGAAGCCTCCTCAGCAACTTGTACAGGCCGAAAACATTCTTGTGCTCCCATTGGTATGGTATGAAGAACGACCGGTATAGTGCCGGCGAAAGCTCTCTGTCTAGAAACGGTAGCGACGCCAATGTCTGGAAGAGTTTGCAAAATGATTATCAGATGCAGAACTCACATTTAACGCATTGAGATAATTTAGAGTACTGATTTACCTCCCATGTTGACAGGTCGTTTCCACGAGAGGGGTAAGGCCGCCTCAGATCAAGCTCCATCAGTAAGTTGCATGCTCCAATGTCCTTCAACTGCGACCAAAAAAGAGCAAGCGTTACAGAGTATCATCAGAGGAAAAGGTATGTCGTAGAACTTCTAGGAAAGGGGAGTACATATTGCTTGTCGGAGGCCTTGTTCTTGGTATTGAAATAAGATGGAGCAGCAGTGGTGCCTCCCAGGGTTTCGTTGAAGGGAAATGGGAGAAGGCCTCTGAAACCGTCATCTATCCAGCGAACTTCGCTGATATAGGAGGGTACGAAGAATGACGAAGGATAGCGGTGCCACTCACTTCCAACACACAGAATAGATCCTGTGCAGAAACAGGTTATAGCTAGTTAGTTCAAAGAGCTTTATGCTGTCAACATATCAAGGATAATAAATTTTCACTGAAGGTTTGCTCGATGCTACATAAATATGCTTAAAAACTAACGTAATGGCTGCATTTGTGGAACTACCTCTACAATAAGGCAGCCCTATAGAATGAGGTTACAGCAAATCGTGGTAATAGATGTAATGATGAAAGCCCTTTATTTCTCTGTAGTGTCTAATGCTACAGCTGACATGCCTAATAGCTGTGTATAATAGGCAGGCAAAAGCCAATACTATAAATGTTTATACAAGAGAAACCTGTTCAATGAGCATATAGTTAGGTCCTTACCAGGCCCAGTATCTTCATGATATTCTAGATGCTGATAGATTTGCAGAGGAGCACCGTATCCATTCAACATAGAGAATGTTCGGCTGTGTGAGGTGCACAAAATAAAGCCTAGGATCAAAGGCCGCAGACCCTTCGCTATCTGTCAAATATATCAGAAAATATAAAACCATCACCAGTCCCTAAAACACATAAGTGCGATAAAGGACGCCAAGCTAACCTTCTCAAAAATTGACTGCTCATTTGCATATTTGTCGTGGAAAAAGTAAGGAAAGCTGTCAATAACAGAAGCTGCTGCTACACATATCAATGGATAAATTGGATAGAGAAACCTGCACAAACAGATTGAGGAAAGGGTGTGGTTTTAGTTTCTATAGCTTTCATGCATGGAGTAGCGTTAACCAGCAGGATTAGAAGAATTTATTAAAAAACATTGTTCAAATAGTTACTTTTAGACAGCGCAAACAGGGTGTCATTCCTGTAGATCAAAAACAATGACGACAAGAATATACAGAAAACCAGTGGTTCTTCTAAACAATTATACACATACCAGAAAACTCTAATCCAATAGGTTACCAGTAGCAACTAGCAAATAGTCAGAATGGTTTGCATCACATAGGACTAGATTGGTTGGTTTGGCTGACCATGGAATACATAAAATTGGTTTCATATAAGCTGCTTAAAATTAGATTTATTGAATGTTAAGTTATATTAAGGGAGTTCAAATGTAAGAGTACAACTCAACTGTGTTAATGGGTACACATAAGAAAACCAAACAAATTGACAAATTTGGAAGCTTATAGGTTAACACACAGTTTGGGAACACCTCACTATTGCATCTGAACTCACGAAGATCACACTAATTGACTGCTAGTTGTTACTGCAACAGTCAACAAGCAAACAATTGAACTGAAGGGATACAGATAACATAAATAAACTGGAAGAAAAGGCACCCCTGATGAATCAAATAAAGCTATCTAACCATGCAAGTGATACAGGAGTATACACTACATCGATGCAGCTTCTTTTTAGGCTCACCAATAGACTAACATAAACGACTATTTCTAGTTGTCACTTAAAGTTGATTTCCTTATATTACATGTTAAACTGATTGATAAGATTGTTTTACACTTTGATGCTTACCTTTCTTCTTTATGCGCCTGCAAAGACATGAAAGCCAGCCAAATGTAGACAGGAGAGACAACTATCAACAGATCTGGGGCATATTTCTTCCTTGCAGATAGTGCAACCCCCACGAAAAGCAGAGCCAAAACAAATGCGAAATTGAAGTTATTGAATGCATTCCTGAAGTAGAATGAAGCCCCCTCTGTTCCGTACAAGTGACTTTCACCACCACCAAGCACATTATATTTTAGAAGATTGAACACGGATGATGTCCATCTACCATAGCTGTAATAATCAGCAACAACCGAAAGGACCTAGCACAAATTTGTGATAATCAGATAAAAATGGACTTTTTCACATCGTAAAATACTGATACTGTAATGGCGTTACTTACAAGAAGGCATAGTGAAGTCAAAAGTCCAGACAGAAACACCCTTTTAAAATGTCCCCTGAGTAATGAGTAAACAGTGACAGGGAGAAACACCAAAATCGAGAAAGGCCAGCCAAGAATTACTCCAGCAGCTGCAACAGAGACTGCACAAGCATATTTCTCTAGAAGGAAGAGTGCCGATGAAAGTGTTACAGCATACATGGAGAACGAACTTGGCAAGAAACCTGCAATACAGATTAAATAAGATAAAGTCAATGTTCTAGTTTGAATAAACATCTGCAATAGAGCTTCCATATGGACATGGTAATAGAAATTGTAAGATGAGAAACATACTGGTACTAGCAAAGAAGCAGCCACTGGTTAAGCATAGCATTGCAAGGACATAGCAAGCAAGTCTCTTTCCATATCTTCTTGAAAGAGCAACTACCAGAACAGTTTCTGTTATAGTCGATAGAAGTCCAAGAAAGATTCTCACAGCGTAGAACACACGAACCTTTACAAGCACAGCAGAATAGGTCAAATGTGATTAACACTAGACAAAGATAGTGCAACTATAAGGGAATAATTAGCAGGTCTAACAAACGAGAACAAAATACAGAGTAAAACGCTGCAAACCTTGTGTTCACCGCCAAAGATTGATGAAGCAGGACCAGCTACAAGACCATGAATGAAAAGGTACAAATATGACCTAAGAGCATGGTCGGAACTGCAAAACATACAATTATGGAGAATCAAAATCAAAGTCCTCCTATTGATGTCAATAATACAAAAAAAACTTATTCGCAAAAAAATACAAAAAAACTTGCAGTTAGATTTATTGTCTAATAATCTCTAGTTTCTGTACAAATAGACATGAAGTCCTCTATGTATGTAGGTGTACTCAAGGAAAAATCAGATAATATTGCAGGTCACAGGTTTTAAGCTTCATGCACTAGATATGCCATTACATATCATATATCCATGGAAGAAAAATTTCAGCCACGATTGCAGATGCCTTTCCTAATTTGAAATCACTATAAATACAATCTTCCGTGTGTATAAGACAAGAATATCAGCAACCTAATGCCCATCAAACTGAGGTTCCAACCCCAATGAATGCAGAGCATTGGAACCTTTGTCTCAAATTCAAATGCACCTTCCAAATGGCATATTGGCATTTTAGAATAAGCGTTGGCAGTACATGTTAGTGAAGTATCAAAACTTAATTTTAAGCTTAAGAGATGCATAATACTGCCTCCGTCCCAATATAAGCGCCGTTGATTTAGTACAACTTTAGTACAGGGTTGTACTAAATCAACGACACTTATTTTGGGACGGAGAGAGTATATGGCAAGGGTTGGTAAGTCAATAAATGATGTCATCAAAATACAGTTAAATTAACCATCATTTCTTAATTTCTGAAACAAACAATGGACCATTTCTGTCACTAAACAGATATCTTCTGTGCCGTGATTTCTACATCAAACAGCATCATGATTTCTACATTACTATAAATCTACCTTGAACTAAAGTCATCAAATACAGATAAACTAATGCCGTTTCTACCATCATGACTTCTCCATCATAACCTCTACCCGACTAAAAATCTCTATTACTTCGAATCAACATTCCACAGATATTAAGGAGAAAGCGACGATTTTTTTTCCGTAACACTGAAACCATGGAAACGATTCAACAAACCCCGGCCACATTATCACTGGAACAAAACCTAAAATTTTGCATCTTCGACCCTTCAAATCACCAGATAAAACCAAGGCACTAAGCAAGGCATATGCAGCCAGGGTAAGGAAAGTGTAAACACTAATTTGTTTGTCCACTTTGAATCCACATTTAGATGCTTGAGCTGCGAACTTGCAAACTTCACTACTTCCACCAAACCTAGAGCACCATATTTCACAAGTGTTCTAGCTTACTAAGAAGCATAGGCGCTAGACGACCCCTTTCAGAACAGTAAACCTTCAAAATAACTGAATGAGCAAATGTATACACCCCCAAATCCCTTCAACAGTTCAATCAAACGATTCCATCAAATCCTCCTAACCATCCCCACTACACGCGACCATGGTAACCTGCAGCTGCCCCCACACCGTGAAGAAATCAGAGTAAATTATGCCGCACAGTGACGCGGATCTGTGCATCCCCACCAAAACCCACTGATGATCACTAGGCAAACCCCCAATCATAGCTCCCTCCTAACCCAAATCAGAGCACACCCATACACTCCTAAACCCCTGCCAATCCACTACCACGAATCAAGCAAGGAAACGGCCGGTAAAGCTAGGGTTTAGACTAGTGGCTGTGAGGTCGGAGAGCGTACCTGTACTCCCAGGTCTGGAAGCCGGAGCGGTAGAGGAGGAAGTGGAGGGGCTCCCAGTAGTTGAACACCTCGTCGCAGTCGTGGATCAGGTTGGAGGACGCGCTCATGTGCCGGAGAAGCCCGAGGGCCAGGAACGGGAGGAACCACCGCATGCCCTCCTCCACCTCCTCGCCGTCGGTGCGCCGCCTCCTCTCCTTGGCCTCCTTGGAGTACCCGTCGTCGGTTAGCGGCGACGCAGCCGTGGACCGGCGCTGGCGCGCCGACGAGATCGACATGGCCGGAGCACGGAGGCGAGGGTTGGCTCACTTGGTTCGTGTGGCGTTCGCTTCAGAGGTCAGGACGGCGGAGGCAAAGGGTGAGCGGGACTAGAAGCTTCTGGATCTTTTTGCTCCTCTTTCATCTAGTGAAGAACGAAAAATTACAAATGGGTCCCTGACTGGGTAGCTTTTTGAAATGATTCCTTCTCTTTCATTTTCGCTTTCGGCCCTTCTTTTTAGGCTTTTTCTTTACCGGAAAGAGCATGGGTTGAAACTTAAACCATAAGCAAAGAACGATTCCCACTACCCCTTCCGAGGCTGGATGAAAACTTAAGTCGGCAACGCACGTAACACATCCGTCGCCATTGTCCCTTTGCGCGGGCGGCCCGAGCGAAACCCTA
>LT934116.1:174958215-175057576 GCA_900231445.1 Triticum turgidum subsp. durum
CGCGGCAGGCGCAGCGAGCGCGGTGGTCGCGGTGCGGGGAGTGCTGTGCGCGGCGAGTCCGGCGAGAAGGCGCGGTGGGCGCGGCGCGCGGAGTGCACGACGGGCGCTGTGGGCGTGGCGCGCGGCGAGCATGGCGGGCTCAGCGGGCGTGGCGAGCGCCCTGCGCGGTTCGCGCGTCTTGCGGGCCTCATCGCGGCTGTGCCTGATCTGCGAGCCCGCGGCCGGATCTCACTGCGGGGATCGCGCTGGTGGTGGTGGTGTGATGTGGTCGGCGACAGCTGGTGGGCCCTACTGTCTAGCGTCTCCACGTCCATCTCCTTGGAGTAGCGACGCCGTACAGCGTCGGGGGTGCAAAGGAGGTTCCCAGGCACACCAAATCCAGCTTGGCTGGTCTTGTCCTTGCGCGCGGCGGTGCGAGGCGATCCATTTGGCTTGGGGTTCGTCCCGCCTTGGCGCGCGGCGGTGCTGACCGGCCAGCTCCGGTTCCACCTCGGCTTTTCCTGTGCGCTGCGGTGCGGTTCCTCACCCAGTTCTGTGCTCGGAGGCAGAGGATGGCCGGATCTGGTTTTGCTCGCCCAGGCCTGCGTGCGGTTGGGCGGCCCAGCCACATTGGCTTGTGTTCGCCAAGTTCTGCGTGCGGCGGTGACAAGTTCGTTCCTGGTGGTGTGTGCATGGCCTCTTTCTGCCGCTGGCGCTGGTAGGCCTCGGACCCATGATTGTTGGTGGAAAACTCGGCTTCGGATGAAAATCCTGCGTTGGTCTAGTCAGTGCCAACGGTAACGGCGTCTACGGATGTCGTCTTCCTCCTTGGAGGTACCGCCTTGGAGCTTGTTTTGCTCTTCGTACCTCATGGCTTGTGTTCCACGGGTGAAAACCTAAGATTTGGCTATGCCAGATCGGGTGATGATGTTGTCCTCGACATCACTCCCTCCTTAGAGGCGTCACCTTGGAGGCCCAACAATGGTTTCCGATAGTGTGCATGGCTAGTCGGTGGAGCTTGGGTTTGTGGTGGTGCCGATCTTTTTCTTTCTTTTCTTTTTGCACCAGCCTTTGATGTGCTTTGTACTTCGGAGGGTTCTTGTAACGCCTCTTCTGATCAATGAATTTGGCAGAGCTAACATTCAGAAAAAAACTTAAGTTGACAAAAAAATTTAGGTCCTCGATTTAACCACTGGGAGCCCCAAATTTTTCTTGACAGTAAATCTAGAGATATGCTCCCTCCATAAAGAAATATAAGAGTGTTTAGATTATTAAAGTAGTAATCTAAATGCTCTTAAACGCTCTTAAATTGATGGCCTAATTTTTTATGTACAACATGTGTCGCTAGTCAAATCGAGGACCTAAAACCAGTAAAACCTTGACTTATATTGTCATTCAGAGAGAGTAGTACACTTCAACACATGACCGGTGGATTGACGAAGTCACGTCTTGACATCCATATTGGGAAACGTAGCATGCAATTTTAAAAAAATTCCTACGCTCACGCAAGATCTATCTAGGAGATGCATAGCAACGAGAGGGGGAGAGTGTGTCCACGTACCCTCATAGACCGAAAGTGGAAGCATTAACTTAACGTGGTTGATGTAGTCGAACGTCTTCTGGAATCAACCGATCAAATACCGAACGTATGACACCACCGAGTTTTGCACACGTTCAGCTCGATGACGTCCCTCGAACTCTTGATACAGTAGAGGTATGAAGGAGTCGATGAGTTCCGTCCGCACGACGGTGTGATGACGGTGTTGGTGAAGTGATCCGCGCAGGGCTTCGCCTAAGCACTACGACAATATGATCGGAGGAGTAAACGGTGGAGGGGGGCACCACACACGGCTAAAACAATTGATGTGTCTTTGGTGTGCCCCTGCCCCCGTATATAAAGGAGGAGGGGGAGGCCGGCCGGCCCTAGGGGCGTGCCAAGTGGGGGGAGTCCCACTAGGACTCCCAGTCCTAGTCGGCTCCCCCCGTTCCTTCCAATGGAGAGGGGGGAAGGGGAAAGATGTGGAGAGGGAGAGGGAGAAGAAAAGGGGGGGCCGTGCCCCTCCCCCTTGTCCAATTCGGACTCCCTTGGGGAGGAACCACCTCCCGTGGCCTGCCTCCTCCTCTCCACTATGGCCCATGAGGCCCATTAACTTTCCTGGGGGGTTCCGGTAACCTCCCGGTACTCCGAAAAAACCCCTAACCTCTTCAGAACCATTCCGGTGTCCGTAAATAACCTTCCAATATATCAATCTTTACCTCTCGACCATTTTGAGACTCCTCGTCATGTCCGTGATCTCATCCGGGACTCCAAACAACCTTCGGTCACCAAAACACATAACTCATATAATACATATTATCATCGAACGTTAAGCGTGCTGACCTTACAGGTTCGAGAACTATGTAGACATGACCGAGACATCTCTCCGGTCAATAACCAATAGCGGAACCTGGATGCTCATATTGGTTCCCACATATTCTACGAAGATCTTTATCGGTCGAACCGCAATGTCAACATACGTTATTCCCTTTGTCATTGGTATGTTACTTTCCCGAGATTCGATCTTCGGTATCCTCATACCTAGTTCAATCTCGTTACCGGCAAGTCTCTTTACTCGTTTTGTAGTGCATCATCCCGTAACTAACTCATTAGTCACATTTCTTGCAAGGCTTCATGTGATGTGCATTACCGAGAGGGACTAGAGATACCTCTCCGATACTCGGAGTGACAAATCCTAATATCGATATATGCCAACCCAACGTACACCTTCGGAGATACCTGTAGAGCATCTTTATAATCACCCAGTTACGTTGTGACGTTTGATAGCACACAAGGAATTCCTCTAGTGTTCGGGAGTTGCATAATCTCATAGTCGGAGGAATATATATTTGACATGAAGAAAGCAATAGCAATAAAACTGAACAATCATTATGCTAAGCTAATGGATGGGTCTTGTCCATCACATCATTCCACTAATGATGTGATCCCGTTAATCAAATGACAACTCATGTCCATGGCTAGTAAACTTAACCATCTTTGATCAATGAACTAGTCTAGTAGAGGCATACTTGGGACACGGTGTTTTGTCCATGTATCCACACATGTATCAAGTTTCCGGTTAATACAATTCTAGCATGAATGATAAACATTTATCATGAATAAGGAAATATAAAATAACAACTTTATTATTGCCTCTAGGGCATATTTCCTTCAGTCTTCCACTTGCACTAGAGTCAATAATCTAGATTACATTGTAGTGAATCTAACACCCATGGAGTCTTGGTGCTGATCATGTTTTGCTCGTGGAAGAGGCTTAGTCAACGGGTCTGCAACATTTAGATCCATATGTATTTTGCAAATCTCTATGTCTCCCTCCTTGACCAAATCTCTGATGGAGTTGAAGCGTCTCTTGATGCGTTTGGTCTTTTTGTGAAATCTGGATTCCTTCGCCAAGGCAATTGGTCCAGTATTGTCACAAAAGATTTTCATCAGACCCGATGCACTAGGTATTACACCTAGATCGGATATGAACTCCTTCATCCAGACTCCTTCATTTGCTGCTTCCGAAGCAGCTATGTACTCCGCTTCACACGTAGATCCCGCCACGACGCTCTGCTTGGAGCTGCACCAACTGATAGCTCCACCATTCAATAAAAATATGTATCCGGATTGTGATTTAGAGTCATCCAGATCTGTCAAAGCTAGCGCTGACGTAACCACTTACGACAAGCTATTTTTCACCTCCATAAACGAGAAACATATCCCTAGTCCTTTCAGGTACTTCAGGATGTTCTTGACCATTGTCTAGTGACCCACTCCTAGATTACTTTGGTACCTCCCTGCTAAACTTATAGCAAGGCACACATCAGGTCTGGTACACAGCATAGCATACATGATAGAACCTATGGCTGAAGCATATGGAATGACTTTCATTTTCTCTCTATCTTCTGAGTGGTCGGGCATTGAGTCTGACTCAACTTCACACCTTGTAACATAGGCAAGAACTCTTTCTTTGACTGATCCATTTTGAACTTATTCAAAACTTTATCAAAGTATGTGCTTTGTGAAAGTCCTATCAAGCGTCTTGATCTATCTCTATAGATCTTGATGCCCAATATATAAGCAGCTTCACCGAGGTCATTCATTGAAACACTCTTGTTCAAGTATCCTTTTATGCTATTCAGAAATTTTGTATTATTTCCAATCAACAATATGTCATCCACATATAATATTAGAAATGCTATAGAGCTCCCACTCACTTTCTTGTAAATACAGGCTTCTCCAAAAGTCTATATAAAACCATATGCTTTGATCACCTCATCAAAGAGTATATTCCAACTCCGAGATGCTTGCACCAGTCCATAAATGGATCGCTGGAGCTTGCACACTTTGTTAGCTCCTTTAGGATCGACAAAACCTTCCGGTTGCATCATATACAACGCTTATTCAATACATCCATTAAGGAATGCAGTTTTGACATCCATTTGCCAGATTTCATAATCATAAAATGCAGTAATTGCTAACACGATTCGGACAGACTTAAGCATCTCTACGGGTGAGAAAGTCTCATCATAGTCAACTCCTTGAACATGTCGAAAACCCTTTGCAACAAGTCGAGCTTTATAGTCAGTAACATTACGGTCAGCGCCAGTCTTCTTCTTGAAGATCCATTTATTCTCTATGGGTCGTCGATCATCGGGCAGATCCACCAAAGTCCACACTTAGTTCTCATACATGGATCCTATCTTAGATTTCATGGCCTCAAGCCATTTATCGGAATCTGGGCTCATCATAGCTCCTTCATAGTTCGTAGGTTCGTCATGGTCAAGTAACATGACCTCCGGAACAGGATTACCGTACCACTCTGGTGCGGATCATGCGCTGCCAGACCTAGAAGGTTCTGTAGCAACTTCATATGTAGTTTCATGATCTTTATCATTAGCTTCCTCTCCAGTTGGTGTAGGCATCACGGGAACAGATTTCTCGGATGAACTACTTTCCAAATTGAGAGCAGGTGCAATTACCTCATCAAGTTCTACTTTCCTCCGACTCATTTCTTTCGAGAGAAACTCCTTTTGTAGAAAGGTTTTGTTCTTAGCAACAAAAATCTTGCCTTCGGACTTGTGGTAGAAGGTGTACCCAATTTTTTCCTTAGGGTATCCTATGAAGACACATTTCTCCGATTTGGGTTCAAGCTTATCGGGCTGAAGCCTTTTGACATAAGCATCGCATCCCCAAACTTTAAGAAACGACAGCTTAGGTTTGTTGCCAAACCACAATTCATACGGTGTCGTCTCAACGGACTTTGACGGTGCCTGTTTAAAGTGAATGCAGCTGTCTCTAATGCATAACCCCAAAATGATAGTGGTAAATCGGTAAGAGACATCATAGATCGCACTATATCCAATAAAGTGTGGTTACGACGTTCAGACACACCATTACGCTGTGGTGTTCCAGGTGGCGTGAGTTGTGAAACTATTCCACATTGTTTTAAATGAAGGCCAAACTCGTAACTCAAATATTCTCCTCCACGATCAGATCGTAGAACCTTTATTTTCTTGTTACGATGATTCTCCACTTCACTCTGAAATTCTTTGAACTTTTCAAATGTTTCAGACTTGTGTTTCATTAAGTAGATATACCCATATCTGCTCAAATCATCTGTGAAGGTCAGAAAATAACGATACCCGCCACGAGCATCAACACTCATTGGACCGCATACATCGGTATGTATTATTTCCAATAAGTCACTAGCTCGTTCCATTGTTCCAGAGAACGGAGTTTTAGTCATCTTGCCCATAAGGCACGGTTCGCAAGTATCAAATGATTCATAATCAAGTGATTCCAAAAGTCCATCTTTATGGAGTTTCTTCATGCGCTTTACTCCGATATGACCCAAACGACAGTGCCACAAATAAGTTGCACTATCATCATCAACTTTACATCTTTTGGCATCAATATTATGAATATGTGTATCATCACGACCAAGATTCAACAGAAATAGACCACTCTTCAAGGGTGCATGACCATAAAAGATATTACTCATATAAATAGAACAACCATTATTATCTGATTTAAATGAATAACTGCCTCGCACTAAACAAGATACAGATATAATGTTCATGCTCAATGCTGACACCAAATAACAATTATTTAGGTCTAAAAATCTCGAAGGTAGATGTAGAGGTAGCGTGCCGACGATGATCACATCAAACTTGGAACCATTTCTGACGCGCATCGTCACCTCGTCCTTAACCAATCTTCGTTTAATTCGTAGTCCCTACTTCGAGTTACAAATATGAGCAACCGAACCGGTATCAAATAGCCAGACACTACTACGAGAATTAGTAAGGTGCACATCAATAACATGTATATAAAATATACCTTTGCTCACTTTGCCATCCTTCTTATCCGCCAAATACTTGGGGCAGTTCCGCTTCCAGTGATCGGTCCCTTTGCAGTAGAAGCACTCAGTTTCAGGCTTGGGTCCATTTTTATGTTTCTTCCCGGGAGTGACAACTTGCTTGCCATTCTTATTGAAGTTCCCTTATTTTTACCCTTGCCCTTTTCTTGAAACTAGTGGTCTTGTTAACCATCAACACTTGATGCTCCTTCTTGATTTCTACCTTTGCGGTCTTTAGCATTGCGAAGAGCTCGGGAATAGACTTTTCCATGCCTTGCATATTGTAGTTCATCATGAAGCCTTTGTAGCTTGGTGGCAGTGATTGAAGAACTCTGTCAATGACACAATCATCTGGAAGATTAACTCCCAGCTGAGTCAAGTGATTATGGTACCCAGACATTCTGAGTATGTGCTCACTAACAAAACTATTCTCCTCCATCTTGAAGCTATATAACTTGTTGGAGACTTCATATCTCTCAACTCAGGCATTTGCTTGAAATATTAACTTCAACTCCTGGAACATCTCATATGGTCCATGACGTTCAAAACGTCTTTGAAGTCCCAATTCTAAGCCGTAAAGCATGGCACATTGAAATAACGAGTAGTCATCAACACGTGACTGCCAGGCATTCACAATGTCTGCAGTTGCTGGGGCAGGTGCTACACCTAGCAGTGCATCAAGGACATAATTATTCTGTGCAGTGATAAGGATAATCCTCAAGTTACGGACCCAGCCCGTGTAGTTGCTACCATCATCTTTCAACTAAGCTTTCTCTAGGAACGGTAGCACGAGCCATTGATCTACAACATAGATATGCAAAAACTATCAAGACTAAGTTCATGATAAATTAAGTTCAATTTAATCATATTACTTAAGAACTCCAACTTAGATAGACCTCCCTCTAGTCATCTAAATGATATGTGATCCAAATCAACTAAACCATGTTCGATCATCACGTGAGATGGAGTAGTCTTCAATGGTGAACATCACTATGTTGATCATATCTACTATATGATTCACGTTCGACCTTTCGGTCTCCAATGTTCTGAGGCCATATTTGTATATGCTAGGCTCGTCAAGTTTAACCCGAGTATTCTGCGTGTGCAAAATCTGGCTTGCACCTGTTGTATTTGAATGTAGAGCTTATCACACCCGATCATCATGTGGTGTCTCAGCACAAAGAAATTTTGCAATGGTGCATACTCGGGGAGAACACTTATACCTTGAAATTTAGTGAGGGATCATCTTATAATGCTACCGCCGTACTAAGAAAAATAAGATGCATAAGAGATAAACATCACATGCAACCAAAATATGTGACATGATATGGCCATCATCATCTTGTGCTTTTGATCTCCATCATCAAAGCAACATCATGATCTCCATCATCACCGGCTTGACACCTTGATCTCCATCGTAGCGTCGTGGTTGTCTTGCCGACCATTGCTTCTACGACTATCGCTACCGCTTAGTGATAAAGTAAAGCAATTACATAGCGCTTGTATTTCATACAATAAAGCAACAACCATATGGCTCCTGCTAGTTGCCGATAACTTTTACAAAACATGATCATCTCATACAACAATCTTTATATCACATCATGTCTTGACCATATCACATCACAACATGCCCTGCAAAAACAAGTTAGACGTCCTCTACTTTGTTTGTTGCAAGTTTTACGTGGCTGCTAGCATGAACCGTACATACCTACAGCACAAAAACCATAACGGTGATTTACCAAGTTTGCTGTTTTAACCTTCACAAGGACCGGCCACAATCAAATTCAATTCAACTAAAGTTGGAGAAGCAAACACCAGCCAGCCACCTTTATGCAAAACTAGTTGCATGTCTGTCAGTGGAACCGGTCTCATGAACGCGGTCATGTAAGGTTGGTCCGGGCCGGGCCGCTTCATCCAACAATATCGCTGAATCAAAATAAGACGTTGGTGGTAAGCAGTATGACAATCACCGCCCACAACTCTTTGTGTTCTATTCGTGCATATCATCTACTCATAGACCTGGCTCTGATGCCATTGTTCGGAAACGTAACATGCAATTTAAAAAAAATCCTACGTTCATGCAAGATCTATCCATGGATGCATAGCAACGAGAGAGGGAGAGTGTGTCCATGTACCCTCATAGACCGAAAGCGGAAGCGTTAACTTAACGCAGTTGATGTAGTCGAACGTCTTCTCGAATCAACCGATCAAGTACCGAATGTATGACACCTCTGAGTTCTGCACACGTTCAGCTCGATGAGGTCCCTCGAACTCTTGATCTAGTCGAGGTACAAAGGAGTCGATGAGTTCCGTCAACATGATGGCGTGATGATGGTGTTGGTGAAGTGATCTGCGCAGGGCTTCGCCTAAGCACTACGACAATATGATCGGAGGAGTAAACGGTGGAGGGGGGCACCACACATGGCTAAGACAATTGATGTGTCTTTTGGGGTGCCCCTGCCCTCGTATATAAAGGAGGAGGGGGGAGGCCGGCCGGCCCTAGGGGCACGCCAAGTGGGAGGAGTCCCACTAGGACTCCTAGTCCTAGTTGGCTCCCCCCTTCCTTCCAACGGAGAGGGGGGAAGGGGAAAGAGGTGGAGAGGGAGAAGTAGGGGGGGGCGTGCCTCCTCCCCCTTGTCCAATTCGGACTCCCTTTGTAACGCCCGGATAATTATGCTATAGTATGCCCCTGTTAATGGTGCCATGTCATCGAGATTTACTGTGGTTGAGTTCGCGTTGATTCAAAGTCGGTTCCGTTTTCAAATTTAAAATGAGTAAAAATAAAAGGCAAAAATAAATAAAATAAAAAAGAGAAGGCAACAAAAAAAAAGAAAATAAGCCCCCTTCCCCCACTGGGCCGTGGCCCAGCTGGACCACCAGACCACCTGGCCGGCCCACCTCTCCCTCTCCCTTATCCCCCCATGCACCAAAAATATCTGGGCAGCTTGCCCCACTTCCCCCCACGTTTCCCTTGCTCCTTCCCCTCTCCCCCTGATCGGATCTGGATCGGGGCAGTTGCCCCGGCCCCGTCGAACGCCGCCCCGGCCTCCTCCCTGGCACCCCCACTCGATTGGATTGGGGAGGGGCCCGATCCCGTGCCGCCTAGCGCCTCCGACGCCAGCTCACCTCGTTGCCGCCGTGCTCCTTCACCTCACCGACGCCGCTCTACCGCCTCTCCCTCGCCGATGCCAACGCGCCCCGTCGCCCCACTTCCCTGCTCGCAAGTGAGCGCCGACGTCCCCCTTTACCCCTGTTGCGCACTCACCGCGCCCCTCTCCCCGTGGCTCGCGCCAGACCACCTCTCGCCCACGCCGTCTAGCGCCTTGCTGATACGTCTCCAACGTATCTATAATTTTTGATTGTTCCATACTATTATATTATCTGTTTTGGATGTTTAATGGGCTTTATTATACACTTTTATATTATTTTTGGGACTAACCTTTTAACCAGAGGCCCAGTCCAAATTGCTATTTTTTTTGCCTATTTCAGTCTTTCGCAGAAAAGGAATATCAAACGGAGTCCAAACGGAAGGAAACCTTCGGGAGAGTCGTTTTTGGAACAAACGCAATCCAGGAGACTTGACGTGGACGTCAAGGAAGCAACAAGGCGGCCACGAGGCAGGGAGGCGCGCCCAGGGGGGTAGGCGCGCCCCCACCCTCCTGGGCCCCTCGTGGCTCCCCCGACTGACTTCTTTCACCTATATATACTCATATACCCTGAAAACATCCGAGAGCACCACGAAACCCTATTTCCACTGCCACAACCTTCTGTACCCATGAGATCCCATCTTGGGGCCTTTTCTGGTGCTCCGGCGGAGGGGGAATCGATCACGGAGGGCTTCTACGTCAACACCATAGCCTCTCCGATGATGTGTGAGTAGTTTACCTCACACCTTCGGGTCCATAGTTATTAGCTAGATGGCTTCTTCTCTCTCTTTGGATCTCAATACAAAGTTCTCCTTGATCTTCTTGGAGATCTATTCAATGTAATTCTTTTTGCGGTCTGTTTTTCAAGATCCAATGAATTGTGGGTTTATGATCAAGATTATCTATGAACAATATTTGAATCTCCTCTAAATTCTTTTATGTACGATTTGTTATCTTTGCAAGTCTCTTCGAATTATCAGTTTGGTTTGGCCTACTAGATTGATCTTTCTTGCAATGGGAGAAGTGTGTAGCTTTGGGTTCAATCTTGCGGTGTCCTTTCCCAGTGACAGCAGGGGCAGCAAGGCACGTATTGTATTGCTGCCATCGAGGATAAAAAGATGGGGTTTATATCATATTGCTTGAGTTTATCCCTCTACATCATGTCATCTTGCCTAATGCGTTACTCTATTCTTATGAACTTAATACTCTAGATGCATGCTGCATAGCGATCGATGTGTGGAGTAATAGTAGTAGATGCAGAATCATTTCGATCTACTTATCGCGGACGTGATGCCTATATACATGATCATGCCTAGATATTCTCATAACTATGCATTTTTCTATCAATTGCTCGGCAGTAATTTGTTCACCCACCGCAATATTTATGCTATCTTGAGAGAAGCCACTAGTGAAACCTATGGCCCCCGGGTCTATTTTCCATCATATAAGTTCCGATATATTTTATTTTGCAATCTTTACTTTCCAATCTATATCATAAAAATACAAAAAATATTTATCTTATTATCTCTATCAGATCTCACTTTTGCAAGTGGCCGTGAAGGGATTGACAACCCCTTTATCGCGTTGGTTGCAAGGTTCATATTTGTTTGTGCAGGTACGAGGGATTTGAGTGTATCCTCCTACTGGATTGATACCTTGGTTCTCGAAAACTGAGGGAAATACTTACGCTACTTTGCTACATCATCCTTTTCTCTTCAAGGGAAAACCAACGCATGCTGAAGAGGTAGCAAGAAGGATTTCGGGCGCCGTTGCTGATGAGTCTACGCACAAGTCAAGACATACCAAGTGCCCATCACAAACTCTTATCCCTCGCATTACATTATTTGCCATTTGCCTCTCATTTTCCTCTCCCCCACTTCACCCTTTCCGTTTTATTCGCCCTCTTTTTCCCGTTCGCCTCTTTTTCGCTTGCCTCTTGTGTGCTTGTGTGTTGGATTGTTTGTCACGATGGCTCAAGATAATACTAAATCGTGTGATTTTTCCAATACCAACAACAATGGTTTTCTTAGCACTCCGATTGCTCCTATTACCGATGCTGAATCTTGCGAAATTAATGCTACTTTGTTGAACCTTGTCATGAAAGATCAATTCTCTGGCCTTCCTAGTGAAGATGCCGCTACACATCTAAACAACTTTGTTGATTTGTGCGATATGCAAAAGAAGAGAGATGTGGATAATGATATTGTTAAATTGAAGCTATTTCCGTTTACACTTAGAGATCGTGCTAAAAGTTGGTTTTTGTCTTTGGCTAAAAATAGTATTGATTCATGGAATAAGTGCAAAGATGCATTTATCTCTAAGTATTTTCCTCCCGCTAAGATCATCTCTCTTAGAAATGATATTATGAATTTTAAGCAACTTGATCATGAACATGTTGCACAAGCTTGGAAGAGAATGAAATTAATGATACGTAATTGCCCTACACATGGTTTGAATTTATGGATGATTATACAAAAAATTTATGCCGGATTGAAATTTGCTTCTAGAAATCTTTTAGATTCGGCCACGGGAGGCACTTTTATGGAAAGCACTTTAGGAAAAGCTACTAAACTTCTAGATAATATTATGATTAATTATTCTCAATGGCACGTCGAAAGATCTACTAGTAAAAAGGTTCGTGCGATAGAAGAGATTAATGTTTTGAGTGGAAAGATGGATGAACTTATGAAATTGCTTGCAAATAAGAGTGTTTCCTCTGATCCTAATGATATGCCTTTATCCACTTTGATTGAGAATCATCATGAATCTATGGATGTGAATTTTGTTGGTAGGAACAATTTTGGTAACAACGCTTATAGAGGAAACTTTAATCCTAGGCCGTTCCCTAGTAATTCCTCTAATAATTATGGTAATTCATACAAAAATTCTTATGGAAATTTTAATAAATTGCCCTCCTATTTTGAGATTAGTGTTATAGAGTTTATGATTTCTCAAAAGAATTTCAATGCTTTGCTTGAAGAAAAATTGCCTAAGATTGATGAGTTGGCTAGGAACGTGGATAGAATTTCTCTTGATGTTGATTCTTTTAAACGTAGATCTATTCCACCTAAGCATGATATCAATGAGTCTCTCAAAGCCATGAGAATTTCCATTGATGAGTGCAAAGAAAGAACCGCTAGAATGCGTGCAAAAAAAGATTGCTTCATAAAAGCGAGTTCTTCTAATTTTCATGATAATAGGGATGAAGATCTAAAAGTGAATGATTTGTCTCCTATTAAATCATTGTTTTGCAATATTAATGTTGATAATGATAGGACTAGAGATGAGTCAACTTTAGTTAAGAGGCGTCCCAATGATTTGGAGTTTTTAGATCTTGATGCAAAAATTGGTAAAAGTGGGATTGAAGAGGTCAAAACTTTACATAGCAATGAACCCACTATTTTGGATTTCAAGGAATTTAATTATGATAATTTTTCTTTAATAGATTGTATTTCCTTGTTGCAATCCGTGTTAAATTCTCCTCATGCTTATAGTCAAAATAAAGCTTTTACTAAACATATCGTTGATGCTTTAATGCAATCTTATGAAGAAAAACTTGAATTAGAAGTTTCTATCCCTAGAAAACTTTATGATGAGTGGGAACCTACTATTAAAATTAAAATTAATGATCATGAATGCTATGCTTTGTGTGATTTGGGTGCTAGTGTTTCCACGATTCCAAAAACTTTGTGTGATGTGTTAGGTTTTCGTGAATTTGATGATTGCTCTTTAAACTTGCACCTTGTGGATTCCACCATTAAGAAACCTATGGGAAGGATTAATGATGTTCTTATTGTTGCAAATAGGAATTATGTGCCCATAGATTTTATTGTTCTTGATATAGATTGCAATCCTTCATGTCCTATTATTCTTGGTAGACCTTTCCTTAGAACGATTGGTGCAATAATTGATATGAAAGAAGGAAATATTAGATTCCAATTTCCATTAAGGAAAGGCATGGAACACTTTCCTAGGAAGAAAGTCAAATTGCCTTATGAATCTATTATGAGAGCCACCTATGAATTGAATACCAGAGATGGTAATACTTAGATCTATTCTCGGTTTTATGCCTAGCTAGGGGCGTTAAACGATAGCGCTTGTTGGGAGGCAACCCAATTTTATTTTTGTTCTTTGCTTTTTGTTCCTGTTTAGTATTAAATAATTCATATAGACTCTGGTTAGATGTGGTTTTATGTTAGTGTTTGTGCCAAGTAAAACCTATAGGATCTTCTTGGGTGATAGTTAATTTGATCTTGCTGAAAATAGAAACTTTTGCGTGCACGAGAATAATTTTCATAAATCACAGAAACATGCTTTTCAGTTTATTCTTTTTGAATAAGATTAATAAACAAATTATCTAGGACTTACTATTTGCGTAGAATTTTTGGGGTTTCATAAGTATTCGAAAGTTACAGATTGCTATAGACTGTTCTGTTTTTGACAGATTCTGTTTTTCGTGTGTTGTTTGCTTATTTTGATGAATCTATGGCTATTATCGGGGGATATGAATCATAGAGAAGTTGGAATACAGTAGGTTTAACACAAGTATAAATAAATAATGAGTTCATTATAGTACCTTAAAGTGGTGGTTTGTTTTATTTTGCTAACGGAGCTCATGAGATTTTCTGTTGAGTTTTGTGTTGTGAAGTTTTCAATTTTTGCATAAAGATTTGATGGATTATGGAATAAGGAGTGGCAAGATCCTAAGCTTGGGGATGCCCAAGGCACCCCAAGGTAAAATTCAAGGACAACCAAAAGCCTAAGCTTGGGGATGCCTCGGAAGGCATCCCCTCTTTCGTCTTCGTCCATCGGTAACTTCACTTGATGCTATATTTTTATTCACCACATGATATGTGTTTTGCTTGGAGCGTCTTGTATGATTTTAGTACTTGCTTTTTAGTTTACCACAATCATCCTTGCTGCACACACCTTTTGGGAGAGACACACATGAATCGGAATTTATTAGAATACTCTATGTGCTTCACTTATATCTTTTGAGCTAGATAATTTTGCTCTAGTACTTCACTTATATCTTTTTAGAGCACGGTAGTGGTTTTATTTTATAGAAATTATTGATCTCTCATGCTTAACTTATATTATTTTGAGAGTCCTTTAGAACAACATGGTAATTTTCTTTGGTTAAGATTTTAGTCTTAATATGATGAGCATCCAAGATAGGTATAATAAAAACTATCTTATAAAGTGCATTGAATACTATGAGAAATTTTGATACTTGATGATTGTTTTGAGATATGAGGATGGAAATATTAGAGTCATGTTAGTTGAGTGGTTGTGAATTTGAGGAATACTTGTGTTTAAAGTTTGTGATTCCCGTAGCATGCACGTATGGTTAACCGTTATGTGATGAGTTGGAGCATGATTTATTTATTGATTGTCTTCCTTATGTGTGGAGGTCGGGATCGCGCGATGGTTAACTCCTACCAACCCTTCCCCTAGGAGCATGCGTGTAGTACTTTGTTTTGATAACTTATAGATTTTTGCAATAAGTATGTGAGTTCTTCATGACTAATGTTGAGTCCATGGATTATACGCACTCTCACCCTTCCACCATTGCTAGCCTCTCTTGTGCCGCGCACCTTTCGCCGGTATCATGCACCCACCATATACCTTCCTCAAAATAGCCACCATTCCTACCTATTATGGCATTTCCTTAGCCATTCCGAGATATATTGCCATGAAACTTTCCACCGTTCCGTTTATTATGACACGCTCCACCATTGTCATATTGCTTTGCATGATCATGTAGTTGACAACGTATTTGTGGCAAAGCCACCATTCATAATTCTTTCATACATGTCACTCTTGATTCATTGCATATCCCGGTACACCACCGGAGGCATCCACATAGAGTCATATTTTGTTCTAAGATTCTTGAGTTGTAAGCAGATAAAAGTGTGATGATCTTCATTATTAGAGCATTGTCCCATGTGAGGAAAGGATGATGGAAGCAATGATTCCCTCACAAGTTGGGATGAGTCTCCAGACTTTATGAAAAATAAAAGTGGCCAAAGAAGCCGAAATAAAAAAGAGAGGCCAAATAAGCCCACCCATTAAAAATGAGAGAAAAAGAGAGAAGGGACAATGTTACTATCCTTTTACCACACTTGTGCTTCAAAGTAGCACCATGATCTTCATGATAGAGAGTCTCCTATGTTGTCACCTTCATATGCTACTGGGAATTTTTCATTATAGAACTTGGCTTGTATATTCCAATGATGGGCTTCCTCAAATTGCCCTAGGTCTTCGTGAGCAAGCAAGTTGGATGCACACCCACTTAGTTTCTTTTGATGAGCTTGCATACACTTATAGCTCTAGTGCATCCGTTGCATGGCAATCCCTACTCACTCACATTGATATCTATTAATGGGCATCTCCATAGCCCGTTGATATGCCTAGTTGATGTGATACTATCTTCTCCTTTTTTGTCTTCTCCACAACCAACATCCTATTCCACCTATAGTGCTATGTCCATGGCTCACGCTCATGTATTGCGTGAAGATTGAAAAAGTTTGAGAATACTAAAGTATGAAACAATTGCTTGGCTGAAACCGGGGTTGTGCATGATTTAAATATTTTGTGTGATGAAGATAGAGCATAGCCAGACTATATGATTTTGTAGGGATAACTTTCTTTGGCCATGTTATTTTGAGAAGACATGATTACTTTGTTAGTATGCTTGAAGTATTATTACTCTTATGTCAATATTAAACTTTTATCTTGAATCTTTCAGATCTGAATATTCATGCCACAATAAAGAAAATTACATTGAGAATTATGCTAGGTAGCATTCCACATCAAAAATTCTGTTTTTATCATTTACCTACTCGAGGACGAGCAGGAATTAAGCTTGGGGATGCTTGACACGTCTCCAACGTATCTATAATTTTTGATTGTTCCATGCTATTGTATTATCTCTTTTGGATGTTTAATGGGCTGTATTATACACTTATATTATTTTTGGGACTAACCTATTAACCGGAGGCCTAGTCCAAATTGCTGTTTTTTTGCCTATTTCAGTGTTTCGCGGAAAAGGGATATCAAATGGAGTCCAAACGGAATGAAACCTTCGGGAGAGTCGTTTTTGGAACAAACACAATCCAGGAGACTTGGAGTGGATGTCAAGGAAGCAACGAGGCGGCCACGAGGCAGGGAGGCGCGCCCCCACCCTCGTGGGCCCCTCGTGGCTCCCCTGACCGACTTCTTTCGCCTATATATACTCTTATACCCTGAAAACATCCGAGAGCACCATGAAACCCTATTTACACCGTCGCAACCTTCTGTACCTGTGAGATCCCATCTTGGGGCCTTTTTCGGCGCTCCGCCGGAGGGGGAATCGATCATGGAGGGCTTCTACATCAACACCATAGCCTCTCCGATGATGTGTGAGTAGTTTACCTTAGACCTTCGGGTCCATAGTTATTAGCTAGATGGTGTCTTCTCTCTCTTTGGATCTCAATACAAAGTTCTCCTTGATCTTCTTGGAGATTTATTTGATGTAATTCTTTTTGCGGTGTGTTTGTCGAGATCTGATGAATTGTGGGTTTATAATCAAGATTATCTATGAACAATATTTGAATCTCCTCTGAATTTTTATGTATGATTTGTTATCTTTGCAAGTCTCTTCGAATTATCAGTTTGGTTTGGCCGACTAGATTGATCTTTCTTGCAATGGGAGAAGTGCTTAGCTTTGGGTTCAATCTTGCGGTGTCCTTTCCCAGTGACAACAGGGGCAGCAAGGCACGTATTGTATTGTTGCCATCGAGGATAAAAAGATTGGGTTTATATCATATTGCTTGAGTTTATCCCTCTACATCATGTCATCTTGCCTAATGTGTTACTCTATTCTTATGAACTTAATACTCTAGATGCATGCTGGATAGCGGTCGATGTGTGGAGTAATAGTAGTAGATGTAGAATCATTTCGATCTCCTTGTCGCGGACATGATGCCTATATACATGATCATGCCTAGATATTCTCATAACTGTGCACTTTTCTATCAATTGCTCGACAGTAATTTGGTCACCCACCGTAATATTTATGCTATCTTGAGAGAATCCACTAGTGAAACCTATGGTCCCCGGGTCTATTTTCCATCATATAAGTTTCCCATCTATTTTATTTTGGAATCTTTACTTTCCAATCTATATCATAAAAATACCAAAAATAATTATCTTATTATCTCTATCAGATCTCACTTTTGCAAGTGGCTGTGAAGGGATTGACAACCCCTTTATCCCGTTGGTTGCAAGGTTCTTATTTGTTTGTGCAGGTACGAGGGATTTGTGTGTAGCCTCCTTCTGGATTGATACCTTGGTTCTCAAAAACTGAGGGAAATACTTACGCTACTTTGCTGCATCACCCTTTCCTCTTCAAGGGAAAACCAACGCATGCTCAAGAGGTAGCACTCGCGCGCCTGCTCGCGCTCCCTTGCCGCCCCAGCGACGCCTCTCCTCTGTGCCACCCCGCGCCGCTCCTCCCGCACCATCCTGCTTGGCCGTTGTCGCGTCGCGCCCGCCCTGGACCACACCGCAGCTGCGTGGCCCTGTCGCCACCGGTGTTGCAGTGCCCCTGCGCTGATCACTGCGTCCCTGCGTGCTAGATGCCCAGGTCCGCCCGCATGCCCGACGCCCGCTAGCCGCTAACCCGGCCAATGGCCCCTGGGCCACTTACACGCGGGCGCCACGCCCCTCTTTCAAAAAAAAGTTAAAGTTAAAAATAATATAAAAATAAAAATAAAAATAATATTAATATTAATTAATAATATGATTAATTAACTTATTTAACTTTGATTAATTAGCCTAATTGACTAAATTAGTTAGTTTAACCCTGTTAATTAGCTATGTCTATGACAGTGGGTCCCATTGCCCTGTATTGACCAGTCAACCCGGTCAGAGTTGACTGTTGACCCTGATGACGTCATGCTGATGTGATAACCCCATTTTAGATTTAATAGTAATTAGAGAATATTGTTTAAATCTTTGAAAAACCATAGAAAATAATATGTAACTCGGATTGAAAAACTTTGTACATGAAAGTTGCTCAGATCGATGAGACAAATCCGACTACGCCATCCGTTCGTCTGCCACATATCCCTAGCATAGCAAACATGCAACCTTTGCCCTCCAGTTCATCTGTCTATGCTAGGGTCACATCGATCGCCTAGCATAGCAAACAGGGCGATGGGGTCACATCGATCGTGAGTCTCTGCTCGTCTCCGCAAGCTAATAATACACTATGGTTTGGGTATTTGTTCTGAGTTGGCCTTTGGCCTTTACGCACTAACCACCACGTGAGAATAGTTATGGACCTCGATGTCGCAGTATCAGCCGAAGCTTTATCAGACGTCTAGTTCAGCATTGTGGGCCTGTCGGGCCAGTGCCATCTAGTATGAGGTGCTGCTCATCCCGGCTCGTCGCACAACAACCTGGAGTGCAACGGGCGATGGGCCCAGACCCCGGAGTGCTTAGGATATAGACCGTCGGGGACCTCTCTGCTGAGCCTAGGTAGGGCTACGACGTGTTGATCTTCCGAGGCCGGGCAATGACCCAGAAAAGTGTGTCCGGCCAGAGTAATCAAGCGTGTTGGAAAACGTGGTGCACCCCTACAGGGAAGATTATCTATTAATAGCCGTGTCCATGGTAACAGACCTTCAGACTTATATCCTGATCTTATACAACTACAAATGGATACTTGAGATATGTGGCTCCGAGATTGCTTTTCTGCAGGGAGCCAGAGAAGGATCTCTGGGCGTTGGTTCTACAACATGTTTGTTAAATATTAAATTGCTATTCTTTACTCTTCTACACGCTGCAAGATGCTCGGAGCTGCTTGAAGATGCTAGTCTTGGATAGGCTAGGCCTTCCCCCTCTATTCTGGCATTCTGCAGTTCAGTCCATAGATACAGACCTTCCATTTGATACCAATGTATACTTAGTATAGATCTGATGCTTGCGAGTACTTTGGATGAGCACTCATGGTTGCTTTGCTACCCCTTTCCCCCTTCTTTCTTCTTTCCAGTTGATGCAACCAGATGGAGGATCCTTGGAGCCAGATGCCACCCCTGTCGACTACTACTACGTGGAGGCCGCTGAAGACCAGGAGTAGCTAGGAGGTCCCAGGCAGGAGGCCTTGCCTCTTCGATCATGTTGCTTTTGTGCTAGCCTTCTTAAGGCACCCTTGTTTAACTTATTTCCGTACTCAGTGTTGCTTCCGCTGACTCTTGTGTATCGAGTTATGTATTCGAGCCCTCGAGGCCCCTGGCTTGTAATATAAAGCTTGTATTCTTTTATTTGTGTTTAGAGTTGTGTTGTGATATCTTCCCGTGAGTCCCTAATCTTGATCGTACACATTTGCGTGTATGATTAGTGTACGATTGAATCGGGGGCGTCACAAGTTGGTATCAGAGCCGACTGCCTGTAGGATCCCCCTTTCCAACTCCTTGGACGAAGTTGAGTCTAGTTCTTGAAAAACTGTTTTACTAACATGGTTGTGTGGCTTACGGGCCCACGTCGCCATGGGTGGTATTAGGATATTTTACTCCTCGACCTTTACTCTGGGACTCTAATCTCTCTTCTATTCGGGTTAAATGATTTTGCTAACTCTACCCTAGGGTCTCGTGATCACACCCACCTGGAGATTTGTATTATGCCTTTCTTGAATTGGGAGTCAGGATCTACTTCACTTTGTTCACAGGCCACATGGTCCTTTTATCAAGGGCACCCTGCGTCGTCCCCTGTAGATTCCTTACTCTAGTGGTTTTCTCCGATGATGATGTAGCCTTTGCTATGTTTCGTTGTTGTATCCTTCCATCACGTGCATGTGTGCCGCCTGGTATGTCTAGGATGATCCTCTTGTCCGAACTCCTACTAACAACATGTATTTGGCTCTATATATGTATCTACATGTCTTTAATGACTATTGCTTTGTACATACTGCGCCTTTGCTCATTGTTCAAGTTACATCATGAATGACTCCTTACACCTGCTCCACCCCCCTGTTAAATTGCTTCCTGATGTTTTAGCATGATGACTGACGATCCTCCACCTCCACCCTATATTGCCGCAATGATGCAGCAGTTTGAGCTGAATCGTCAGTTTATGACTGGAGTAATGGCTCAGTTTCCAAACCAGAATGCTCATCAACAGCCTGCCCCAATAACATCGCAAGAATTTGTGCGCCTCAACCCATCCATTTTCCGCAATTCCACCAATCCTATGGATGCTGATGATTGGCTTCGTGACATCCTGTTTGAGATGGAGTCAGCTAATGTTGCCCCTTCCAGTTACATCACCTTTGTGACATTCCACTTGAAAGGTCCAGCTGCTCAATGGTGGGAAAGCCATAGGGGTATGCTACCTGCAGAGACTATAACCACTTGGCAGGAATTTCAGTTAGCCTTCCGTGCACGACATATTCCTCAAGGTCTAATGGACCAGAAGAAGAAGGAGTTCCGCAAACTCTCACAGGGCAGAATGACTGTTGATGGATATTAGAGGAAATTTCTTGAATTATCCCGCTATGCTGCGGATGACGTCTGCACTGACACTCGCAAGCAGGAGAAATTTCGTGAAGGACTACATCCCGATATAAAGCTCGCACTTGTTGCTCATGATTGTGCAGACTTTGCGACGCTTGTCAGCCAAGCTTTCCGAACTGAAACTGGTCTGACTGAGTACTAGGAGTCGCTCAAGCGTACTCGCGATGTTGGCCCATCCTCGAGTCATCCTGCTCAGAAACGTCGAGTCTGGATCCCACACAATGTTCATCATCGACCTGCTCCAACACCAAGGCCATCTTATGTTGCACCTCGTCTGCCTCCGCCGCCGAGACAACTAACGATTCAGGGTGGACAGTCCAATGTTGTAGCTCCTCCACATAATGATGGTCTATGCTGCAAGTGTGGTCAGCCAGGGCACCGTAATGCCAGCTGTCGCCCGACTCAAAATCAAAAGACACGAGCTCGTCAACCTAGAAACCCAAATGCCAGGCCGCCTGCACTCAGACATGGTCATGTTAATCATGTAAAGGTTGAAGAAGCTCGACGAGACCCAAAAATTGTGATGGGTACCCTCCTAGTGAATTCAGTCCCGACTTCTGTTCTATTTGATTCGGGAGCATCACATTCTTTCATTTCTGAAGCATTTGCACGCAAGCAAGAATTGTCGTTCGAAAATATGTACCCTCCACTAGTTGTTAGCTGTCCAGGCTCTAGGTGGGATACCTCGATGATAGCCCACAACAACCACATTGAAATTGGAGGGTTAGTATTCACTGCTTCACTTATGGCCCTCAAGGTTTCCACCATATATGTCATTCTAGGCATGAATTGTTTGGGTCCTCACCAAACCCAGATCGACTGTGCTACCAAGATAGTCCAGCTCAGTCACCCTTCTGTCCAGACAGTCCAATACTCAGCCCGAACAGCTCAGGATGCCGAGAACCAGATATATGTTCTGAATGCATTGAATGCTTCACCTCTTGAGGGAATAGAGAACATTCCAGTTGTTCGTGATTTCAAAGATGTCTTCCCAGAAGAACTCCCAGGAATACCTCCTGCTATATCTGTCAAATTCGTCATAGACTTGAAACCGGGCACTACTCCTATTGCAAGCGACCCTATAAGATGCCGCCTCATGAACTCCTTGAGCTTAAGGAGGAAATCGACACTTCACTTCATCAGGGTTTTATCCATCCAAGTTCCTCTGCTTGGGGAGCACCTTCTCTCTTTGTCAAGAAGAAGGATGGAACTAATCATTTGGTCCAAGATTACCGATCTATCAACCAGGCAACAATTCAGAACAAGTATCCGCTTCCCAGAATCAATGATCTGTATGATCAACTTGCTGGTTCCTCAGTATTCTCTAAACTTGATTTGAGGTTGGGTTACCACCAGATTAGGGTTCGTGAAGAGGATATTCCCAAGACCGCCTTTGTTACTCGCTATGGTTCATACGAGTACACCGTCATGTCCTTCGGCTTGACCAATGCTCCAGCGACATTCTCTCATCTGATGAACTATATATTCATGGAATAACTCAACAAGTTCGTCGTGGTTTATCTGGATGATATCCTTGTATACTCCAAGAACAAACAAGAACATGCTCAACACCTTCGACTTGTTCTGGAAAAGCTTCGAGAACAACAACTATATGCCAAGTATTCTAAGTGTGAATTCTGGCTACCCGAAGTGACCTATGTTGGGCATGTCATCTCCAAGGATGGTATTGCTGTCAACCTCGAGCGAGTTCAGGCTATTCTCGATTGGACTCCTCCGAAGAATGTCAAGCAAGTCAAAAGTTTTCTCGGACTTGCCAGCTATTGCTGTCGATTTGTCGAGAACTTCTCCAAGATTGACAAGCCCCTGACTGGTCTGCTTCACTAGGGCATCAAGTTTGATTGGACATAAAAGTGTCAGGAAAGTTTCCAGGCACTCAAAGACAAGCTGACTTCTGCCCCAGTGCTTGCTCCACTTGATACTAAGAAGGACTTCATCATTTACTGTGATGCTTCACGTCAAGGATTAGGCGGTGTCCTAATGCAAGAGCGCAGAGTGATTGCTTATGCCTCTCGTCAATTGCGCACTCACAAAGAGAACTACCAAGTTCATGAACTCGAGCTTGCTGCTATCATACATGCACTGAAACAGTGGCAACATTATCTTCTTAGTAATCGTTGCGAGATCTTCACCGACCACCAAAGTCTGAAGTACCTGTTTACTCAGCTAGATTTGAACCTCCGTCAGCAGAGATGGATGGAGACTGTAGCAGACTTTGATTTAGGTATTTCCTATACCCCTGGCAAGGCTAATGTAATGGCTGATGCTTTGAGCCGCAAATCATATTGCAACCATCTCGAGGTTCGCCAAGTTCAGCCCTCGCTTGTTGAAGAATTCGGAAAGCTAAACCTCCATATTGTTCCTCCGGGTGCAGTCGCTCCCCCTCCTCCAGAGTTTTGTAAGATGAACCTCCATGTTATTCCCCAGGGTTCCCTCAATACCCTAGTTGTCGAGCCAGATCTCGTGGAGAGCATCAAGAGACTGCAGAAGTATGACTCTCAAGTTGAGAAGATTAAGCGCTACCTCGCCGAAGGAAGGCCCTCATTCTTCACTGTTGAAGATGATGCCACCTTGTTCTTTAAAGGCCGCCTAGTGGTTCCTTCAAAAGACAACATGGATATGATTCAGGAAGTTATGAAAGAAGCTCATGACACTCTGTTCTTTATTCATCCCGCCAGCACCTAAATGTACCAAGACATTCGTCAGAGATTCTGGTGGTCAAACATGAAGCAAGACATTGCTCGCTATGTTGCTGAATGTGATGTTTGCTATCGCATCAAAGCAGAACATCAAAGGCCTACTGGAACTCTGCAACCTATCTCTATTCCAGAATGGAAATGGGACCATGTTGAAATGGACTTTGTCACTGGTTTTCCCAAATCGCAGAAAGGTAATGATGCTATTCTTGTCGTCATTGACTGGCTTTCTAAAGTTGCACATTTTCTGGCCGTCAAAGAGACTATCACTGCAAGTCAGTTGGCAACTCTCTATATGTCTAGAATTGTTTCACTTCACGGTATTCCGCTGGTAATCAGCTCAGACCGTGGCAGCTTATTCACTTCAAGATTCTGGGAAAGTTTCCAAGAAGCTATGGGAACTCATCTGTCTTTCAGCACTGCTTTTCACCCTTAGTCTCAAGGACAAGTTGAACACGTCAACCAAGTTCTCGAAGACATGCTTCGAGCTTGTGTCATTTCCTTCAGCAAGAAATGGGAGGAATCTCTCTCGTATGCTGAGTTCTCCTACAACAATAGCTATCAAGCTAGTCTGAAGATGGCCCCTTCGAAGTGTTATATGGACGAAAGTGCCGGACCCCTCTGAATTGGTCAGAAACTGGGAACATCCACTCTTTGGTCTGGATATTATCCAACACACCAAAGAACAAGTCCGCGTCATTCGCGAGAATCTCAAGACTGCTCAGTCACGTCAAAAGAGTCAGTATGACCTTCATCCTAAAGACATGGTCTATCAACCTAGCGAAAAGGCTTATCTTCAAGTCACACCAATGAAGGGTGCACACCACTTCGGGATCAAGGGAAAGCTAGCTCCTTGCTATATTGGTCCTTTCACTATTCTCGAAAGGCGTGGAAAGGTGGCATATCAGCTGGAGCTTCCGACAAACCTTTCTCAGGTTCACGATGTGTTCCACATGTCACAACTCCGCCGCTGATTCAAGGACCCAATCCGTGCACTGGATCATGAAGTGCTCGAGTTGCAACAAGACCTCTCCTATAAAGAGCATTCGATCCGCATTTTCGACCAAGCTGAACGCAACACACGTCAGAAGGTGATCAAGTTCCTCAAGGTCCAGTGGTCGCATCACTCTGAAGACAAAGCCACTTGGGAACGCGAGGATCACCTGCGTGAAGAATACCCGCTTTGTTTCCTTCTACCTCCTAAATCTCGGGACGAGATTTCTTGTAGTGGAGGAGAATTGTAACGCCCGGATAATCATGCTACAGTAAGCCCCTGTTAATGGTGCCATGTCGTCGAGATTTACTGTGGTTGAGTTCGCGTTGATTTAAAGTCGGTCCCGTTTTCAAATTTAAAATGAGTAAAAAGAAAAGGCAAAAGTAAATAAAATAAAAAAGAGAAGGCAACCAAAAAAATATAGAAAAGAAGCCCCCTTCCCCCACTGGGCCGTGGCCCAGCTGGACCACCAGACCACCTGGCCGGCCCACCTCTCCCTCTCCCTTATCCCCCCACATACCCAAAATATCTGGGTAGCTTGCCCCACACCCCCACGTTTCCCTCGCTCCTCCCCCTCTCCCCCCGATCAGATCTGGATTGAGGCAGTTGCCCCGGCCCCGTCGAACGCCGCCCTGCCTCCTCCCGGGTGCCCCCGCTCGACTGGATCGGGGAGGGGACCGATCCTGTGCCACCCTGCTCCTCCGACACCGGCTCGCCTCGTTGCCGCCATGCTCCGCCACCTCACCGACACTACTCCACTGCCTCTCCCACACCGACACCAACGCGCCCCGTCACCCCCTTCCTTGCTTGCAAGTGAGCGCTGTCGTTCCCCTTCGCCCCCTCCCTCCCTGGGTCGCCACGGTCACTGCCATCCCCGCCCGCGGTCGACATGTGATAACCCACAAGTGTAGGGGATCACAACAACTTTCGAGGGTAAAGTATTCAACCCAATTTATTGATTCGACACAAGGGGAGCCAAAGAATATTATTGAGTATTAGCAGTTGAGTTGTCAATTCAACCACACCTGGATAACTTAGTATCTACAACAAAGTATTTAGTAGCAAAGTAGTATGATAGTAATGGTAACAGTGGCAAAAGTAAAGATAATAGTTTTGTAGTAATTATAATAGTAGCAACGGAAAAGTAAATAAGTGAAACACAATATGTGAAAAGCTCGTAGGCATTGGATCAGTGATGGATAATTATGTCGGATGCGATTCCTCATGTAATAGCTATAACATAGGGTGACACAGAACTAGCTCTAGTTCATCAATGTAATGTAGGCATGTATTCTGAATATAGCCATACGTGCTTATGGAAAAGAACATGCATGACATATTTTGTCCTACCCTCATGTGGCAGCGGGGTCCTAGCAGAAACTAAGGGATATTAAGGCCTCCTTTTAATAGAGAACCGGAACAAAGCATTAGCACATAGTGAATACATGAACTCCTCAAACTACGGTCATCACCGAGAAGTATCCCGATTATTGTCACTTCGGGGTTGTCGGATCATAACACATAATAGGTGACTATAGACTTGCAAGATAGGATCAAGAACACACATATATTCATGAAAACATAATAGGTTCAGATCTGATATCATGGCACTCGGGCCCTAGTGACAAGCATTAAGCATAGCAAAGTCATAGCAACATCAATCTCAGAACATAGTGGATACTAGGGATCAAACCCTAAAAACTAACTTGATTACATGGTAAATCTCATCCAACCCATCACCGTCCAGCAAGCCTACGATGGAATTACTCACGCACGGCGGTGAGCATCATGAAATTGGTGATGGAGGACGGTTGATGATTGATACGTCTCCAACGTATCTATAATTTTTGATTGTTCCATGCTATTATATTACCCCTTTTGGATGTTTATGGGCTTTATTTTACACATTTATATCATTTTTGGGACTAACCTACTAACCGGAGGCCCAGCCCATATTGCTGTTTTTTTGCCTATTTCAATATTTCGAAGAAAAGGAATATCAAACGGAGTCCAAACGGAATGAAACCTTCGGGAGCGTGATTTTTGGAACGAACGTGATCCAGAGGACTTGGAGTGCAAGTCAAGAAGCTGCCGAGGCTCCCATGAGATAGGAGGGCGCCCCCCATAGGGCGTGCCCCCCTGTCTCGTGGGCCCCTCGGACAGCCACCGATGTACTTCTTCCTCCTATATAAGCCTACGTACCCCGAAAACATCCAAGAGGAGGACGAAACACAATTTCCACCACCGTAACCTTTTGTATCCGCGAGATCTCATCTTGGAGCCTTCGCCGACACTCTGCCAGAGGGGGAATCGACCACGGAGGGCTTCTACATCAACATCCTTGCCCCTCCGATGAGTTGTGAGTAGTTTACCACAGACCTATGGGTCCATAGTTATTAGCTAGATGGATTCTTCTCTCTTTTTGGATCTCAATACAATGTTCTCCCCCTCTCTTGTGGAGATCTATTCGATGTAAACTCTTTTTGCGGTGTGTTTGTCGAGATCCGATGAATTGTGGGTTTATGATCAAGTTTATCTATGAATAATATTTGAATCTTCTCTGAATTCTTTTATGTGTGATTGAGTTATCTTTGCAAGTCTCTTCGAATTATCAGTTTGGTTTGGCCTACTAGATTGATCTTTCTTGCCATGGGAGAAGTGCTTAGCTTTGGGTTCAATCTTGCGGTGTCCTTACCCAGTGACAGAAAGGTTTGCAAGGCACATATTGTATTGTTGCCATCAAGGATAACAAGATGGGGTTTATAACATATTGCTTGAATTTATCCCTCTACATCATGTCATCTTGCTTAATGCGTTACTCTGTTCTTATGAACTTAATACTCTAGATGCATGCTGGATAGCGGTTGATGTGTGGAGTAATAGTAGTAGATGCAGCCAGGAGTTGGTCTACTTGTCACGGACGTGATGCCTATATACATGATCATGCGTAGATGATCTCATAATTATTCGCTTTTCTATCAATTGCTCGACAGTAATTTGTTCACCCACCGTAATACCTATGCTATCTTGAGAGAAGCCACTAGTGAAACCTATGGCCCCCGGGTCTATCTCTTATCATATTTTCTTTCAATCTACTTTTATTTGCATCTTTACTTTTTGCATCTATATTATAAAATACCAAAAATATATTTATCTTATCATACTATATTTATTAGATCTCACTTTCGCAAGTGGCCGTGAAGGGATTGACAACCCCTTTATTGCGTTGGTTGTGAGTTCTTTGTTTGTTAGTGTAGGTACGTGGGACTTTTGAGGAGCCTCCTACTGGATTGATACCTTGGTTCTCAAAAACTGAGGGAAATACTTACGCTACTATTGCTGCATCACCCTCTCCTCTTCGAGAAAAACCAACGCAAGCTCAAGGCATAGCAAGAAGGATTTCTGGAGCCGTTGTCGGGGAGGTCTTCGCTCAAGTCAAGACATACCAAGTACCCATCACAAACCCATCTCCCTCGCATTTACATTATTTGCCATTTGCCTCTCGTTTTCCTCTCCCCCACTTCACCCTTGCCGTTTTATTCGCCCTCTCTTTCCCAATCTCCTCCTCTCTTTTCGCTTGCCTTTTTCCGTTTGCCGTGTGTTATTTCGTTTACCTTGTCATTATGTCTAGTTCCTTATCCGCTCCTATGTCTCCCGAGTTTGAAGTTCTTCACTTCAAGCAAAGGCAAGGAGAAAACTTAAAAGATGCTTGGTATAGGATGATGGAATCTTATCGCAAGTGCACCCTAGAGGTGAACTTTAGAATTCTTCTTCATAATTTTTATGTTGGGTTAAATATGACGCATAGACAACTCTTGGATTGCATTGCCAAGGGAAATTTCATTGAAATTGATCCCAGTATTGCGCATGAAATTATAGAGGGAATAGTGGGAACACTACTGAGGGAGTCTTGGACTAGGGGGTGTCCAGATAGCCGGACGATCATCGGCCGGACTCCAAGACTATGAAGATACAAGATTGAAGACTTTGTCCCGTGTCCGAATGGGACTTTCGTTGGCGTGAAAGGCAAGCTTGGCGATACGGATATGTAGATCTCCTACCATTATAACCGACTCTGTGTAACCCTAGCCCTCTCCGGTGTCTATATAAACCGGAGGGTTTTAGTCCGTAGGACGAACAACCATTACAACAATCATACCATAGGCTAGCTTCTAGGGTTTAGCCTCCTTGATCTCGTGGTAGATCCACTCTTGTACTACCCATATCATCAATATTAATCAAGAAGGAGTAGGGTTTTACCTCCATCGAGAGGGCCCGAACCTGGGTAAAAACATCATGTCCCTTGTCTCCTGTTACCGTCCACCTAGACGCACAGTTCGGGACCCCCTACCCGAGATCCGCCGGTTTTGACACCGACATTGGTGCTTTCATTGAGAGTTCCTCTGTGCCATCGCGATCAGGAAGGATGCCTCTTCCCGTCTTTAAAGACGGTGTCATCATCAAAGGAGCCCTGGCCGCCGGCCAAACTATCCGGCTAGGTGGTTTTCTCATGACCGCCTGTTTGGCCACCGCTTCAACGATGACCTCTCGGGTCATAAAAAGCAATCTTCACGTCAACTCGGAATTCGCCGAGCAGCTGGATCCAATAGAGCTCTCGTCCGTAAACAAGCTCTTGGATCGCATCGCCGCCCTGAGAGTCGCTACAGACTACAATTAGATTGGGCTTAAAACCGATCTGAGAGAAATTAACTCTCCCCAGGCTACCCACCACATTGCGGTGGTAGAGGAACAACACAGCGACTCCTCTTCTGTGTTGAAAACTAGTCGTGTCCGGACTCCCGAACCCTCCATGCCGGATTCCCGCGGAGGGACGAACGTCGATCAAGCACTGAACCTAAAGTCAGACATCGGACCAGACTCGTCGGACAACGTCCAGCAATCCAAGCTTCCAAATCCGGAAACTTTGCGGCCCTTGAGCCTCGAGATGGGTAGGGTTCCGGACTCAATTCCACCCACCCACCCAGACATATTCGACCTATCTCAAATCCGGCAAGAGCCCACAGAAACAGTACATCATTACTGGGCCAGATTCCTCCTGGTTATGAACAGGATAAAGGACTGCCGAGAGGAAAACGCAATTTCAATTTTCTGCAATAATTGCACAGACGAGGGAATCTTGAACGCCGTCGGTCGTCGTGAAATCACACGTTTCGCCGATCTGGTGTCCATAGTACGAAAGTACTATGCGATAGAGAGTTTCCGGAAAACCGAAACCAAGTTTTGGGATAATCCAGCCCCGAATACAACCCTAGTCCGAAACAAAAGGGTGCATCACACTCAGGCACCAGGTACAAAAACCAAAAAGCAAAAACCCCATAAAGGGCACGGAACCGTACTGGAGGGATGGCTCAGCGGACCCTGTAAAATTCACAGTACAGAAGGCGCCACTCCAACACATAGCCTTCGAGCATGCTGGATACTGCGGCAGGTGGCCAAAAGTGGCGAAGAGCTTCTAGCCCCGGAGAACCACTCCAACAGTACCAGTACGGTGTCAACAGTCTTTGAGACTTTCGCATCAAATAATATGCGGAAACAAACAATCCGCAGCCTCACCGAAGTCTACCAAGTAGCAACAACAAACCCATGGAGCGACACGGCCATCACCTTCAATGCCAGCGACGAACCTAAATTCCGAACAGCCCGAACACCAGCCGCATTGGTCCTCAGTCCAATAGTGGACGGCTTTCGTCTTACAAAGGTACTCATGGATGGCGGCAGCGGATTAAACCTCATCTACGAGGAAACTCTTCAAAAAATGGAAATAGACTGGAGCCACATTGAGCGAAGCAGCACAACCTTTAGAGGAATAATCCCTAGCCGGGAAGCACATTGCGCAGGAAAAATCACACTTGATGTGGTGTTCGGCTCGCCGGACAATTACAGGTCCGAGGAAGTCACGTTCCAAGTGGCCCTGTTCAGCAGCGGATATCACGCTATATTAGGACGAGAGGCATTCACAATTTTCCAAGCCATACCCCATTATGGGTACATGAAGCTTAAGATGCCCGGGCCCGGCAGAATAATCACTCTCATTAGTGATCCGGACACAGCACTCCGCGCCGAAAACAAGACAGCCGCATTAGCCCTGGAGGCACTATCCGAAGCCCTAGCGGCGGAGGAACTCACTGTGCTGCGCTCTACGGTGAACAGGGATGATGTGATACTCGATAAGAGATCCAAGTCCACCTCCTTTAAACCAGCGGATGAAATAGTCAAATTCCAGGTCCATCCAACGGACCCAACAAAGACGGCCTCCATCGGGGCACAGTTGAACCCTGATGTAGACGCCGCACTATGAGAATTCCTTCGGGAAAATTGGGACATCTTTGCCTGGCACCCTTCAGATATGCCAGGAATCCCACGCAGATTGGCGGAACACAGTCTAAACGTCCTAAAAGGATTCAAGCCAGTCAAACAGGCTCTTCGGCGATTTTCTGAACCCAAAAGACAGGCAATGGGAGAAGAGCTAGCCAAACTACTAGAAGCTGGATTCATCAGAGACATCAAACATCCGGACTGGCTAGCAAACCTGGTAATGGTACCAAAGAAGGACAAATCCTGGCGCCTATGTGTCGATTTTAAAGACCTCAACAAGGCCTGCCCAAAGGATCCCTTCCCCTTCCCCGCATCGACCAAATAATCGATGCTACTGCAGGGCACGATTCATTGTGCTTCCTTGACGCATACTCCGGCTACCATCAAATCAAGATGGCGGAGGCGGACCAAGCCGCAACGGTATTCATTACTCCATATGGACCATTCTACTTCAACACGATGCCCTTTGGACTCAAAAACGCCGGCGCAACATATCAGCGCATGATTCAGACATGTCTGGCTACCCAGATCGGCAAAACAGTAGAGGCATACGTAGACGACGTAGTCGTCAAAACCAAACATGTCGAAACTCTAGTAGACGATTTGAGGCTCACATTCGACAACCTCTGAGCATATGACATTAAGCTGAATCCGGAAAAATGCGTTTTCGGCGTACCAGCCGGAAAGCTCCTGGGCTTCATTGTATCCGGTAGAGGAATTGAAGCAAACCCAGTCAAGATCCGAGCTCTGTCACAGCTGGATATTCCAAAAGACCTCAAACAAATACAAAAATTGACTGGATGCGTGGCGGCTCTAAGCCGCTTCATCTCCCGTTTGGGAGAAAAGGCATTGCCCCTCTATCGCCTCCTTAGGCGCACCGAACACTTCGAGTGGACGGATGCCGCCACTGCCGGACTCGAAGAAATAAAAGCCGTACTGGCAACAAATCCGGTCCTGGCTGCACCTAGCCTGGGCGAACCAATGTTGTTATATATCGCGGCAACACATCAAGTTGTAAGCGCGGTGCTCGTCGTCGAACGAGAAACAGAAGGGCATAAATTCCCTCTTCAAAAACCAGTGTACTACGTATCCACTGTCTTAACTCCCTGCAAGTCCCGGTACCCGCATTACCAAAAGATAGCGTACGCGGTGTTCATGGCATCCCGGAAGCTTCGACACTACTTTCAAGAGTGTTCGATAATAGTGGCCTCCAAAGTGCCCCTCAATGACATTATAAACAACCGCGACACGACGGGCAGGATTGCAAAATGGGCCATTGAGCTCTTACCATTCGATATAACTTACAAACCTCGGCGAGCTATAAAGTCGCAAGTCTTGGCTGACTTTGTCGCTGAATGGACTGAAGCCGAACTCCCTAAAGAGTACGGCGCATACTCCAATTGGATTATGCATTTCGACGGCTCCAAAATGTTGGCCGGCTTGGGGGCTGGCATCGTATTGACGTCCCCAACCAGGGATACAGTCCAATACATACTTCAGATAATGTACACGGACTCCAACAATGCAGCCGAATACGAGGCCCTCCTACACGGCCTCCGGATGGCAATCTCCATGGGCATTCAACGCCTAGAGGTGCGCGGGGATTCAAACCTTGCAATATCCCAAGTAAATGGAGACTTTGACGGCAAGGATCCGAAAATGGCAGCCTATCGTAACGCCGTCCTAAAAATGTCAGCTCGGTTCGAAGGACTCGAATTCCACCATGTAGCCCGGGATAATAACCAAGCAACCGACGTATTGGCACGCATCGGTGCGAAACGCGACGCTGTCCCTCCAAACATCTTCCTAGAACGGCTCTTTAAGCCATCCGTACTATGGGAAGAGGAGTCCGGAAATAACAACCCGGAAGCAACCGCACCACCCAACACAGAATAGTCTGACATAATCGGCGGTTCAGCCGATGAAATAACGCCTTCAGCCCACGAAATAATGGCAGTAATTGCCCCGTGGACAGAACCATTCCTAGCCTACTTGATTAGGCAGGAACTTCCCGAAGACCAAAACGAGGCTTGCTGCATAGTTCGGCGGTCTAAAGCCTACAAGGTCCATGAGGGAGAACTTTACAAGAAAAGCACAACCGGAGTCCTTCAAAGGTGCATCTCCGAAGAGGAAGGGCGAAGTCTTCTTGCTGAAATTCACGCCGGACTAGGCGGACACCACGCTGCAGCCCGGGCCCTTGTAGGTAAGGCTTTCCGTACAGGATTTTATTGGCCGACCGCCCGGGCAGATGCTCAGGACTTAGTCCAAAGATGCGTCGGTTGTCAGCTCTTTGCTAATCAGAGCCATATGCCACCCACCGCCCTCAAAACTATACCCATTACCTGGCCGTTCGCGGTCTGGGGGCTTGACATGGTCGGACCCCTCAAAGGGGGAACCCACAAGCAAAGGTACCTATTGGTCATGGTGGACAAATTCACCAAATGGATAGAGGCCAAGCCAGTTAAAACGGCAGAGTTCGGACCGGTGATAGACTTCATATCCGAGGTAGTACACCGTTATGGCGTCCCCCATAGCATCATCACCGATAACGACACAAACTTCACGGCCGACGAGGTCAAACTCTGGTGCAAAAATATGGGCATCAAGCTCGATTACGCTTCAGTCTATCACCCTCAAACCAACGGTCAAGTTGAGCGAGCAAATGGTCTGATAATGAGCGGCATCAAGCCTAGACTAGTGCGGTCCCTTACGAAATCCAACACGCACTGGGTAGAGGAGCTTGACTCCGTACTCTGGGGGCTGCAGACCATGCCGAACCGTACTACCGGATTCACACCATTCTTCATGGTATACGGCGCAGAGGCAGTTTTGCCCTGCGACATAATTCATGACTCACCTCGAGTGCGCATGTACGAAGAAAGAGAAGCCGAGCTGGATCGGCAGGACAGCTTGGACGCATTGGAGGAAGAACGCGACGTGGCAAAGGCTCGTTCCGCATTCTATCAGCAGCAGGCTCGAAGATATCAAAGTAGAGAAGTACGGGCTAAAACTTACAATGTTGGCGAACTAGTTCTATGCCTGCCGGACAAGAAAAAGGACAAGCTCAAGCCCACATGGGAAGGTCCCTTCATTATCGATCAAGTCCTGACCGGCGGAGCGTACCGTCTGCGAAATGCATCGGACAACCGACTTGAGCCGAACCCATGGAACGCAGCCCGCCTCCAAAGATTCTATGCCTAGCGCCGGACTAAGAATTCGTCTCCTTCCTCCGTCCAAATTTTTACACTTCAGCTGTCTTTCGTTTCTCTCTTTTCTCTCACCTTTTTCATAAAAGCCCTTAAAGGCCTACTTGCGCATTGTTCGCACACACTTGATGTGCTATCCGCACTCATTATACCTGGGGGCTTCTTTACCAGAAGCTTACTTATACGGGCTTCATGCCCAGCACATGTGTCAAACTTCCACATGTACCTTTTATTCACCATTATATGCATCGATATGACTTAAGTTTTGGCCAAGCTGGGTTGCCTGGCTCCTGTGCTTACCCCTACGTTCCCCATTGTTCGGCTAGGAGGTAAAGGGAGCACCTCTGTGATTGTTACTGCCGGGTCAGCCGGATGTGTACCTCAGACTGGGTGAAGCCGAAAGCTAGCGTTCTTAAGGGAATATTCGGTCGGTGACTTGAAAGATGATTTTTTACCTATTTATTTATCTGCCCCCAGATGTTTTCCTGCTCTTTTCGCAGTCTGGACGTGCACTTTAGGGCATGCCTCCCAGGGAAAGGAACCCTTAACGAAACTATTCTCCCTGGAAGATGTTTCTTACTAACCATGTAATATAACATAACTAGTTGGGCACTTGTCTGATAAAGCACTAATGCCCCCTACGCCTGGTCTCCATGCATGCCCCGGTTTTTTCTTAACCGAGAAGGTATTCGGACACACTCTGGACTCTAGGGTCCCGAGGTTGAAGCGAAAAGGTCGGCAAAGACAAACAATCTACAATCCGGCTAGAAGGCATTTTACATGTCATTTTAAATACATCGTCAAATCGACTGACTGTACTCCTCCTCAATCCCGTCTAACAGGCTGTCTAATTTACAGTCCTGTTGGGAATATTTAGCGGCCAACTCTACTTGGCCGTACACTAAGCTCACAGGGATCTCCTTCCCATCGGGCCCCACAGGTCCGACCTCGGCCATGTGGTTTGGATCCGCCTTCTTGTACCGCGTCTTCACCATGGCCCAGGCCTCCCTGGCACCTTGGCAGCAAGCCGATATCTTCCATAAATGGAAGCTCTACCGCGCTCCCTGAAGCTTCTCCGCAAGCTCTCCAAGGCCCTCGGGTAGGGAGAGGGACGGCCATAAGGCCTGGACGACGCCGCTCATTGCCTGCCGAACATGTTCGAGCAGTTGCACCAGCTCGGGAAGTTGATCACCCGTTGAGACGGGCATCTCCTCCGCAGGGCGACCTGTGAGCACACCTACAGACATATTTCTGTCAATTGACTTCCTCGCCGAACTCTTCTTTTCAAAGGAGTTCGCTCAAGCACTTACTATAGATGCCGCGACGAAGCCGCTAATTCTCCTTCATGGAGCCAGACAGCTCGGCCCGAACACCTTTCAGCTCTTCTCCAAGCTGGGCGTTGGCATCCTGGAGTTTGTTCCTTTCCTGCTGCACCTTCGTAATCACCCTCTCGCCGGCCTTCAGCTGGCGCAGTAGTTGTTGCTTGTCCGGATCAAGTCCGGCAACATCTGCAATACCATTGTCAGATTTATACGCACGCCGCACACCGCTTATTTTTCTGAAATAATGTATTACCGGAGGGGGTTTCTGTGCCTCCTTCTGCGGCAGCTAGTGCAGCCTCAAGTTGGGCTTTGCACCCTTGCAGCTCCTGGGACAATCGGGTATTCTTCTCTGTAAGATCCTGCAAATTATATGATCCTTAAATCAGCTACTTTAACTACTTTAAGTCTCGGGGGCTACCGGCATATACAACCATTAAAATCTCTTACCCGTATGTCTTTTACATATTGCTCCGTGACTCTGGTTAAACCATCTTGAGCGGCACGGAGGTGCACATCTTCCGCGTTAAAGGCATTCAACGCCTCTGGGGAGAAACACGCATCACGCAGAACTGTCCGGCGACGCCTATGATTCATGGCACTCTCCACCTCAGACCTGGTGGCGGACAGACGGTCGGCATCCTCCACTGGAGGAGAATCCGGCCCACGCCTTGCGCTCGCCTCCCCCTCCGGACCAGGTGTTGGAGCCTGGCGGGCGGAGGCTTGGTTGGCAACCTCTCCGGACACAGTCCGGCGAGTGCTCTTTCTCCTGGAAAGGTCATGAGCGTTAATACACCTCCTGGGAATCCTTTTCCTAAATAACAGTCGCGAGCTATACCATTGCGGTGACGTTTTGGTCCGCGCCGCACTCCTCTTCCGCCTGCTGGGCCGGACTGACCCTTGTTGGCCAGCCACCGTGGGCTCGGCTTCCTGCCTTGAAGGCACCTCCTGCGAGACACCATTGTATACGGTGGTCAGAAATGCGCAAGGACGAAATAATGGTGTCAGGACTTCGGTCACAATCACCTGGGGAGCCGGAGATAGGCCGGGGTAGTCAGCCGTAATGGCGACTAGAGCATTATCCATGCTGAGTTGGTGGAACACCCCATCGATTAGCTCCACCTTTATGTCCGGATCCTCTTCGGAGGCCGGATCGAGGGATCTTCCTGGATCCTCGGGCTGTGGAGCCGGACTATGTATGCCCTCCACATCCCGACGCAGCTCCTGCGTCGAAATCGTAAAGTAAGGTACTTAACTTTGAAACGTGGGTCGGATAAACAAAATGTCCGCTTACCCAGCGCCGAGGGTTATTCATGGAGAACCCATTCAATGGGCTTGTCTGGAGGAAGTCCTCCTTCTCCCCCTTGTACAGACCAGACAGAATCTTCACCAGATCTTCAGCCGATCCCGGCCCTTTGCGGCCATGACGGGTGGCATCATTTTCCCCGTTGAAATCCCACATGGGGTGGCCCCTGTATTGCAGCGGCTGCACCCCCTGCATTATGCACGTGGCCATGACTCCAATCATGGTCAATCCGGAATGGGCCAGCAACCTTATCCGGCCCATCAAATAATGGACGCCCTTGTCTTCCTCTAGTTGAGGGCTCCGCGGGCGCCAACTTAGGCGTTTCCTCAGAGGAGCCTTGCTGAACTCCGGGAGGCCGATCCGAACTGGGTCCGGCAGTGGAGCGTCTTCTATGTAAAACCATTCCGAAGGCCAGTCTTCGGACGCCTTCTTTGGGGTTCCAGATGGATATCCGGTCCCGGCGATGCGCCATATTTCGGCACCGCCCACTTGATATATTGACCCCTCATGAGAACGGGGTACGAGGCAGAATAGCCTCTTCCACAGCGCAAAATGGGGCTCGATGCCCAAGAATAGCTCGCAAAGAGCTACGAAACCCGCGATGTGCAGAATAGAGGCGGGCATAAGGTGATGGAGCTGGAGTCCATAGAACTCCAGAAGCCCGCGGAGGAACGGATGCACGGGAAATCCGAGCCCCCTTATTAGATAGGGGATGAAGCACACCCGCTCTCCTTTAGAGGGACTAGGGGTGGCCTCCGCTTGATTCCCGCCTTTGTAGGTGGCCAGCCTGGCTTGAATCGGGACCATAAAGGCCGGAGGAAGATATCCCTCCGCTTGAAGCTTCACCAGCTCGTTGTGCGGAACTGAGCATCTCCTCCAATCTCCTGGCGGAGGGCTGGGAGCGCGAGAAGAGGAGCCGCGTCGATGGTCCATGATGGAATGGGTTTTCGGTCAGAAGCGCTCCGATGAGTACTCGCGGAAGAAGGATGGTGTGATTTGGATCTAGATTCTTATCTCTCTTATAGGCAGATTACTTGCGCAGCTAGGGGGTAAAACATAAAAGATACCCCGGCTTTTCGCATTCGTGCGACGCGTGGAAGAAGGCCATTATTGGGCGTGGAAGCCAAGGAGCGCAACATTTATAAGGGAGCCGGACACTATCCGGCATGCACATGGAATTTGAAGGAGAACCCGCCTTGCAACACCGAAGACTATATATGCGCTGGACTCGATGTCATTGAAGCCTGGTTCGGGGGCTACTGAGGGAGTCCTGGACTAGGGGGTGTCCGGATAGCCGGACTATCATCATCGGCCGGACTCCAAGACTATGAAGATACAAGATTGAAGACTTCGTCACGTGTCCGGATGGGACTTTCCTTGGTGTGGAAGGCAAGCTTGGCGATACAGATATGTAGATCTCCTACCATTATAACCGACTCTGTGTAACCCTAGCCCTCTCCGGTGTCTATATAAACCGGAGGGTTTTAGTCCGTAGGACGAACAACCATTACAACAATCATACCATAGGCTAGCTTCTAGGGTTTAGCCTCCTTGATCTCGTGGTAGATCCACTCTTGTACTACCCATATCATCAATATTAATCAAGCAGGAGTAGGGTTTTACCTCCATCGAGAGGGCCCGAACCTGGGTAAAAACATCGTGTCCCTTGTCTCCTGTTACCATCCGCCTAGACGCACAGTTCGGGACCCCCTACCCGAGACCCGCCGGTTTTGACACCGACAACTACCTCAAAAGGGAGGATCACATCCTACCCAAGAAGAAACCCAAGTGTTTGGAAAGATTTGCAAAGTAACAAAAATATTACAAAAGTCTCTTGAGCCTCTTAAAAGTGTTAGCGAAAATCTTCACCGCATGAATATGTTGATTACTCTTTGCAATAAGTGGTTGGATTCTTTAGATCTAAAAATTTCCGAGTATGAAGGGAAGCGGAAAGAACCTCCCGGATTCGAGCATGACTCCGCTAAAAAACTGAAAATACAAGATGACACTCGTTAGATCTATCTTTGCCTAGCTAGGGGCGTTAAACGATAGCGCTAGTTGGGAGGCAACCCAATTTTCTTTGTGTTTTTTGTTTTTGCTCCTGTTTAGTAATAAATCTTGCATATACCTTCTGTTTAGATGTGTTTTTATCTTTTAATTAGTGTTTGTGCCAAGTAGAACCTATAGGATAACCTACGATGATAGTTGATTTCATTGTGCTGAAAAATAGAAACTTTGCACGCACGAATATAGTTTTGTTAAATCACGTGCTTTTGCGTTGATTCTTTTTTCTGCTGATCAATAAACAAATTTTCCAGGACTTCCTATTTTGGTAGGATTTTTTAGAGTTCCATAAGTTTGCATTAGTTACAGATTGCTACAGACTGTTCTGTTTTTGATAGATTCTATTTTTCGTGTGTTGTTTGCTTATTTCGATGCATCTATGGCTAGTAAATTAGTTTATAAACCATAAATAAGTTGGAATACAGTAGGTTTAACACCAAAATAAATAAAGAATGAGTTCATTACAGTACCTTATGTGGTGGTTTTGTTTTCTTTCACTAACGGAGCTTATAAGATTTCCTGTTGAGTTTTGTGTTGTGAAGTTTTCAAGTTTTGGGTAAAGCTTTTATGGACTATGGAATAAAGGGTGGCAAGAGCCTAAGCTTGGGGATGCCTAAGGAACCCCAAGATATTCAAGGATAGCCAAAAGCCTAAGCTTGGGGATGCCCCGGGAAGGCATCCCCTCTTTCGTCTTCGTTCATTGGTAACTTTACTTGGAGCTATATTTTTATTCGCCACATGATTTGTGTTTTGCTTGGAGCGTCGTGTATTATATTAGTCTTTGCTTTTTAGTTTACCACAATCATCCTTGCTATATACACCTTTTGGGAGAAGCCTATTTGATTAGAATTTGTTAGAATACTCTATGTGCTTCACTTATATCTTTTGAGCTTGATAGTTTTTGCTCTAGTGCTTCACTTATATCTTTTAGAGCACGGTGGTGTCTTAATTTTGAAGAAATCTCTAGTCTCTCATGCTTCACTTATATCTTTTTGAGAGTCTTTTAGAACAGCATGGTATTTGCTATGGTTATAAATTTGGTCCTAGAATGGTAGGCATCCAAGTTGGGTATAATAAAAACTATCATTGGAAGTGAATTGGATGCTATGATCAATTTGATACCTGATAATTGTTTTGAGATATGGAGGTAGTGATATTAAAGTCATGGTAGTTGGGTGATTATGAATTTAAAGAATGCTTGTGTTGAAGTTAGAAAGTCCCGTAGCATGCACGTACGGTTAAAGTTGTGTAACAAATTTGAAACATGAAGTGTACCTAGCTTGTGCATCCTTACGAGTGGCGGTCGGGGACGAGCGATGGTCTTTTCCTACCAATCTATCTCCCTAGGAGCATGCGCGTAGTACTTGATTTTTGATGACTTCTAAATTTTTTCAATAAGTATATGAGTTCTTTTGACTAATGTTGAGGCCATGGATTATACGCACTTTTACCTTTCCGCCATTGCTAGCCTCTTCGGTACCGTGCATTGCCCTTTCTCACCTTGAGAGTTGGTGCAAACTTCGCCGGTGTATCCAAACCCTATGATACGATACACTCTATCACACATAAACCTCCTTATATGTTCCTTAAAACAGCCACCATACCTACCTATTATGGCATTTCCATAGCCATTCCGAGATATATTGGCATGCAACTTTCCACCATTCCGTTCATCATCTTCATGACATACTTTACTTTTGTCATATTGCCATTGCATGATCATGTAGTTGACATCATTTTTGTGGCAAAGCCACCATGCATTATTTTTCATACATGTTACTCTTGATTCATTGCACCATCCCGGTACACCGCCGGAGGCATTCATATAGAGTCATATCTTGTTCTAGTTTCGAGTTGTAATTCATATGTTGTAATCAATAGAAGTGTGATGATCATGATTATTAGAGCATTGCCCAAAAAGAAAAAAAAAGAAAAAAAAGAAGAAAAGCCAAAAAAAAGAAAGGCCCAAAAAAAAAGAAAAAAAGGAAAAAAAAGAAAATAAATAAAAAGGGCAATGTTACTATCTCTTTTTCCATACTTGTGCTTCAAAGTAGCACCTTGTTCTTCATGTAGTGAGTCTCATATTTTTGTGCTTCAAAATAGCACCATGTTTTTCATATAGTGAGTCTCATAAGCTGTCTTTTTCATACTAGTGGGAATTTTTCATTATAGAACTTGGCTTGTATATTCCTACGATGGGCTTCCTCAAATGCCCTAGGTCTTCATGAGCAAGCAAGTTGGATGCACACCCACTAGTTTTCTTTTGTTGAGCATTCATCTATAGCTCTAGTGCATCCGTTGCATGGCAATCCCTACTCCTCATGTTGACATCAATTGATGGGCATCTCCATAGCCCGTTGATTATCCTCGTCAATGTGAGACTTTCTCCTTTTTTGTCTTCTCCACACAATCCCCATCATCATATTCTATTCCACCCATAGTGCTATATCCATGGCTCACGCTCATGTATTGCGTGAATATTGAAAAAGTGCGAGATAATTTAAGTATGAAACAATTGCTTGGCTTGTCAACGGGGGTATAGAAGTTGGGAACATCTTTGTGTGACGAAAATGAAGCATAGCCTAACTATATGATTTTGTAGGGATGAACTTTCTTTTGCCATGTTATTTTGAGAAGACATGATTACTTTGATTAGTATGCTTGAAGTGTTACTATTTCTTTTATCAATATGAACTTTTATTTTGAATCATTTGGATCTGAACATTCATGCCACAATAAAGAAAATTACATTGAGAATTATGCTAGGTGAAAGGATCGATATAGTTGACTAGAGGGGGGGGGGTGAATAGGCAACTAACAATTTTTAACTTTTCTTTACCAAATTAAACTTTGCAACAAAGTAGGTTGTCTAGATAAGCAACTAGGTGAACAACCTATATGATGCAACGACAACAAGCACACGAACAAGCAAAGGATACAACACAAGTAAGCTTGCAAAAGTAAAGGCGCGAGATAACCAAGAGTGGAGCCGGTGGAGATGAGGATGTGTTACCGAAGTTCCTTCCTTTTGAGGGGAAGTACGTCTCCGTTGGAGCGATGTGGAGGCACAATGCTCCCCAAGAAGCCACTAGGGCCACCATATTCTCCTCACGCCCTCACACAATGCGAGATGCTGTGATTCCACTATTGGTGCCCTTGAAGGCGGCGACTGAACCTTTACAAACAAGGTTGGGGCAATCTCCACAACTTAATTGGAGGCTCCCAACAACACCACGAAGCTTCACCACAATGGAGTATGGCTCCGAGGTGACCTCAACCGTCTAGGGTGCTCAAACACCCAAGAGTAACAAGATCCGCTAGGGATTAGTGGGGGAATCAAATTTCTCTTGGTGGAAGTGTAGATCGGGGCCTTCTCAACCAATCCCGAGCAAATCAACAAGTTTGATTGGCTAGGGAGAGAGATCGGGTGAAAATGGAGCTTGGAGCAACAATGGAGCTTTTGGGGGAAGAGGTAAGTCAACTTTGGGGAAGAAGACACCTTTATATAGTGGGGGAAACAATCCAACCGTTACCCCCCCAAACAGCCACACACAGAGCGGTTCTACCGCTTGGGCAGGGCGGTAGTACCGCTGACAAGCGGTACTACCATTCCCTCCCAGCGGTACTGGTGCGCTGACGAGGGTTGCAGGGTCCTGGTCCCAGAGCGGTACTACCGCGGAAGTATGGGCGGTACTACCGCTTGGAGCGGTACTACCGCCACTACTGCCGCTACTAGTACTGTAAAACCTGACACGAAAAATAGCAGTCTCGAGTCGAGGAGGTAGTAGCCCGGAACCACTGCGGTACTACGGCTGAAGACCACAAGCGGTACTACCGCTTGACGTACTTTGGCGGTACTACCGCCGAGGACCGCGGTACTACCGCTGGGACATGACAGGGCAGGCACGGAGAGGAAAGATAGCTCCAATGGAGCGGAAAGGAACACTGGGTGTGATAAGAATGTGTACGTGTTAATTCCACCCTAGCCTTACCAAAGCGGATCCCCTCTTGATAGTACGGTGACTCCTACGAAACTAGTCCACCAACAGAGAAATGAAGGAGCTACGCCGTCTTGAATAAAAGTTCCGAGGGGATGAAATCATCTCGTGCCAAAGGATGAATCTCTAAAAATCTCAACGCACATGATTAGTCCACAAACGCATTGTCATGAATCACCAAAACATCTTGGGGATAAATATGCCCTTACAATCTCCCCCTTTTTGGTGGATTGATGACAATACGTGATTTGCACAAACAGGAAAGATATAGGACAAGCGCAAAACCCCACCGTCCTAAAATGTAGATGGGCTCCCCCTAGATGTGTGCTATCTAGATAAGTGCTTTGGACTGCACGACACACATACTAGGATCAACGCTCCCCCTACATTTTAGAGACCAACAACCTAAGCAGGGTATATGAGAGCAACATAGATAACAGGATAAGCATGCAACTCATAAGCTAGATAGACATAGATAATGATACTCGAAAGATAAGGTAGCATATGTCTCACACCATATGACTGGAACTTAGGTCTCACTGACACAAACCAAACAAAGCAAACTACGAGAAAACACAAACACAGAAGACGGAAGACACAAATCACAAATCCCTAAACTCTCTCCCCCTTTGGCATCGAGACACCAAAAAGGAGAGGGAGTGTTGCTACGGCTCTAGGTGATAGCAAGAGAGGGACTCAAATATCAGATCTCAGCGGGATCATCTTTGCCACCGTCGTCGGTCGGGAAGTGCTCGGCATCAGAATCTGTCCACGGGCAGTGCTGCTGAATCCACTCCTCCTCCTCAGTAAGCTGGTCCTCAGATCCACTGTTAACGATGGCACCCAACTGATGCATGAGCTTCTTGTGACGACCTCGGGCCTTCTTCTCAGCCACATGAGTCATGTACTGACCGTGAGACTCCATGTAGAACAACTTCTTCATCTTGAGCTTGAGCTTCTTTGCCCAGGAGGGCTCTGCCGCAGAAGGCTTATAGTCATCATCATCCTCAGCCTCAGCCTCAGCCTCCACCTCGGTCTCCATGGCAGTAGCAGACGAAGGACCTCCAGATTTAGGGACCTGAGTGCCCCAGTTGTCCTTCTTCCTCAGACGCTAGATGTCATGAGAGACCAACTCTCCAGTCTCTAGCATCACCTTGGGATAGACACGATCCCAGGCCTTCTCAATAAGCAACATGATGAACGGACCATAAATCGGGCACTTGCGCTCGGAGATAGCAGATAAGAGCTCAGACCACATAACATGAGAGATATCCAGGGACTCTCCAGTGTTTTCTTCCTTCTCATGCTGGCAGAAGAGAAGCATGTCCACGAGATAAGAATGAACCATATCCAGATTCCCGATGCGAGGGAAAAGAGTCTCACGGAAGACACGGTGAAGAATGTCCAGAAAGGCAGGCAGCTCATACGTTTCCTTCTTCGTCTCGGGGTTGATCTTCAAAGTGCAGTAGGGCCATAGTGCTTGCTTGTGAGTGGAGGTGCTGTTGCGGTGTGGGCGAAAGCCGACAGGAGACACAAGCCCGTGATCTTCCACCCCAATCAACTCCATGAATGCCTTCCACTTGACAGAAAGCAACTTGCCATTGGTCATCCAAGTCAGTGTCCTGTCCTCATCAGTCCTGAGATGAACCGTTGCATAGAATTGGGCCACAATATCAGCATCATAATCTTTGTTGAATTGCATGACACCAAGAATGTTCAGTTGAGTGCACATCTGAAGAGCTTCACCAAAGTATCCAGGATCCTTCTCCATATGGTCGGTGTCAATGGAGTGCACGTTAACAAAGAGGTTCTTCTTGGCCTTGAGCACATCAAAGAAGATGGCAAAATGAAACCTGTTCCAGAACGGACGGTTGACCAAAGTGGGATCTTGGTCAGCCTCATAGGGGTTGCGGCGACGCCTTGCCCAGAACTCCTTGGCTTGCATTTCCGGCACGGTTTTGCCAGATTGCTTCGGCTTGACAACAGACTTCTTCTTGAGTTGAGGTGGAGGTGGAGCACTTGAGGAACCTCCTGCAGACTCAGTTGTGCGGTAACGCTTTGACGTGGCACGACCGGGGTTGATACGCCGAGCCTGATGCTCAGGAAGCTCATCACCTGGAACCACATACAAGAACATGCAAACAACCAGAAAGAATGAGCATAAGCCACCAAACACAACCAAAAGGATCAGTGAGTAGTAAGAGTATGATGGAACCTGGTAGAGGGCGGTAGTACCGCGACCTGTGAGCGGCAGTACCACTCCAAGCGGTAGTACCGCTCCAGAGGGAGCGGTAGTACCGCTCGAGACGCGGAAACAACAGTTTCCTACTGCCGTGGTTAGATCCGGCACTATTGTCCTACCAAGTTCAAAAATACTTCTACCAACCACTAATCCAAAGTGCCTAGATGCCTTCTCCATCCAACTCAAGCCTAGATTTGGCCAAAAATCTAGAGATGCAACCACTATTGCCCCTAAGATGCTAGATTGGAAATCTAGACAAGAAGAGAGAGGGAACGGGGGCAATACCGGCATCCATGGCAAGAGGACAAGGTGGGGATCGACTCCACTGAAGGGAATGGAGAGGGACGCCCCAGAGAAGGAGATCCGCCGGAGCTCTCCCGCGGCGCCGGTTGCTGGAGAGACGAGACGGAGCAAGGGGGCGAGCGAATGGGTATGGGGGAGAGAAACCTCCCCCTGCCCACGATATAACCCCCTGACCCCGCCCCGCAGCAGTAGTACCGCTCTGGTGAGCGGTAGTACCACTTGAAGCGGTAGTACCGCGCACCACCAGCGGTAGTACCGCCCAGCAACAAAAAGGCACAAGGCAAGACGGCTAAGCTCAAAGAGAAACGGAGAAACACAACCAAGACGAGAGAAAAACCAAAACAGCCACAAACCCACTAACAAAAGGCCAAAACACAGCTCTTCAAGAGAGGGCGGTGGCCGAGGCCACCTATGTTAAGAGTCAAGAGGTATGGCGTCGTGAAGATTTTAACCTTGGACCCATGACCAAAACTCATCCTTGAAGCACAAGTACAATCCAAAAATGGTTAAAGTGAAGGACTAGATCAATTTATGCATAATGGGGGGAGGGAGAGTTCATTGAGAGAACAACACTCCCCCTATGTCCATGCCTACATCTAAACTAGACAACAAGTTGAGTGAGGTGGGGTGTGCAAGGGTTCAAGTCACATTGCTTGAATCAATGATATTTAGCTCATGCCTTAACTCGTGAAATCTTGCTTCATCCAAGGGCTTTGTGAAAATATCTGCAAGGTTATCATGAGTGTTGACATACTTGAGCTCGATCTCCCCTCGCCTAATGTGATCCCAGATGAAGTGATACCGAATCTCAATATGCTTCGTCTTGAAGTGTTGCACCAGGTTGAGAGAAATCTTGATGGCACTTTCGTTATCACACCAAAGAGGCACTTTGTCACAAATGACACCGTATTCCTTTAAAGTTTGCCTCATCCATAAGAGTTGTGCACAACATCTACTGGACGCCACATATGCCGCTTCGGTGGATGAGAGAGACACACAACTTTGCTTCTTGGAAGACCAACTCACCAAAGAGCACCCAAGAAATTGGCACCCTCCGGAAGTGGACTTCCTATCCACTTTGTCTCCTGCCCAATCGGAATCCGTAAATCCTTCAAGCTTGAAGTTTGCTCCTCTTGGGTACCATAAGCCAAAGTTTGGGGTATGAGCCAAATATCGAAAGATTCGCTTGACCGCCACATAGTGACTTTCCTTTGGTGCGGCTTGAAACCGTGCACACATTCCCACACTCAACATGATATCCGATCTAGATGCACAAAGGTAAAGCAAGGAGCCAATCATGGAGTGATATACCTTTTGATCCACCGCTTTACCATTGGGATCAATGTCAAGTTGGCACTTGGTAGGCATTGGTGTAGTAACCGGCTTGACATCACTTAGCTTGAATCTTTTTAGCACGTCTTGAGTGTATTTGGCTTGGTTGATGAAGGTACCTTCTCTTCGTTGTTTGATATCAAAACCAAGGAAGAACTTCAACTCTCCCATCAAAGACATCTTGAACTTGGAGGTCATGAGAGCGGCAAATTCCACATTGAAAGCTTTGTTAGGAGAACCAAAGATAATATCATCAACATATAGTTGGCATACAAACAACTCCCCTTTGACCTTAGTAAAAAGAGTGGGATCGATTTGCCCCACCTCAAATCCACGATCTTGTAACAACTCGGTAAGGTGGTCATACCACGCACGTGGGGCTTGTTTAAGGCCATAAAGTGCCTTATCGAGTTGATACACATGATCCGGGAAGTAGGGATCCCCGAACCCGGGGGGTTGCTTGACATAGACCAACTCATTAATAGGTCCATTAAGAAAAGCACTTTTCACATCCATTTGTTGCAACTTAAAGTTGTGATGGGAAGCATAAGCAATCAACAAACGTATGGATTCAAGGAGAGCAACAAGAGCAAAGGTTTCACTGTAGTCGATACCCTCGACTTGGGAGTAGCCTTGTGCTACCAATCATGCCTTGTTGCGAATGATGTTCCCATGAGCATCTTGCTTGTTCTTGAATATCCACTTGGTTCCAATGACATTGTGGTTCCCCGACGGCCTTGGCACCAATCTCCACACCTTGTTGTACTCGAAGTTGTTGAGTTATTCATGCATGGCATTGAGCCAATTCGAATCTTCGAGCGCCTCATAGACCTTTTGGGGTTCAACACAAGAAACAAACGCGTGATGCTCACAATAGTTTGCTAATTGTCTATGAGTGCTTACCCCCTTTCTTAGGCTTCCAACCACATTCTCCATGAGATGACCTTTGGTGGTGAGCTTGGAAGCAATCTTCGCGGCACGATGCTCTAATTCCTCCTCGGATGTGGAAGTAGGAGGGTTAACTTGATTATCTTGAGCGCTGTCTTGAGCTTATCCTTGATCTTGAGCTTGCTCATGATCTTGAACTTGCTCGAGGGTAAGAACTTGACCTTGGGCATCAATTGGTGGTTCACCACCATCTTGAGGTTGATCTTGCCCTTGGTCTTGTTCACGAGGTTGAGGGCCTTCGCTTTGTTCTTTGGAAGCGTGTGGGTCTTGGGAAGGTGATGGATCCACTTGAGTGGAGCATTGTCCTTCTCCTTCGGCCACAAGGGGTTCCTCAATGGGTAGAATATGACCAATACCCATTCTTCTTATGGCTTGGGGAGGAATTTCATCACCTACATCACAAGTACCACTTTGCTCCACTTGGGAGCCGTTATTTTCGTCAAACTCCACGTTACACGTCTCCTTAATGAGTCCGGTGGACTTGTTGAGGACACGGTAAGCATGAGAGTTTGTAGCATAACCAACAAATATGCCCTCATAAGCTCTAGCCTCAAATTTAGACAAACGAACACCTTTCTTGAGAATGAAACACTTACACCCGAACACCCAGAAGTACTTGAGATTGGGCTTGTTACGGTGAGTATTTCATAAGGAGTCTTGTTCAAGCCTTTGTGGAGATAGAGCTGATTCGATGCATGACACGCTGTGTTGATGGCTTCGGCCCAAAAGTTGTATGGAGACTTGAACTCCGCCATCATGGTCCTTGCCGCATCCATCAACGTCCGGTTCTTCCTCTTCGCTACACCATTTTGTTGAGGGGTATATGGTGCAGCATATTGATGCTTGATCCCCTCATCGCTAAGAAACTCATCCAAGGTGTAGTTCTTGAACTCGGTGCCGTTGTCACTTCTTATTGTCAAGATCTTTGCATCATGTTGACGTTGAGCTTCATTTGCAAAGTCGATGACGGTTTGTTGAGTCTCACTCTTCCTCTTGAAGAAGTATACCCACGTGTATCTTGAATAATCATCCACAATCACCAAGCAATACTTTCTTCCCCGAAGACTATCAAAGGATGGCGGCCCAAAGAGGTCCATGTGAAGGAGCTCCAAGGGTCTCTTTGAATAGATGATAGTCGTGGGAGGGTGAGCCGTCTCGTGAAGCTTTCCTTCGATTCAAGCACTGCAAGCACGATCTTTGGCAAAACTAACATTTGTTAGTCCACGGACATGGTCCCCCTTGAGAAGACTTTGCAAAGATCTCATATTGATGTGGGCTAAACGGCGATGCCAAAGCCATCCCATGTCAACTTTAGCCATTAGGCATGTCACTTTCATCAATGCCATCCATCAAAGAGGGATTAGTAATGATGGTGGTTTTCATGTTGGGGGTTACCTTGTTGGTGGCTTTAGCCATGAGGCACTTGGCAGTGATGTTCTCGTTGGGTGAATCGAAGAGAGACATCCGGGGAGATGTGGCAATGGCAACGGATGCCATGGCCATTGCTTCTCTATCTTCATCATCATCGTCATCCTCACGGTATTCTTCTTGAACCACCAACCCACGAGTAGGAGTCTTCTTGGTGAAGTTGTTCTTGTTGGGGAAGGACTTGTCTCTGTCTTTTCGGATGAACTTGCCACCATTGTCTTCCCGCTTCTAGTAAGGACAATCCGCAACGAAATGGCTCACATTGCCACAGTTGAAACAAGTTCTAACTCGTTGCTTGCGCTTGTTTCCACTTGAGTTGTTCTTGTTGAAGTTGGATCTTGAATTCTTCTTGCTCCAAAATTGTCTTGAAGCAAGAGCCATGTGCTGATGATAATCATATTTCGTATCTTCGGGATTGCTCTCCTCATCTTCCTGTTCTTCCTCTTCTTCCACAATGACCTTGGCCTTCAAGGCAAGGTTGGGTTTCTTTGCCCTTTGAGAACGGAGCCCCGCGTTATCGGCAGTCTTGTCCAAGATGCTCATGGCAACGAACTCATCCAACCCTTCACTTGAGGTCATGGAGTGGAAGTCCGGTCTTTGACGAATGACGGAGGACATGGCCTTGTTGTAGGTCATCATGGCCTTGAGGAACTTGCCTTTGATCCAATTGTCATCCGTGCCCTTGCTCCCATGATCTCGGAGTGAGACCGCGAGTTTGGTCACTCTTCGAAAGAGCTCACGAGGTTCTTCACCTTCTTTCATTGCAAACTCATCGGCTTCATCTTGCACCACTTCATAGTTGGAGCATTGAATGCTAGCACTTCCTCGATAGAGAGACACAACGCATTGCCATGCGTCTTTGGCCATGGCATGAGGTCGAAGATGAGGGAGATCTTCGGGAAGGATTGCATCTTGGATGATGAAGAGAGCACTCTCATTGAATTGATTATCCACCACTTCTCTCGGGGTGAAGTTGCTTCGGTCATGTGGATAGAAACCTTCTTCAATGATTCTCCAAAGATTAATATTCACATGATTTAAATGACGCTTGAAGCGATACACCCAAGAATCAAAATCCTCATTTTTCACAATCTTAGGAGGAGGACCAGCATGATTTAAATGAGTAGAGGGAATCGGTCCTCCATAAATTGGAGGTTCCACATGGGCAAAGATGCCGGTGCCATTTGTACTACTAGTAGAAGGACCCTTCTCACTATTAGCTTCCCCCTTGTCGGAGTTAGCATCTGTCACCTTGTTAGCGAGATCACCCACTTTCAACGGCGAGGTAGGTAGTTTAAGTCCTTCTAAGAATTTATTGAACATGCTTTCAACCGTGGTTGTCATGGAGGTTTTCAATGTGTCCAAGGCCACATTGAATTCCTCACGGGACACCGCAGTTTCCCCATTACCCGTAGACGAGATCGGATTCACGCCGGAGTGCTCCTCCTCCCCACCGTCTATGGTGTCAACCATACTCTTCGGACGGTAAAGTCCTTAATAAAGAGACGAGGCTCTGATACCAATTGAATGGATCGATATAGTTGACTAGAGGGGGGAGGGTGAATAGGAAACTAACAATTTTTAACTTTTCTTTCCCAACTTAAACTTTGCAACAAAGTAGGTTGTCTAGATAAGCAACTAGGTGAACAACCTATATGATGCAACAACAACAAGCACACGAACAAGAAAATGATACAACACAAGTAAGCTTGCAAAAGTAAAGGCGCGAGATAACCAAGAGTGGAGCCGGTGGAGACGAGGATGTGTTACCGAAGTTCCTTCCTTTTGAGGGGAATTACGTCTCCGTTGGAGCAGTGTGGAGGCACAATGCTCCCCAAGAAGCCACTAGGGCCACCGTATTCTCCTCACGCCCTCACACAATGCGAGATGCTGTGATTCCACTATTGGTGCCCTTGAAGGCAGCGATCGAACCTTTACAAACAAGGTTGGGGCAATCTCCAAAACTTAATTGGAGGCTCCCAACAACACCACGAAGCTTCACCAAAATGGAGTATGGATCCAAGGTGACCTCAAGCGTCTAGGGTGCTCAAACACCCAAGAGTAACAAGATCCGCTAGGGATTAGTGGGGGGAATCAAATTTCTCTTGGTGGAAGTGCAGATCGGGGCCTTCTCAACCAATCCCGAGCAAATCAACAAGTTTGATTGGCTAGGGAGAGAGATCGGGTGAAAATGGAGCTTGGAGCAACAATGGAGCTTTTGGGGGAAGAGGTAAGTCAACTTTGGGGAAGAAGACACCTTTATATAGTGAGGGAAACAATCCAACCGTTACCCCCCCCCCCCAAACAGCCACACACAGAGCGATACTACTGCTTGGGCAGGGCGGTACTACCGCTGACAAGCGGTAGTACCGTTCCCTCCCAGCGGTACTGCCGCGCTGACGAGGGTTGCAGGGTCCTGGTCCTAGAGCGGTACCACTGCGGAAGTATGGGCGGTACTACCGCTTGGAGCGGTACTACCGCCACTACTGCCGCTACTAGTACCGTAAAACCCGACACAAAAACAGCTGTCTCGAGTCGAGGCGGTAGTAGCCCGGAACCACTGCGGTACTACGGCCGAAGACCGCAAGCGGTACTACCGCTTGATGTACTTCGGCGGTACTACCGCTAAGGACCGCGGTACTACCGCTGGGACAGGACAGGGCAGGCACGGAGAGGAAAGATAGCTCCAATGGAGCGGAAAGGAACCCCGGGTGTGATAAGAATGTGTACGTGTTGATTCCACCCTAGCCTTACCAAAGCGGATCCCCCCTTGATAGTAAGGTGACTCCTACGAAACTAGTCCACCAACAGAGAAACGAAGGAGCTACACCGTCTTTAATAAAAGTTCCAAGGGGATGAAATCGTCTCGTGCCAAAGGATGAATCTTTGAAAATCTCAACGCACATGATTAGTCCGCAAAAGCATTGTCATCAATCACCAAAACATCTTGGGGATAAATATGCCCTTACACTAGGTAGCATTCCACATCAAAAATTTCTTTTTTATCATTTACCTACTCGAGGACGAGCAGGAATTAAGCTTGGGGATGCATGATACGTCTCTAATGTATCTATAATTTTTGATTGTTCCATGCTATTATATTACCCCTTTTGGATGTTTATGGGCTTTATTTTACACATTTATATCATTTTTGGGACTAACCTACTAACCGGAGGCCCAGCCCATATTGCTATTTTTTGCCTGTTTCAGCATTTCGAAGAAAAGGAATATCAAACGGAGTCCAAACGGAATGAAACCTTCGGGAGCGTGATTTTTGGAACAAACGTGATCCAGAGGACTTGGAGTGCAAGTCAAGAAGCTGCCGAGGCTCCCACGAGATAGGAGGGCGCGCCCCCCTATAGGGCGCGCCCCTGTCTCGTGGGCCCCTAGGGCGGCCACCGACATACTTCTTCCTCCTATATAAGCCTACGTACCCCGAAAACATCCAGGAGGAGGACGAAACACAATTTCCACCACCGTAACCTTCTGTATCCGCGAGATCTCATCTTGGAGCCTTCACCGGCACTCTGTCGGAGGGGGAATCGACCATGGAGGGCTTCTACATCAACATCCTTGCCCCTTTGATGAGTTGTGAGTAGTTTACCACAGACCTACGGGTCCATAGTTATTAGCTAGATGGCTTGTTCTCTCTTTTTGGATCTCAATACAATGTTCTCCCCCTCTCTTGTGGAGATCTATTCGATGTAAACTCTTTTTGCGGTGTGTTTGTCGAGATCCGATGAATTGTGGGTTTATGATCAAGTTTATCTATGAATAATATTTGAATCTTCTCTGAATTCTTTTATGTGTGATTGAGTTATCTTTGCAAGTCTCTTCGAATTATCAGTTTGGTTTGGCCTACTAGATTGATCTTTCTTGCCATGGGAGAAGTGCTTAGCTTTGGGTTCAATCTTGCGGTGTCCTTACCCAGTGGCAGAAAGGGTTGCAAGACACGTATTGTATTGTTGCCATCGAGGATAACAAGATGGGGTTTATATCATATTGCTTGAGTTTATCCCTCTACATCATGTCATCTTGCTTAATGCGTTACTCTGTTCTTATGAACTTAATACTCTAGATGCATGCTGGATAGCGGTCTATGTGTGGAGTAATAGTAGTAGATGCAGGCAGGAGTCGATCTACTTGTCACGGACATGATGCCTATATACATGATCATGCCTAGATAATCTCATAATTATTCACTTTTCTATCAATTGCTCGACAGTAATTTGTTCACCCACTGTAATACTTATGCTATCTTGAGAGAAGCCACTAGTGAAACCTATGGCCCCCGGGTCTATCTCTTATCATAGTTGCTTTCAATCTACTTTTATTTGCATCTATATTATAAAATACCAAAAATATATTTATCTTATCATACTATCTTTATTAGATCTCACTTTTGCAAGTGGCCGTGAAGGGATTGACAACCCCTTTATTGCGTTGGCTGTGAGTTCTTTGTTTGTTTGTGTAGGTGCGTGGGACTTTTGAGGAGCCTCCTACTGGATTGATACCTTGGTTCTCAAAAACTGAGGGAAATACTTACACTACTATTGTTGCATCACCCTCTCTTCTTCAAGGAAAACCAATGCAAGTTCAAGACGTAGCAATGATGACGACAGCAACAAATCCCCCTCTCTGGAGCCCCGAACAGACTCCAGATCAGCCCTCCCGAGAGAGATTAGGGCTTGGCAGCGGCTCCGTATCATAAAACGCGATGAAACTTTCTCTCTGATTTTTCTCTCCGCGAAACGGAAAATATGGAGTTGGAGTTGAGGTCGGTGGAGCCTCAGGGGGCCCACGAGACAGGGGGGCACGCCCCCACCCTCATGTACAAGGTGTGGGCCCTTGGTCTTGATTCTTTCGCCAGTATTTTTTATATTTTCCAAAACGTGCCTCCGTGGATTTTCAGGTCATTCCGAGAACTTTTGTTTTCTACACATAAAACAACATTATGGCAGTTCTGCTGAAAACAACGTCAGTCTGGGTTAGTTTCATTCAAATCATGTAAGTTAGAGTCCAAAACAAGGGCAAAAGTGTTTGGAAAAGTATATACGTTGGAGACATATCAACTCCCCCAAGCTTAAACCTTTGCTTGTCCTCAAGCAATTCAGTTGATAAACTGAAAGTGATAAAGAAAAACTTTTACAAACTCTGTTTGCTCTTGTTGTTGTAAACATGCAAAGCCAGCATTCAGGTTTCAGCAAATATTATGAACTAACCATACTCACAATAACACCTCGGTCTCACAATTACTCATATCAATAGCATAATCAGCTAGCAAGCCATAATAATAAAACTCGGATGACAACACTTTCTCAAAACAATCATAACATGATATAACAAGATGGTATCTCGCTAGCCCTTTCTGAGACCGCAAAACATAAATGGAGAGCACCTTTAAAGATCAAGGACTGACTAGACATTGTAATTCATGGTAAAAGAGATCCAGTCAAGTCATACCCAATATAAACCAGTAATAATGAATGCAAATGACAGTGTGCTGTCCAGCGGGTGCTTTTTAATAAGAGGGATGATGACTCAACATAAAAGTAAATAGATAGGCCCTTCGCAGAGGGAAGCAGGGATATGTAGAGGTGCCAGAGCTCGATTTTAAAATAGAGATTGAATAACATTTTGAGCGGCATACTTTCACTGTCAACACAACAACTATGAGATGGCTGTATCTTCTATACTACATGCATTATAGGCAGTTCCCAAACAGAATGGTAGAAGTTTATACTCCCACACCACCAACAAGCATCAATCCATGGCTTGCTCGAAACAATGAGTGCCTCCAACTAACAACAACCCTGGGGGAGTTTTGTTTAATTATATTGATTTGCTTTGATCTTTTTGGATCATGGGACTGGGCATCCCGGTTACCGGCCCTTTCTCGTGAATGAGGAGCGAAGTCCACTCCTCTTGAGAATATCCCACCTAGCATGGAAGATATAGGCAGCCCTAGTTGAAACATGAGCTGCTCGAGCATACAAAACTGAATTTCATTTGAAGGTTTGGAGTTTGGCACATACAAATTTACTTGGAACGGTAGGTAAATACCGCATATAGGAAGGTATGGTGGACTCATATGGAACAACTTTAGGGTTTAAGGAGTTTGGATGCACAAGCAGTATTCCCACTTAGTACAGGTGAAGGCTCGCAGAAGACTGGGAAGCGACCAACTAAGAGAGCGACAACAGTCATAAACATGCATTAAAGTTAATTCACACCAAGTACAAGCATGAGTAGGATATAATCTACCATGAACATAAATATCATGAAGGCTATGTTGATTTGTTTCAACTACATGCATGAACATGTGCCAAGTCGAGTCACTCAATCCATTCAAAGGAGGATACCATCCCATCATACCACATCATAATCATTTTAATAGCATGTTGGCACGCAAGGTAAACCATTATAACTCATAGCTAATCAAGCATGGCACAAGCAACTATAATCTCTAAATGTCATTGCAAATATGTTTACTTCATAATAAGCTGAATCAGGAACGATGAACTCATCATATTTACGAAAACAAGAGAGGTCGAGTTCATACCAGATTCTCTGATCTCAATCAGTCCATCATATATCATCATTATTGCCTTTCACTTGCACGACCGAACGATGTGTATAATAATAATAGTGCACGTGCATTGGACTAAGCTGGAATCTGCAAGCATTCAACTCAAGAGAGAAGACAAAGTAATATGGGATCTAAGTTAAATAAACAATCATGCATATGAGAGCCACTAAACATTTTCAATATGGTCTTCTACTCTCGACCTCCAAAGGAAAGAAAAGAAAATAAAACTATTTACACGGGAAAGCTCCCAACAAGTAAGAAAGAGAACGAGAAATCTTTTTGGGTTTTACAATTTAATTACTACTACTAGCATGGAAATTAAACTAACTAATTTTTTTGGTTTTTCTTAAGGTTTATCAAACACACAAGAAGAAAGCGAGAAAAAGAAAATTAAACTAGCATGGATAATACAATGAAAGAGTATGAGCACCGACGACTAGAATAGTGTGTGAACATGAATGTAAAGTCGGTGAGAAATACGTACTCCCCCAAGCTTAGGCTTTTGGCCTAAGTTGGTCTAGTGCAAGGGTAGCCTGGCTGATATCCGTAGTTGTAACTGGGGTCGTACTGAGATGCAGCAGCAAATGCCTCCAGGGCTGCGGCATGCTGGCGAGCCGCCTCCGCTCTCCTCTCGTGTTCAGCTGCTTCCTCCCTGGTGGTAATCAAAAAGGAAAGGAGCAGGAAGAGTAACATGGACAGCGTTACGTCTGTCAAAGATTAGTCGATACTGGAGGAATTGTTCATTTATCTTAAGAAAATGATGTTGGACCATAGCGTCATAATCTAAATAAACAGGAGGCAACATCATATCCCCCTCTCGTGGGGCTATACCAAGATAATTAGCCACACGGGTCGCATAAATTCCTCCAAATAAATCTCCAGCCATACCATTATTATGCAACCTACATGCAACTATTGCCCCCCAAGTTGTAATCTTTATTACCTAACACATCACTCTAGAGGACACTAAGATCAAGGACACACATATGACATGCTTCGTCTTTACCGTTAATGCATCTACCAATGAAGAGAGAAAAATAATGTATAGCAGGAAAATGAATGCTCCCTATGGTAGCTTGTGCAATGTCCCTAGATTCCCCCACAGTAATACTAGCAAGGAAATCTCTAAATTCAGATTTGTGGGGATCATTAATATTGCCCCAGTGTGGAAGTTTGCAAGCAGTTGTAAAATCCTCTAAGTCAATGGTATAAGATGTATCATAGATATCAAATAGGACACTCGGAGAATTACGTGTACATTTATATTTAAACCTTCGCACAAATGAATCAGTCAATTGATAGTACTGAGGACACTTATCTTGTAAGAAGTCCTCCAGATCGGCATTACACACACGCGTCAAATTCCTCCTTAAAGCCTGCTTCGACCATAAAATCATCGGATGGCCACTCACAAGCTCGTACTTCTGCGTCCCTCGGTAGTTCATCGTCTTGCTCACGTATAGCAATCCTGGGTCCTTTCTTTACTGAGGAACCACCTTGGTACATTCTCCTAGACATAATTCTTTTTCTGAAAAATTTCTGAAATTTTAGTAACTTCAAAATAAAAGTGAATAAAACTAAACAAGATTGATAGCAACTACTCCTACAAGTGCCTAGAGCCTATATCATGCATTAGAATTACTTGGGACCTCATAAATTTAATATGCAAGCTCAAGAACATGGTCACCTATGCAGTAAAATTTTGCAATGAATAAAGCACTAGAACAAAAACTAATTGGACCAATGGAGGAGTCACATACCAAGCAACAATCTCCCAAAGCAGTTTTGTGAATGGAGCTTTGAGCAAGGAGATCGAAAATCGCAGCAAAATGAGCTAGAACTCGTGCTTGAGATGGATGGGGGTTTTTGGGAAGAAGATGGAGTGTGTGGGTGCTGGATAAGTGGAGGGGGGCCACCAGGGGCCCACGAGACAGGGGGCGCGCCCAGGGGGGTGGGCGCGCCCTCCACTCTTGTGGCTTGGTGCTTGCCCCTCCTGCAGTGATTTCAGTGCCTACAATCCTCAAATAATCTATAAAAATCATACTAAATTTGTAGGGCATTTGGAGCACTTTTATTTTCAGGATATTTTTTTATTGCACGGATAATTCAGAAAACAGATGGATAATACTATTCTTGCTTTATTTATTCTAAATAACAGAAAGTAAAAAGATGGTATAGAAGGTTGTGCCTTCTAGTTTCATCCATCTCATGATCATCAAAATGAATCCACTAACAAGGTTGATCAAGTCTTGTTAACAAACTCATTCCGAATAAACGGAACCGGAGAAATTTTGAATAACACTAGGTTACCTCAACGGGGATATGAACATCCCCAACAATAAGAATATCATACTTTTTCTTGACAGTAGGAAGAGGGAATTCAAAACCTCCAATAATGATAGTTGGAACTTTTCCAATAGAATTGATGCTATGAACTTGAGATTGTTTCCTCGGAAAGTGTACCGTATGCTCATTACCATTAATATGAAAAGTGACATTGCCTTTGTTGCAATCAGTAACAGCCCCTGCAGTATTCAAAAAGGGTCTACCAAGGATAATAGACATACTATCGTCCTCGGGAATATCAAGAATAACAAAGTCCGTTAAGATAGTGACATTTGCAACCACAACAGGCACATCCTCACAAATACTGACAGGTATAGCAGTTGATTTATCAGCCATTTGCAAAGATATTTCAGTAGGTGTCAACTTATTCAATTCAAGTCTACGATATAAGGAGAGAGACATAACACTAACACCGACTCCAAGATCACATAAAGCAGTTCTAACATAATTTCTTTTAATGGAGCATGGTATGGTTGGTACCCCGGGGTCTCCAAGTTTCTTTGGTATTCCACCCTTAAAAGTGTAATTAGCAAGCATGGTGGAAATTTCAGCTTTCGGTATCTTTCTTTTGTTTGTAATGATATCCTTCATATATTTAGCATAAGAATTCACTTTAAGCATATCAGTTAAGCGCATACGTAAGAAGATAGGTCTAATCATTTCAACAAAGCGCTCAAAATCCTCCTCATCCTTTTCCTTGGATGGTTTAGGAGGAAAGGGCATGGGTTTCTGAACCCATGGTTCTCTTTCTCTACCGTGCTTCCTAGCAACAAAATCTCTCTTATCATAGCGTTGATTCTTTGACTGTGGGTTATCAAGATCAACAACAGGTTCAATCTCTACATCATTATTTTTGCTAGGTTGAGCATCAACATGAACATTATCATTAACATTATCACTAGGTTCATGTTCATCACCTGATTGTGTTTTAGCATCAGAGATAGAAGTATCATTGGGATTCTCAGGTGTGTCTACAGTAGGTTCACTACAAGCATGCAAAGTCCTATCGTTTTTCTTTTTCTTCATTTTGGAAGAACTAGGTGCCTCTAAATTATTTCTCTTTGAATCTTGCTCGATTCTCCTAGGGTGGCCTTGAGGATACAAAGGTTCCTGAGTCATTCTACCAGTTCTAGTATCCACTCTAACAGCAAAGTTAGGTTTATTATTTAATTCATCAAGCAAATCATTTTGAGCTTTAAGTACTTGCTCAGCTTGAGTAGCAACCATAGAAGCATATTTGCTAATGAGTTTAAGTTCACCTTTAAGTCTAGCCATATAATCACTCAAGCGTCCTATCTCGAAAGCATTATTCTCTAATTCCCTACCCACATAAGCATTAAAACTTTCTTGTCTAGCCATAAAGTCATTAAATTCATCTAAGCATGGGCTATGAAATTTAGTAGAGGGAATTTCAACTTTATCACATCTATAGAGAGAATTTACCTTTACTACATGTGTCGGGTTATCAAGACAATGTGGTTCTTCAACAAGCGGTATATTAAGACCATGTATTTATTCAATTGGTGGTAAATTTTTAACATCTTCAGCTTTAATACCTTTTTATTTCATTGATTTCTTTGCCTCTTGCATATCTTCAGGACTGAGAAATAGAACACCTCTCTTCTTCGGAGTAGGTTTAGGAATAGGCTCAGGAGCTGGCTCAATTGGTTCAGGAATTGCCTCAGGAATTGGCTCAGGAAGAGTCCAATTATTTTCATTAGTCAACATATTATTCAAGAGTAATTCATCTTCATCGATTGTTCTTTCCCTAAAAACACAACCAGCACAACTATCCAAGTAGTCCTTGGAAGCATCGGTTAGTCCATTATAAAAGATATCAAGTATTTCATTTTTCTTAAGAGGATGATCAGGCAAAGAATTAAGTAATCGGAGAAGCCTCCCCCAAGCTTGTGGGAGACTCTCTTCTCTGATTTGCACAAAATTATATATTTCCCGCAAGGCAGCTTGTTTCTTATGAGCAGGGAAATATTTAGCAGAAAAGTAATAAATCATATCCTGGGGACTACGCACACAACCAGGAGCAAGAGAATTAAACCAAGTCTTAGCATCACCCTTTAATGAGAATGGAAATATCTTAAGGATATAATAATAGCGAGACTTCTCATCATTAGTAAACAGGGTGGCTATATCATTCAACTTGGAAAGATGTGCCACAACAGTTTCAGATTCAAGGCCATAAAAAGGATCAGATTCTACCAAAGTAATTATTTCAGGATCAACAGAGAATTCATAATCCTTATCAGCAACACAGATAGGTGAAGTAGCAAAAGCAGGGTCAGGTTTTATTCTAGCATTAAGAGATTGCTGCTTCCATTTAGCTAATAACTTTTTAAGATCATATCTATCTTTACAAGCAAAGATAGCTCTAGCAGCTTCCTCTTCCATAACATAACCCTCAGAAACAACATGTAATTCATAATCAGGGGGATAGCTTTCATCATCACTATCATCAATAATAGCATCTTCAATAATTTCATTCTCTCTAACCCTAGCAAGTTGTTCATCAAGAAATTCACCTAATGGCAAAGTGGTATCACGCACAGAAGTAGTTTCATCATAAGTATCATGCATAGCAGAACTGGCATCATCAATAACATGCGACATATCAGAATTCATAGCAGTAGCAGGTTTAGGTGTTGCAAGCTTACTAATAACAGAAGGAGAATCTAGTGCAGAGCTAGATGGCAGTTCCTTACCTCCCCTCGTAGTTGAGGGCAAAATCTTGGTTCTTTCGTCTTTCAAGTTCCTCATAGTGATCAAAAGATATAAATCCCAAGTGACTTAGAGAATAGAGCTATGCTCCCCGGCAACGGCGCCAGAAATTAGTCTTGATAACCCACAAGTGTAGGGGATCGCAACAGCTTTCGAGGGTAAAGTATTCTACCCAAATTTATTGATTCGACACAAGGGGAGCCAAAGAATATTATTGACTATTAGCAGTTGAGTTGTCAATTCAACCACACTTGGATAACTTAATATGTGCAGCAAAGTATTTAGTAGCAAAGTAGTATGATAGTAATGGTAACAGTGGAAAAAGTAAAGATAATAGTTTTGTAGTAATTGTAACAGTAGCAACGGAAAAGTAAATAAGCGAAACACAATATGTGAAAAGCTCGTAGGCACTGGATCAGTGATGGATAATTATGTCGGATGCGATTCCTCATGTAATAGCTATAACATAGGGTGACACACAACTAGCTCCAGTTCATCAACGTAATGTAGGCATGTATTCTGAATATAGTCATACGTGCTTATGGAAAAGAACATGCATGACATCTTTTGTCCTACCTTCCCGTGGCAGCGGGGTCCTAGCGGAAACTAAGGGATATTAAGGCCTCCTTTTAATAGAGAACCGGAACAAAGTATTAGCACATAGTGAATACATGAACTCCTCAAACTACGGTCATCACCAAGAAGTATCCCGATTATTGTCACTTCGGGGTTGTCGGATCATAACACATAATAGGTGACTATAGACTTGCAAGATAGGATCAAGAACACACATATATTCATGAAAACATAATAGGTTCAGATCTGAAATTATGGCACTCGGGCCCTAGTGACAAGCATTAAGCATAGCAAAGTCATAGCAACATCAATCTCAAAACATAGTGGATACAAGGGATCAAACCCTAACAAAGCTAACTTGATTACATGGTAAATCTCATCCAACCCATCACCGTCCAGCAAGCGTACGATGGAATTACTCACGCACGGCGGTGAGCATCATGAAATTGGTGATGGAGGATGGTTGATGATGATGACGGCAACGAATACCCCTCTCCGGAGCCCCGAATGGACTCCAGATCAGCCCCCCCGAGAGAGATTAGGGCTTGGCGGCGGCTCCGTATCATAAAACGCGATGAAACTTTCTCTCTGATTTTTTTCTCCGTGAAACGAAATATATGGAGTTGGAGTTGAGGTCGGTGGAGCCTCAGGGGGCCCACGAGACAGGGGGGCGCGCCCCCACCCTCGTGGACAGGGTGTGGGCCCCTGGTCTTGATTCTTTTGCCAGTATTTTTTATATTTTCCAAAATGTGCCTCCGTGGATTTTCAGGTCATTCCGAGAACTTTTGTTTTCTACACATAAAACAACATCATGGCAGTTCTGCTGAAAACAGCGTCAGTCCGGGTTAGTTTCATTCAAATCATCCAAGTTAGAGTCCAAAACAAGGGCAAACGTGTTTGGAAAAGTAGATACGTTGGAGACGTATCAACACGCTCCGGCCGCGCCCGTTACGCACTCACCGTGCCCCTCTCCCCGTCGCTTGTGACCGACCACCGCTCGCCCCCACCGCCTTGTGCCTCGCGCGCCTGTTCGCGCTCCCCTATCGCCCCCGCGATGCCTCTCCTCTGTGCCGTCCTGCGCCACTCCTCCCACACCGTCCTGCTCGGTCGCTGTCGCACCATGCCCGCCCTGGACCACACCTCAGCCGCGTGGCCCCATCACCACCGGTGCCGCGGTGCCCGTGCGTCGGCCACCGCGTCCCAGCGTGTTGGACGCCCGGGTCCGCCCACATGCCCGGCGCCCGTTAGCCGCTAACCCGGCCAATGGCGCCTGGGCCACTTACACGCTGGCTCCACGCCCCTCTTTCAAAAAAAAGTTAAAGTAAAAAAATTTAAAATAATAATAATAATAATTAATTAATTAATATGATTAATTAACTTATTTAACTTTGATTAATTAGCCTAATTAACTAAATTAGTTAGTTTAACCTTGTTAATTAGCTAAGTCTATGACAGTGGGTCCCACTGCCCTGTATTGACCAGTCAACCTGGTCAGATTGAGTGTTGACCCTGATGACATCATGCTGATGCGATAACCCCATTTTAGATTTAATAGTAATTTCAGAATATTGTTTCAATCTTTGAAAAAGCATAGAAAATAATCTGTAACTCGGATCGAAAAACTTTGTACATGAAAGTTGCTCAGAACGACGAGACGAATCCGACTACCCCATCCGTTTGTTTTCCACATGTGCCTAGCATAGCAAACATGCAACCTTTCCTGTCCGGTTCATTAGTCTGACAGACGTCCGGAACCGGGAAAACTTTCCCGGATGTTTCCCCCTTCGCTAGTATCGCCTAGCACTGTGTTAGAACACCTCTAGCACAGCTTATCGTCTTGTTATGCATATGTTTGCGTGTATTTACTGTTTCTTCCCCCTCTTCTCTCCATTAGACCCCGAGACCGATGTTGATGCCCCTGTGATCGACTACGTCATCGACGACACTTCTACCCCTTTTCAGCGGAGCTTCCAGGGAAGCCCCCCCTTTGATCATCCCGATATCGCCCATTCCATTCTCTCATGCTTGCATTAGATTTTGCTATTGTAATTGATTGCTCCTATTCTGATGCATGGCCTGCTTTTGTACCTACTGTTGTACCTTACCTGCTTACCCTAAATTGCTTAGTATAGGTTGGTTAGTGATCCATCAATGACCCCCACCTTGGCATTGTTTCCCCTGCTTCATCATCGACGACTCGATCAACGTGATCGACGACTAGAGCCTGACACCTCACATCACATCACACCCCTTTTGTTGCTCGACTCTGCGGAGCTACTATTGAGTGCCGAGGGTGATACCTCGTAACGCACTCCTGATGATAATTTTGTAGTTTAGCTATTCGGTCGTGTTCATCGAGGGTGATTCCTGCTTGACCACTCCCGATACGACTCTGTCATGCAATGATAACCCACGAGTATAGGGGATCACAACAGTTTTCGAGGGTAGAGTATTCAACCCAAATTTATTGATTCGACACAAGGGGAGCCAGAGAATATTCTCAAGTATTAGCAGTTGAGTTGTCAATTCAATCACACCTGGATAACTTAGTATCTGCAGCAAAGTATTTAGTAGCAAAGTAGTATGGAAGTAACGGTAACAGTAGCAAAAGTAAAAGTAGCAGTTTTGTAGTAATTGTAACAGCACCAGCGGTAAAGTAAATAAGCAAAGAGCAATATGTGGAAAGCTCGTAGGCATTGGATCAGTGATGGATAATTCTGTCGGATGCGATTCCTCATGTAATAGTTATAACATAGGGTGACACAGAACTAGCTCCAGTTCATCTATGTAATGTAGGCATGTATCCCGAATATAGTCATACGTGCTTATGGAAAAGAGCTTGCATGAAATGTTTTGTCCTACCCTCCCATGGCAGCAGGGTCCTATTGGAAACTAAGGGATATTAAGGCCTCATTTTAATAGAGTACCGGACCAAAGCATTAACACTTAGTGAATACATGAACTCCTCAAACTACGGTCATCACCAGTAAGTATCCCGATTATTTTCACTTCAGGGTTAACAGATCATACCACATAATAGGTGACTATAGACTTGCAAGATAGGATCAAGAACTCACATATATTCATGAAAACATAATAGGTTCAGATCTGAAATCATGGCACTCGGGCCCTAGTGACAAGCATTAAGCATAGCTAAGTCATAACAACATCAATCTCAGAACATAGTGGATACTAGGGATCAAACCCTAACAAAACTAACTTGATTACATGGTAAATCTCATCCAACCCATCACTGTCCAGGAAGCCTATGATGGAATTACTCACGCACGACGGTGAGCATCATGAAATTGGTGATGGAGGATGGTTGATGACGACAGCGACGAATCCCCCTCTCCGGAGCCCCGAACGGACTCCAGATCAGCCCTCGCAAGAGAGTTTAGGGCTTGGCGGCGGCTCCGTATCGTAAAACGTGATGAATCTTTCTCTCTAATTTTTTTCTTCGTGAACGTGAATATATGGAGTTGGAGTCGAGGTTAGTGGAGCTTCAGGGGGCCCACGAGGCAGGGGGCGCGCCCTGGGGGGATGTCAGTGTCAAAACCGGCGGATCTCAGGTAGGGGGTCCCGAACTATGCGTCTAAGGCTAATGGTAACAGTAGGCGGGGGACACAATGTTTACCCAGGTTCGGGCCCTCCCGATGGAGGTAATACCCTACTTCCTGCTGATTGATCTTGATGATATGAGTATTGCAAGAATTGATCTACCACGAGATCATAGAGGCTAAACCCTAGAAGCTAGCCTATGATTCTGATCGTTCTCCCCCTACGGACTAAACCCTCCGGTTTATATAGACACCGGAGGGGGCTAGGGTTACACAGAGTCAGTTACAAAGGAAGGAATCTTCATATACAAATCGCCAAGCTTGCCTTCCATGCAAAGGAGAGTCCCATCCGGACACGGGACGAAGTCTTCTATCTTGTATCTTCATATCCCAACAGTCCGGCATATGCATATAGTCCGATGTCGAGGACCCCTTATTCCGGGACTCCCTCAGTAGCCCCTGAACCAGGCTTCAATGACGGTGAGTCTGGTGCGCAGATTGTCTTTGGCATTGCAAGGCGGGTTTATTCTCCGAATAATCCAAAGTAGATCTTGAACATAAGAATCGTGTCCGGCTCTGCAAAACAAATTCCACATACCACTGTAGAGAGTATAATATCCCACGAGTCCAATCTGCTAACAACTCATAGCATGACATCATGCCATGGCCCGGTCTTTATTCAAACCGTTTTTATCCTGCCCCTCCGCATCTCGAGGCGCGGTTTCATCGGCATGTCTTGTCAAAGCAGAGATCGTGTCCCCTTATCACGGGATTCTCATCAATGCGGGTATGGGTAACCCAACCGTGCCATCCGCATGACACTTGGGAAATAAGCGAGCTTTAGGGCAAGTGGGAAGGCGCATGATTTTTAGTACCTTTTATAAAGGGATAAGGATTCCCCTCTTTCACCCACGCCTTCTTCTTCCTCTGCTCATTCATTCTCGAGCTCTAGCACCGAAGCACCCATCTCTGCTGCCCAAAAAGCACTCCAACCATGTCTGGATCCGGAGCGCAAGGCAAGTGGATGGCCTCCTCCGTCAAGGAGAAGGATATCAAGAAATTCCGGGAGGCCGGATACCTGGCCAAGAAGATCGCACACCGTCTCCCAGAGGCGGGACAGATTGTGCCTACTCCGGAACCCCACGAGAGGGTTGTATTCCTCCCTCACTTCGTCCACGGGCTGGGGTTTCCCCTCCACCCATTTGTTCGCGGCCTTATGTACTACTACGGGATAGATTTCCATGACCTATCCCCCAATTCCTTCCTCAACATCTTGACATTCATCATCGTGTGCGAGGCCTTCCTCCGCATCCCTCCACACTTCTGACTATGGCTAAAGATCTTCAACGTGAAGCCAAAGGTGGTAGGTGGCGAACACGCCGAGTGCGGAGGCGCCATGGTGAGCAAGATGCCCAACATCAAATGGCCATCAGGTACATTCAACGAGTCCGTCAAAGGTTGGCAACAACAGTGGTTCTATGTTACCGAGCCATGCGGCACCAAATGGGCCGCAACCCCCAAATTCCGATCTAGAGCCCCACTGCGGCTCATGTCCTCGCCCGGAAAGGGCCTAGACTGGTCTTCATCAGACGAGCTGACGACGCTCCAAGCGCGTATCAAGAGCATGGAGGACAAGAAAATCAAACTTGTCGATGTGGTCCAAGTGATGCTAGCTCGCCGGATCCTTCCATGTCAACGCCGGACTTGCAATCTATGGGAGTTTGATCTGGCCAAGCACCAAACCTTGCTGGAGTTCTTTGGCACGACGCACAAAGACATCTGGAAGGTGCTATTCAAGCCCGGCAAGTCATGGCCGAATACCGTCGAGGATCGCGGGCACAAATTGTCCTGCCCCGCAAGTTCGGTAAGTCTTTATATGTTTTCAAGGTGTATCCTTTATTTGTATACCTTGGGGAAAACACCTAATATTTCCCTAACGATTCTCCCAAGGCTGGACGAAGAAGGCAGAGCGGATCTACTGTCTGACTCCGCTGCCTGAAGAATGAGCCGGCCCACTTCTAATGAAGATGCTGGTCCCAGCGCCATATAAGGCGCCGAAGAAGAAGGCCAAGAAGGAGGCCAAGGAGACCAGGGGTGGGCTCCGCCGCAAGGGTACTTCGGACGTGATGTCCGAAGACACCGATGCCCACTCCTCCACCAAAAAAGACGAGGAAGAGGAGGAGGAAGAAGAGGAAAGCTAGTCCCCCCCTGTGAGGGGGAGAAAGAAGAGGACGGCCTCCACATGTTTGGAGGCTGAAACATCTAAGAAGGGGAAAACTTCCCTTCTAGACGAATCCACCGCAGCCACCGACAGTAGCCCGGAGTGGGACCCCAGGTCAAGCCCCTGGCCAAATTGTGAGTACAAAGAAACTCAGACACATCCATATATCCTGTCTCAGTTTTGCATAGCATTAATGTATTGAGTCACACATTCTGCAGTCCGGCCGGGTCCGACATCGAGCGATCTTCGTTAGAAGATTCGTTTTACCCGGATGCGATGGACAGTGAGACCCTCCGACGGCCTCCTCCCCAAAGGCGTGGACAACACAGAGGTGTCGTCCCAAAGGGGCCCAGGCTAGGGCGAAGCTCAGGAGACCGTCGAGGCGGCGCCGGAGGGTCAAACCCCGGCAGCCGGACACATGGGGGAGCAGACCCCCATGGATGCTGACGGCGGGGGCCATCCTGAATTCGGCCCCCAGCCAGAGACAATTTCGGGGACCAATACGGCTCCGAAATCAGGCCAGCAACCTTCTTCAACAGAAGGTGGTGCGCCTATTCCACCGGTGACCTCAGTCCACCCAGAGGTGCCGGATACTTTATTGGCGGCGCTGCAAAGCGCTTCCATTGTTGAAGAGCACCGTACCCTTATGGGTGCGGTGATTGAGAAGGTCCAGTCTGCCAAAAGCGGGCTGACCGAAGCCTGCACCAGCCTTCTAACCGGCTTTGAGGTAAGTAATGAAGTTAAAAGAATGTCACAATATAGATAGTAGCCCCTGATACACTGTTCGGTGTTCAAAAACAAAGCCGGACAGAGGATCAAATATATTTCGCAGGAGACTAAATAGGAAATACATATGTGAATGATCAGGCGTCGTTATTGACTGCAACCTCTCATACTGCGGATATCTCCGGACTGAAGCAGAGTCTGGAGCGGGCCGAAAAGGAGCCCGGCCAAGTAAAAAAGCAATTGGAATATAACCAAGGTATGGGTTAACTTTGTTTGTATTTAAATACAAGTGAATAGTTATTTTAACTGAAAAATGTCGATATGTATTAGGAGCGGCGACCGAAGTCAAGGCTCTTAAGAAGGTGGTATCCGAGGCCGAGAAGAAGGCGGCCAAGGAGCAGGCCACTCGTGAAAACCACGAGGCCCGGTTCATTGAAGTTCAACAAGAGCTCCAAGAAGCCATAAAGAAGTGCGAGACCTTGGAGTAGAGTATACCGGATAAAGAGTCCGAACTCACCAAGGCTCGTGAATCCGCACGCGATGCCCGGGCTGAAGCCCATGGCGCCTTCCAGGAAATCCAGGAGGCCAGAAAGATCGCAACGGGTAAGGCCTTTATTATGCAAAGCAAATATGCGAAGGAAAGATTTCTTTTACTGACCTAGATTCGGAGTTCTCCAGGGGTGTTTGCGGATTGCCATGCAGCATGTCTGACGCGGCACAATTATCCAGTACCCTTTACCGATCAGTTGAAGCAGTTGGTCGAGCTGCATAGGGCGGCCAAACTAGCCCCGAAGGATTTGATTATCTGGCTATGGCCTGCCAAAGTGATTCCCAGTGTTACTTCGGACTCCTGAAGCGGCTGGTTAGTGCCTGCCCTCGGCTTGACGCCATCAAGCGGTCGGTCTGCATCGAAGGTGCGCGAATGGCCTTTGCCCGTGTCAAGGTGCATTGGGAGAAGATGGATGCAGTGAAGCTGATGACCGAAGGACCGCCCGAAGGGAAAGAGCACCACAAGCCCGAGCTGTATTATGACAGTGTCCTGGAGGGATCCCACCTTGTGGCGGAGCAATGTGCCAAGGATGTTATATTCCCATGAATATATGCATGTTATCCTATGCTGCAATATGAAACAAGGTCGTTATGTAAAATAATGCTTGTTATTTGAATTTTTACCTCCTGTGCGGCCCTTTTTAAATTAATTCTGAGAGTTGGCCAGTCATTGGCTTCTGCCCCCATGTAGGAAGTACGGGGGTGTTCGGGATAAATCTAAACACTCTTTACTCCAGATTTTTGGTCCTTAAAGGAGGTGTTTAGCGCGACGAACCAGGCAATCAGACTATAAGGCTTTATCACCCTCACTTAGCCATAGGAGTTTGACTAAAGAAAGGTAGGCGCAGCCCCTAGTGTTCGAAAGACCGAACTTGGGGTATTGTAAAACACCTGATCGAATAAAAACCGATCCATTGCATGATGCATTAGTTATCACATAATGTGGAAGAAATCGCTAAAGATTTTGTGACCTCTCGAACAGCTGACCAGCTCTCACCGGATCATGATGGTCAGTTTTCAGCTTTCTCTACTGAGGTGCTCGTCCGGAAGAACCGGGACACAATCGCAGTAGTTCTCCCTTTACTACCCTAGCTGATATAGCGGAACATAAGGTATCAAGCACAGGAGCCGGGCAACCCAACTATTGACCAAAGACATGATTCGGAGCCAATGCATATAATGCTATAAGTTCGTGGTGCCGAACTATACTGTAAAAGTGTTCAGACTTTCTTACCGTGTTATGGGGTACAATGAAGCCCCTGGCGAATTAAGGCGTACCAGAATGTACGGGTGCAATAGATAATAAATAAATAGACAAGGAAAAAGTAAGTAATAAGCTGATGCTGCAAATTATTTTTCATTGTAATTTGATTAATACGTCGAGGCATAGTGTACAAGTAGTGCAATAAGCGAATAAGGCTATTTAACATGCCACGACCAAGAGCGAGCTGCGTGCGGGTATTTAAAACAGGTATGACGATCATTAGCAGAGACCACCTGGGTATTCCCTTGTACGTCCAAGCCCCTAGCTTTGTTGGAATATCCGTCCCACGATGGGTCTGGTGATCAGGTTTATCAGAAAAGCCTTGAGAGGAGAAAAAACCTGAAAGAAAGAGAAAAAGTGAAGGTATGCAGATCCGGGAGCTGTTGAGCCGCATTGTGGACCACGGTCTAGTCGTGCCTCCGCCCGTGCCCATGGTATTTTAAGTGCGTAGTTGTGTACACGCGGCACGAATTTCACCGCTTGATTGGGGCTGGGACGAAGGCCAGGTTGCTAGCTGAGCCCTGGACGAGCCGGACGGTCCTGTTGTAGAGTAGCTCGGACGCGCTTGACGGTGTCCGGGGGCTTTATTGTCGAATTGAGGTTTTTCCTAAGAAGGCTACTCTGTACTTCTGCTGCAAGTGCCGCGATGTGCTCCTCCGTACGGAGGGAGCGCTCCGTATTTCCATTGACTATTATAACACCGCGAGGTCTGGGCATCTTGAGCTTAAGGTAGGCATAGTGCGGCACTGCGTTGAAACGAGAAAATGCGGTTCGTCTGAGCAGTGCGTGATAACCACTGCGGAAGGGGACGATGTCGAAGATTAATTCTTCGCTTCGGAAATTATCCGGGGACCCGAAGACCACTTCCAGTCTGATTGAGCCCGTAAAACAGGCCTCTACACCTGGTATGACACCTTTAAAGGTGGTTTTGGTGGGCTTGATCCTTGAGGGATCAATACCCATTTTGCGCACTGTATCCTGATAGAGCAGGTTCAGGATGCTACCACCGTCCATAAGGACGCGTGTGAGGTGGAATCCGTCAATGATAGGGTCGAGCACCAGTGCGGCTGAACCGCCGTGACGGATACTGGTCGGATGGTCCCTTCGATCGAAAGTGGTCAGACAGGAGGACCACGGGTTGTATTTTGGGGCGACTGGCTCCATCGCGTAGACGTTCCTTAGTGCGCGCTTCCGCTCCCTTTTGGGGATATGGGTAGCATATATCATATTCACCATTTTAACTTGGGGAGGAAACTTCTTCAGTCCCCCTGTGTTTGGTGGCCGGGGCTCCTCATCGTCATCACTTTGCGATCCCTTTTCCTTGTTTTCGGCGTTTAACTTGCCAGCCTGTTTAAAGACCCAACATTCTCTGTTGGTATGATTGGCTGGTTTATTGGGGGTGCCGTGGATTTGACATGGACGATCGAGTATGCGGTCTAGACTGGACGGGCCTGGATTGTTTCTATTAAATGGCTTTTTCCGCTGAACTGACTTGGAGCCACTGAATCCGGCATTGACGGCCGTATCTTCGGAGTTATCGCCAGTATTTTGACGCTTATGTCTACTGCGTCGGGGCTTGCCGTTACTATCTCTGGCTTCAGAAGTGCCAGGTTTACTTGAGGTGCTGTTGCTACGAGCTAGCCAGCTATCCTCGCCCAAACAAAAGCGGGTCATGAGCGTCGTAAGGGCTGCCATGGACTTCGACTTCTCTTGGCCGAGGTATCGGGCAAGCCACTCATCATAGATGTTTTGCTTAAAGGCCACTAGGGCTTTGGAATCCGTACAATCGACAATTTGGTTCTTTTTAGTTAAGAACCGAGTCTAGAATTTTCTGTCTGACTCTTCGGGTTGTTGGATTATATGACTTGTCATCGACATCGGGAGGTTGGACACAAGTGCCTTGGAAGTTGTCAAGGAATGCATCTTCCAGGTTCTCCCAACTGCCAATGGAGTTTTCGGGCAGACTATTCAACTAGTGCCGAGCTAGTCCCTTGAGTTTTAGCGGGAGATACTTGATGGCATGGAGATCATCGCCACGGGCCATATGTATATGGAGAAGGAAGTCCTTGATCCATACCGCGGGATCTGTTGTTCCATCATATGTTTCAATGTTTACGGGTTTAAACCCTCCTGGGAATTCATGCTCCATTACTTCATCAGTGAAGCATAGGGGGTGTGCGGCACCTCTGTGTCGAGCTACGTCGGGACGCAGCTCGGATGGAGCTGGTCTATGGTATTCGGCCCGGACAGGTTTGTATTTGTTATATCCGGCTTGGTGGCCGTCGTTGCGTGGTGGGGTGTACCCCCGTGATCCATAGATCGATCTGGTTTGTCCTGCTCTATTTTCCAAGTCGTACCGCAGGTCATGTGTGTATCCCCGAGGTGTTGTGTTTCTATTTGTTCAGTGAGGCAGTGCCGGTTGGTGTTTGGGCTGAATTGCCATTTTGTCTCGGCCATGCAGTGGTCGGTCAGCCGCATTATGCGCTGGTAGTGCTGGCTCCAGCGCCTCGTCATCGAATTGAGGTAGTAGTTTGCGCTTCGGGTGACTTTTGGTTGGGTGTTCGAGTCCGTATTCCTTGGCTGCCAGGACCTCAGTCCATCTATCAGTGAGCAGATCTTGATTAGCTTAAAGCTGCTGCAGCTTCTTCTTCAGGCTCTTTGCCGTGGCTATAAGCCAACACTTAAAACGCTCCTGCTCGACAGGATCCTCTGCCACGATAAATTCTTCGTCGCCGAGGCTCACCTCATCCTCAGAGAGAGGCACATAATTGCTGTCCTCCGAGTCGTCGTTCACGGCCTGTTCATCGGAGCTGGCTCGCCCGTCTTCCTGTTCAACCTGTTCGAAACTTGGCTTGGCGGGGTCTTTGTTGTCTTCGGCATCGTCCGGAGTGCTATTTTCTCTTATGCCGGTATCACTATTTTTACCATGGCATGATTTAGAGCGGCGCCGCTGACGTCGGTGCTTTGGTTGCTTCTCAGGAAGTTTATCCTCAACTGTCATTGCCATTGTCTTCTTTGGGTGTATCCACCATGTATATGTCATATGAAGAGGTGGCTGTCCAGCACCCTGTGGGTGGTGGTTCTTGTTCTTCTCCGGCATCGTCGTCCATATCATTGATGTCTTTGGAGTCGAAATCAAGCATGTCGGTCAAATCATCGATAGTGGCTATCAAGTGGGTGGTGGGTGGGTAACGAAGTTCTTCGTCGTCCGCTTCCCACTCAAGCCGGACATAGTTCGGCCAAGAATCTCCTGACAAGGAGAGAGACTTTAATGAGTTTAGCACATCGCCTAGGGTGAGTGTTGGAAGATGTCTACGGAGCTGAACTCTAAGATCGGCGCCCGGTCAGATTCGATAGGTGCTGATACACGCGGTTCGGAGCCTATGGCCGAAGACGGGTCCGAGGTTCCGATGACACAGGCCTCGTTAGAGGTCAGATCTGTGTTCGGCTCTAGCGCTGCTGAGTCTACGACCTCTGTGGCAAGGTTGAGCTTCCCGTCCTTGGATGGCGCGCTCTGCTCTGGATCTAGGGCCAGAGCGATTACAGGCACTATCTCCTGCACATAGTCTGATGACAGATTTTGGTCATATTCATCATGTTGGCAGGGCGCGGCTGTCATGGGCTCGAATCCGTCGAAGAACAAGTCTCCGCGGATGTCGGCAGTGTAGTTCAAGCTTCCAAACCTGACCTAATGTCCAGGGGCATAGCTGTCGATCTGCTCTAGATGGCCAAGCGAGTCAGCCCGCAGTGCGAAGCTGCCGAATACGAAAATCTATCCGAGGAGAAAAGCTTCACCCTAGACTGCGTTGTTGTAGATGATTGAAGGAGCCATCAAGACTTACGGTGATGACACAGTGGAACTCTCAATGAAAGCACCAATGTCGGTGTCAAAACCGGCAGATCTCGGGTAGGGGGTCCCGAACTGTGCGTCTAAGGCTAATAGTAACAGGAGGCGGGGGACACAATGTTTACCCAGGTTCGGGCCCTCTCGATGGAGGTATTACCCTACTTCCTGCTTGATTGATCTTGATGATATGAGTATTACAAGAGTTGATCTAGCACGAGATCATAGAGGCTAAACCCTAGAAGCTAGCCTATGATTCTGATCGTTCTCCCCCTATGGACTAAACTCTCCGGTTTATATAGACAACGGAGGGGGCTAGGGTTACATAGAGTCGGTTACAAAGGAAGGAATCTTCATATCCGAATCGCCAAGCTTGCCTTCCACACAAAGGAGAGTCCCATCCGGACACAGGACGAACTCTTCTATCTTGTATCTTCATAGCCCAACAGTCTGGCATATGCATATAGTCGGGCTGTCCGAGGACCCCTTAATCCAGGACTCCCTCAGGCGCGCCCCCACCCTCGTGGATAGGGTGTGGGCCCCCTGACGTTGATTCTTTCGCCAACATTTTCTATTAATTCCAAAAAGTTGCTCTGTGGATTTTCAGGTCATTCTGAGAACTTTTATTTCTGCACAAAAATAACACCATGGCAGTTCTGATGAAAACAACATCAGTCCGGGTTAGTTCCATTCAAATCATGCAAGTTAGAGTCTAAAACAAGGGCAAAAGTTTTTGGAAAAGTAGATACGACAGAGACGTATCAACTCCCCCAAGCTTAAACCTTTGCTTGTCCTCAAGCAATTCAATTGACAAACTGAAAGTGACAAAGAAAAACTTTTACAAACTCTGTTTGCTCTTGTTGTTGCAAATATGTAAAGCCAACATTCAAGTTTTCAGCAAAGATCATGAACTAACCATATTCACAATAACATTTAGGTCTCATGTTTACTCATATGAATGGCATAATCAACTAGCAAGCAATAATAATAAATCTCGGATGACAACACTTTCTCAAAACAATCATAATATGATATAACAACCTGGTATCTCGCTAGCCCTTTCTAAGACCGCAAAACATAAATGCAGAGCACCTTTAAAGATCAAGGACCGACTAAACATTGTAATTCATGGCAAAAGAGATCCAGTCATAGTCATACCCAATATAAATTAATAGTAATGCATGCAAAGGACAGCGGTGCTCTCCAGCGGGTGCTTTTTAATAAGAGGGTGATGACTCAACCTAAAAGTAAATAGATAGGCCCTTCGCAGAGGGAAGCATGGATTTGTAGAAGTGCCGGAGCTCGATTTTGAAAGAGATAAATAATATTTTGAGTGGTATACTTTCACTGTCAACATAACAACCAAGAGATCTCGATATCTTCCATGCTACACACATTATAGGCGGTTCCCAAACAGAATGGTAAAGTTTATACTCCCCCACCACCAACAAGCATCAATCCATGGCTTGCTCGAAACAACGGGTGCCTCCAACTAACAACAATCCCGGGGGAGTTTTTTTGGAATTATTTTGATTTGATTTGAGCATGGGATTGGGCATCCCGGTGACCAGCCATTTTCTCATGAATGAGGAGCGGAGTCCACTCCTCTTGAGAATAACCAGCCTAACATGGAAGATACAGACAACCCTAGTTGATACATGAGCTGCTCGAGCATACAAAACAGAATTTCGTTTGAAGGTTTGGAGTTTGGCACATACAAATAAACTTGGAACGACAAGTAGATACCGCATATAGGAAGGTATGGTGGACTCATATGGAATAACTTTGGGTTTATGGAGTTTGGATGCACAAGAAGTATTCCCTATTAGTATAGGTGAAGGCTAGAAAGAGACTGGGAAGCGACCAACTTAGAGAGCGACAATAGTCATGAACATGCATTAAAATTAATCAACACTGAGTGCAAGTATGAGTAGGATATAATCCACCATGAACATAAATATCGTGAAGGCCATGTTGATTTTGTTTCAACTACATGCGTGGACCTGTGCCAAGTCAAGTCAGTTGAATCATTCAAAGGAGGATACCACCCTATCATACCACATCACAACCATTTTAATAGCATGTTGGCACGCAAGGTCAACCATTATAAGCTCCTAGCTATTTAAGCATGGCATAAGCAACTATAATCTCTAATTGTCATTGCAAACATGTTTATTCATAATAGGCTGAATCAGGAACGATGAACTAATCATATTTACAAAAACAAGAGAGGTCGAGTACATACCAGCTTCTCGCATCTCAACCAGTCCATCATATATCATCATTATTGCCTTTCACTTGCACGACCGAACAGTGTGGATAATAATAATAGTGCACGTGCATTGGACTAAGATGGAATCTGCAAGCATTCAGTTCAAGGGAGAAGACAAGGTAATATGGGCTCTTGGTTAAATAAACAATAATGCATATGAGATCCACTCAACATTTTCATTATGGTCTTCTCCTCTCGACCCTCAAAGAAAAGAAAAGAATAAAACTATTTACAGGGAAAGCTCCCAACAAGCAAAAGAAGAACACGAAATCTTTTTGGGTTTTCTTTTAATTACTACTACTACATGCATGGAAAGTAAACTAGCTAAAAGCTATAACTAATTTTTTTTGGTTTTTTCTTAAGGTTATCAAACACACAAGAAGAAAACTAGAAAAACATATTAAACTAGCATGGATAGTACAATGAAAAAGTATGAGCACCGACAACTAGCATGAGTGTATGAACATGAATGTAATGTCGGTGAGAAATACGTACTCCCCCAAGCTTAGGCTTTTGGCCTAAGTTGGTCTATGCCCATGGATCGCGGCTACTCTCTCCGGTGTACTGAGGAGTGTCATTAGGGTACCACTGGCTGGCGATCTCCCCCGGATCCCACTGATAAAAGGACCGTCGATAAGGGTCAAGTGGTGGTTCCGGCTCAGGCTCTAGAGCTGACGTCTGGCCCTGTTGCGTGTGAACGGCCTCCAGCAAGATAAGGTACATGGCTATAGTCAAGTCAAACAAAGAGGGTGCAGGCAAGATAATAGTCTTACTATGAGTTTTATGAAATCTCAAATTATACTTAAGCATCTTCTCATCATTTTTAACAATAAACTCATGTGCTACCATACTCTTATAATCTAGAAAGGTAGGAGGCAACAGCTTTTCTTCTTTCTCATAATGCCTAGTAGGTATCCTAAAGTGTTTAGCAAGGCGTGAAGCATAGATACCTCCAAAGATGGGGCCCTTTGTACGGTTCAGACTTAATCTTTTAGCAATAATAGCACCCATACTAACAGTGTTATCACGAAATAAAGCATGGCACAAAATAATAATATCGGGAACACCAAGGTTTCCACAGTTTCCGTGACCAATTAAGCATCGACTAGCAAATATTACAAAGTAACGAAAAATAGGAAAATGTATGCTAGTAATTCTTGCATAGGAAACCTCCTCGTTTCCCCTACAGTAATCATGTCAATAAATCCATCCACATCTTTACGATGTGGTTCCTCTAGGCCGCTCTCGAAGGGTATCTTGCAAACCGCACAAAATTCACGTAGTGACATCTCCCTAGCCTCATCATATAAATGAAACTCTACTGAAGGAGGTGATTTCTTAGGATGGAAGTAAAATTTTTGCACGAAAGTATTAGTGAGTAAGAGATACTGTTCGAGATGGTCGTGGAGGAAACCGATGAGGCCTGCATCATTAGCCAAAGAATAGAAATCATCATGAATCCCGACTGATCTCAAGAAATCATCACAAGGCCATTCACACAGCCAAACATCCGCGACGTGAGGGAGATTATACTTGGGATTTTTATTCTCCTTACTTTGTTTCTCCTTCGAGCTTTGGCTAGAAGAGCCCCTCAAAAATCTCTTCATCATTTTCTGATGTTTTTTTGAGATTTTTAGTAACTCAAAATAAAAGTGAACCAAACTCAACAAAATTGATAGCAACTACTCGCACAAGTGCCTAGAGACTATATCATGCATTAGAACTACTTGGGACCATATAAATTTGACATCCAGGCTCAAGAACAGGGTCACCTAGGCAGCAAAAAATTGCAAGGAATAAAGCACTAGAACAAAAACTAATTGGACCATTGGAGGAGTCACATACCAAAGAACAATCCCCCAAAGCAGTTTTGTGAATGGAGCTTTGAGCAAGGAGATCGAAAATGGCAGCAAGATGAGCTAGAACTCGTGCTTGAGCTGGATAGTGATTTTTTGGGAGGAAGAAGCATGGTATGGGTGCAAGAATAAGTGGAGGGGGGCCACCGTGTGCCCACGAGGCAGGGGGCGCGTCCAGGGGGTAGGGCGCACCCCTGACCCTCGTGGCTAGGTGCTTGCTCCCCCTCCTGTGTTGTCGGTGCCACATATTCTCAAATATTCTAGAAAAAAATCATATTTGATTTTCAAGGCATTTGGAGAACTTTTATTTTTGGGGTATTTTTTATTGCATGGATAATTCAGAAAACAGACAGAAAATACTATTTTTGCTTTATTTAATCTAAATAATAGAAAGTAAAAAGAGGGAATAGAAGGTTGTGCCTTCTAACTTCATCCATCTCATGTTCATCAAAAGGAACCCACAAACAAGGTTGATCAAGTCTTGTTAACAAACTCATTCTGAGTAACATGGAACCGGAGAAATTTCGAATAACACTAGGTTACCTCAACGGGGATATTCACATCCCCAATAATAAGAATATCATATTTCTTCTTGGCAGTAGGAAGAGGAAATTCAAAACCTCCAATAATAATTGATGGAATTTTTCCAATAGAATTGATAATGTGGACTTGAGGTTGTTTCCTCGGAAAGTGTACCATATGCTCATTACCATTAACATGAAAAGTGACATTGCCTTTGTTGCAATCAATAACAGCCCCTGCAATATTCAAAAAGGGTCTACCAAGGATAATCGACATACTATCGTCCTCGGGAATATCAAGAATAACAAAGTCCGTTAAATAGTAACATTTGCAACCACAACAGGCACATCCTCACAAATACCGACAGGTATAGCAGTAGTCTTTGGAAGCATTAGTTAGTCCATTATAAAAGATATCAAGTATTTCATTTTTCTTAAGAGGATGATCAGGCAAAGCATTAAGTAACCGGAGAAGCCTCCCCAAAGCTTGTGGGAGACTATCTTCTTCAATTTGCACAAAATTATATGTTTCCCTCAAGGCAGCTTGTTTCTTATGAGCGGGGAAATATTTAGTAGAGAAGTAATAAATCATATCCTGGGGACTACACACACAACCAGGATCAAGAGAATTAAACCAAGTTTTAGCATCACCCTTTAATGAGAATGGAAATATCTTAAGGATATAGTAGTAGCGAGATTTCCCATCATTAGTGAACAGGGTGGCTATATCATTTAACTTAGTAAGATGTGCCACAACAGTTTCAGATTCATAGCCATGAAAAGGATCAGATTCAACCAAAGTAACTATCTCAGGATCGACAGAGAAATCATAATCCTTATCAGTAACAAAGATACGTGAAGTAGCAAAAGCAGGGTCATATTTCATTCTAGAACTCAGAGACTTTTGTTTCAGCTTAGCTAATAACTTCTTAAGATCAGATCTATCATTGCAAGAAAGAAAATCTCTATCAGTTTCTTCATCCATAACATAACCCTCAGGAACACACGCAATTCATATTTAGGGGGAGAACGTTCATCATCACTATCATCAATAATATCAATTTCAATAATTCCATTCTCTCTAGCCCTAGCAAGTTGTTCATCAAGATATTCACCTAATGGCACAGTAGTATCAAGCGTAGAAGTAGTTTCATCATAAGTATCATGCATAGCAGAAGTGACATCATCAATAACATGCAACATATCAGAATTAATAGCAGAAGCAGGTTTAGGTGTCGCAAGCTTACTCATAACAGAAGGAGAATCAAGTGCAGAGCTAGATGGCAGTTCCTTACCTCCCCTCGTAGTTGAGGGATCAATATTAGTTCTTTCGTCTTTCAAGTTCCTCATAGTGATCAACAGATATAAATCCCAAGTGACTCAAAGAATAGAGCTATGCTCCCCGGCAACAGCGCCAGAAAATAGTCTTGATAACCCACAAGTATAGGGGATCGCAACCGTTTTCGAGGGTAGAGTATTCAACCCAAATTTATTGATTCGACACAAGGGGAGCCAAAGAATATTCTCAAGTATTAGCAGTTGACTTGTCAATTCAACCACACCTGGATAACTTAGTATCTGCAGCAAAGTATTTAGTAGCAAAGTAGTATAGAAGTAACGGTAACAGTAGCAAAAGTAAAAGTAGCAGTTTTGTAGTAACTGTAACAGCAGCAGCGGTAAAGTAAAAAAGCAAAGAGCAATATGTGGAAAGCTCGTAAGAATTGGATCAGTGATGGATAATTATGTAGGATGCGATTCCTCATGTAATAGTTATAACATAGGGTGACACAGAACTAGCTCCAGTTCATCAATGTAATGTAGGCATGTATTCCGAATATAGTCATACGTGCTTATGGGAAAGAACTTGCATGACATCTTTTGCCCTACCCTCCCGTGCCAGCGGGGTTGTCGGTGTCAAAACCGGCGGATCTCGGGTAGGGGGTCCCGAACTATGCGTCTAGGCGGATGGTAACAGTAGACAAGGGACACGATGTTTTTACCCAGGTTCGGGCCCTCTCGATGGAGGTAAAACCCTACTCCTGCTTGATTGATATTGATGATATGGGTAGTACAAGAGTGGATCTACCACGAGATCAAGGAGGCTAAACCCTAGAAGCTAGCCTATGGTATGATTGTTGTTATTCGTCCTATGGACTAAAACCCTCTGGTTTATATAGGCACCGGAGAGGGCTAGGGTTACACAGAGTCGGTTACAATGGTAGGAGATCTACATATCCGTATTGCCAAGCTTGCCTTCCACGCCAAGGAAAGGCCCATCCGGACACGGGACGAAGTCTTCAATCTTGTATCTTCATAGTCTTGGAGTCCGGCCGATGATGATAGTTCGGCTATCCGGACACCCCCTAGTCCAGGACTCCCTCAGTAGCCCCTGAACCAGGCTTCAATGACGACGAGTCCGGCGCGCATATTGTCTTCGGCATTGCAAGGCGGGTTCCTCCTCCGAATAATTCATAGAAGATTGTGAACACCAAGATAGTGTCCAGCTCTGCAAAATAAATTCCACGTACCATCGTAGAGAGAATAATGTTCACACAAGTTCAATCTGCTGACGTATTTTGTGGCGTGATGTCACATTACTACCAAGCCTTTACTCGAATCGTTTTTATTATACCACCTCAGCGCGTTTAGCGAAGCGGTTTCCTTGGCACGTCCTGTCGAAGCAGAGATCATGTTCCCCTTATTCTGGGATTCCCATCTATACGGACGTGGGTAACCCAACCGCGCCATTGATTGCGGCACTTGGGAGATAAGCGAGTTTTACCAGGCTAGTAGGGATGCATAGTTTCATCCACCCATATATAAGGGGATAAGAATCCACCTCCTTTACCTACGCCTTCTTCCTCCTTTGCTTATCCATCTCCGCGCACTCGAGCTCCAGCGCCCAAGTCCGCACATCTCTCCTCGACCTTCTCCAGCCATGTCCGGAGCGGGAGGCAAGTGGATGGCCTCCTCCGTTACGGAGGGGCACATCGAGAAGCTGCGCAGCGCCGGATACCTGTCCAGCGACATCGTGCACCGGCTGCCCGACGAGGGGAAGCTCATCCCCACCCCCAGGCCCCATGAGAGGGTCGTATTCCTTCCCCACTTCCTCCGCGGACTGGGCTTCCCACTCCACCCCTTCGTCCGGGGGCTCATGTACTACTACGGCCTGGATTTCCACGATCTGGCCCCAAATTTCATCCTCAATATCTCGGCATTTATCGTCGTGTGCGAGGCCTTCCTCTGCATCCAGCCCCACTTCGGCTTGTGGCTAAAGACCTTCAATGTCAAGCCGAAGGTTGTGAAGGGCAGCCAAGCGGAGTGCGGAGGCGCCATTGTGGGAAAAATGCCCAACGTCACTTGGCTCGAGCGTGCCTTCGTGGAATCCATCAAAGGGTGGCAATCGGGGTGGTTCTACATCACCGAGCCGCGTGACCCTAAATGGGTAGCGGCCCCCGAGTTCAGATCTGGCATCCCCATGCAGCTCACCTCCTGGAAAGAGAAGGGCTTGCTTTGGGGTAGTTCGAAGGAGCTGACCGGACTCCAGTCCTATCTCCAGACCCTGGTGAACAAGAAGCTCAAGCTTGTCAATGTGATCCAGGTCATGCTTGTCCACCGGATTCTGCCCTGCCAGCAACGGGACTTTAATTTGTGGGAGTTTGATCCGGCACAACACCGGACCTTGAGCAGGCTCTTCGACACTACGTACGAAGCTGCCTGGAGGGTGCTGTTCAAGGGCGCCGAAGCTCCCGCATCCGCTACCGAAGATCGCGGATTCAGCACGCAGCGTCCGGCTGGCAAGGTAAGCTATGTTATCCTTTATGGGACATTTGCTTTTCATAGTTTGACTCTATGCGGGATCTAAACTCCCAATGCCTTTAACAGGACTGGCAGAAGATGTCCGGACAGGTTAACTGTCCGGCCCCCCTTCCAGAAGACACAGTGGACACCCGTTTGACGGGGCTGCTGGTCCCGGCACTTTACGTGGTGCGGGAGAAGAAGGCCAAGAAGAAGGCCACGGGAACCCAAAGGAGTTCCCGGCGTCAGGTGGTATCGGACTCATCGTCCGATGACTCCGAGGCGGACTCCTCCCACGAAGACGAGGAGGAGAAGAAAGAGGCCTCTCCCCCTGCGGGGGGAGAGAAGAAGAGGAAGGCCTCCCCAACGAGGGAGGCCGAAGGGTCCAAGAAGGGAAGGACCCTTCCCCCGGACTGCTCCGCCAATGTTGGCAACGACAACGAGGAGTGGCCCTCAAGGGCCAAGCCCCTGGCGAGATCGTAAGTATCCGGACTCCTAGATAATTTATAATTTTTCTTTTTGCCACACGTGTCTTTCTAATGCCGCATACAACCTGTAGTCCGGCCAAGGACGATCTTCCCGCTTCGTCGAGCGGGTCCTTGGGTATCTCGGATATGGATTCTCTTCCGACCGCCTCAACCCCCCGTGACGCTGACGATGCCGAGGTGGGATCCCGGGAAGGGACCCGCCAGGAGGAGGAGGCCTCGGAGGTGCCGCAAGGCAACCCCCCGGACTCTGCACCGGACTCCACACCGGAACCTGCAGTGGTTCCGGAGTCCGGCGAGCGGCCCCTTCGTAAGAAGGGCAAGACTGTGACACCGGCAGCCTCTGTCCAATCGGAGGCGCCGGATAACTTGCTGGAGGCGCTCAACGGCACTTCCATCAAAGAAGAACACCGCACTGTCATGAGTGCGGTGATTCAGAAGGTTCAGCTCTCCAAGAGTGGGCTGACCGAAGCCTGTAGCAGCCTTCTAACAGGCTTTGAGGTAAGAATTTTAAGATATGTAATATAATACCGCATAGACAGTAGCCCCTGATGCTCGGTTCAGTGTTCGGAAAGAAAAGCCGGACTGAGGATCTAAAAAGATATACGCAGGAGTTCTAAAAAATATGTCAATATGGGATTGCAGGCTGCGCTGCTGACCTCTGCCGCACTAACTGCGGAGGTCAATGCTTTGAAGCAGAGACTCGAGCGGTCCGAGAGCGAGCTCAGCCGTGCCAAGAAGCAGCTCGAGGACAAAGAAGGTGAGTAACACCATATTAAATTTGTACCTTACAGAAAAGGATTTGGTTGCAAGAGAAATAACAAGGATAACGTGGGTACTCCAGGGGCCACGAACGAGGTGGCAACCCTGAAGGAGGCGGTGTCCGCGGCCGAACGCAATGCGGCCGCGAAGCGAGCCGAGCGAGAGAAGCAGGAGGCGCGGGTGGCGGAGGTGCAGCAAGAGCTCCAGGCTCTCATGAAAAAACATGAGAGTTTGGAGCACGACTCAAAGACTCGAGAGTCCGAGCTTGCATCGGCTCTTGAGAGTGCCAAAGCCGCTAAGGACGAAGCCCACAAGGCTCTCTAGGAAATCGAGGCGTTGAAGAAGATAGCGGCGGGTAAGGCATTTTTCATGCAAAGCAAGCATGTGAATGTGAATTACCTATTACTTACCCGAATTCGGAGCTCTCCAGGAGCGTTCGCAGATCTGCCCCGCAGCGCGTCCGATGCTGCCGCTTTCTACCGGGCCGAGGAGGGGAGCTCAACGGAGAAGGTCTTCTGGTCTCAGTATGCTGAGGCCAGACATCCGGTGCCCCTTAGCGACCAGCTGAAGCAGTTGGTCGAGCTCCACAAGGTAGCCGAACAGGCCATGAAGGGCCTCATAGTTCGGCTGTGGCCCAAGAAGGCCATGCCTGGGAGCTACTTCGGCCTGGTGCGGCGGCTGGTGGACGCGTGTCGCTGGGTTGAAGTCGTCAAGCACTCTGCCTGCATTGAAGGTGCCCGTCGGGCCCTTTCCCGTGCAAAGGTGCACTGGGGCAGGATGGACGCTGAGAAGCTTGTGACGGACGCGCCACCGACGGGCAAGGAGTATCGTACGCCCGAAATGTATTATAAGAGTGTCCTGAAGGGTGCCCGCATGATTGCGGGTGAGTGCTCCAAAGATATAATATTTGAGTAGACTCGCATTTTGCTATCTTGTGCACTGAAAACTTTGTTCATATGCGCTAAGCAACGCTTGTTAATTTAAAATATTACCTTCTGTGCGGCCGTTTATCAAATCTGAGAGATGGCAAGTCGTCGGCTTCAGCCCCCATGCCACAAGTGCTGGGGTGTTTGGGATAAACTTGAGCGCTCTTGTTCCCATTTTTGGGTCCATCTAGGGAGGCGTTCAACACAACGAACGAGGCAACCGGACTTAATGCTTGAACACTCTCACTTAGCCATAGAATTCTATAATTTTAAATTTCGGCGAAGCCCCTAGTATTCGGAAGACCAAGTTCGGGGCGCTATCCACGCCTGGGCCGGACAAAGCCGGTTCCTCGCTCTAAGCGGCATAAGTCTTTAGGGACTCGAAAAAACCTCTCGAACAGCGATGAGCTCTCGCCTTATCATGACGGTCAGTTTTAGCTTTCTCCACTGAGGCGCTCGCCCAGCTCAACCAGGGCGCAATCGCAGTGGTTCTCCCAGTGCTACCTTAGCCGATACAACGGAACGTAAGGTACCAAAACATGGGAGCCGGGCAAACCCAACTATTGACCCAAGACATGATTCGGAGCCGATGCATATAATGCTATAAGTTCGGGGTGCCGCACTTGTGAAAGTGTTCGGACTTATCACACCATAATGTGGGGAACTTAAGCCCCTGGTGTATTTAGCCGTACCAAAGTGTACGGATGCAACATGTCATAAATGAACATATATATAAGAAAGAAATGCAGTTATAAGCAAAAAGCAATGCATTGTTTATTCCAGAAATACTGCCATGAATGCAGAACGATACAAATAGTGCTGTAAGCAGGGGATGGGACTATTAAACATGTCCCCCTCCAGGGGTAGGCTGCGGAATGGTGTGTAAAACAGATTTAATGCTTGTAATGGAGACCACCTGAGTGTTCGTCGTAGCCTTTCTCCCTCCCTGGCTGTTGCATCGTGAGTTCGACAGGTCTACTGCCGGACAGGCCCTCTAGTAAATGGAGTCCTGTGGATAATAAAAAGAAAAGAAAAAAGATGACACACTTGGGAGCCCCTGGTGTGGTTGAGCCACACTCTGGGCCTGTTGTGGTCGTGCCCCTCCCCCTATGCCCATGGTATCTCCAGAGCGTAATGATGTACGCGAAGGACCAGTCTTGCAATTTTGCAAGGGCTGGGGTTGGGGTCGCATTGCTACGCATGCTCGGAACGTGCCAGGTGGTTTTGTTGTAGGTTACTCCGGGCGCGTTTGGCCGTGTCCGGTTGCTTAACGGCCGGACTCAAAAATTGCCTTAAGAGGCTGCTCTGTACTTCTACCGCGAGAGCCGCTGTGTGTTCCTCCGTTCGGAGGGAGCGTTCAGTGTTTCCGTTGACTATAATGACTCCTCGAGGGCCTGGCATCTTGAGCTTGAGGTATGCGTAGTGCGGCACCGTGTTGAACTTTGCGAACGCGGTTCGTCCGAGCAGAGCATGATAGCCGCTGCGGAACGGGACTATATCGAAGAGTAACTCCTCGCTTCGGAAGTTATCCGGGGATCCGAAGACCACTTCCAGTGTAACTGAGCCTGTACAATTGGCCTCTACACCTGGTATGACGCCTTTGAAGGTCGTCTTTATGGGTTTAATCCTTGAGGGGTCTATGCCCATCTTGCGCACTATATCCTGATAAAGCAGGTTCAGGCTGCTGCCGCCGTCCATCAGGACTCTAGTGAGATGAAATCCATCGACGATTGGGTCTAAAACCAATGCGGCGAGTCCACCGTGGCGGATACTAGTGGGGTGGTCCCTTCGATCAAAAGTGATCGGGCAGGAGGACCATGGGTTGAACTTCGGGGCGACTGGCTCCATCGCGTATACATCCCTGAGTGCACGCTTCCGCTCCCTCTTGGGTATGTGAGTTGTGTATATCATGTTCACCGTCCGCACTTGTGGTGGGAAACCCTTCTGTCCTCTATTGTTCGGCGGCCGGGTCTCTTCCTCGTCATCGATATGCAGCCCCTTGTCATTGTTTTCGGCAATTAACTTGCCTGCCTGCTTGAATACCCAACAATCCCTATTGGTGTGATTGGCTGGCTTTTCGGGGGTGCCGTGTATCTGGCACGAGCGGTCGAGTATTCGGTCCAAATTGGACGGACCCAGAGTAGTTCTTTTGAATGGCTTTTTCCGCTGATCGGGTTTAGAGCCTCTGAATCCGGCGTTGACTGCCGTATCCTCAGTGTTATCGCCATTAACACGGCGTTTGTTTTTGTTGTGAGACGACCTTCCATTGTGGTCCTTGGTATCCGGACTGCCAGAATTTTTGCTGAGGTTGTTACTGTGGGCTAGCCAGCTGTCCTCTCCCGCGCAGAAGTGGGTCATAAGTGATGTGAGGGCTGCCATGGATTTCGGCTTTTCCTGCCCTAGGCGCCGGGCAAGCCACTCGCCGCGGATGTTATGTTTGAAGGCTGCGAGGGCCTCTGCATCCGGACAGTCAATGATTTGATTTTTCTTTGTTAAGAACCGTGTCTAGAACTGTCTGGCCGATTCGTCTGGCTGCTGAATTATGTGGCTTAGGTCATCGGCGTCTGGTGGTCGCACATATGTGCCCTGGAAGTTGTCAAGGAGTGCGGCTTCTAGGTCTTCCCAACACCCAATTGATTCTGCTGCAAGTTGTTAAGCCAATGCCGAGCTGGTCCTTTAAGCTTGAGTGGGAGATATTTGATGGCGTGAAGATCATCACCGCGGGCCATGTGGATCCAAACCGCGGGGTCTGTTGTGCCATCGTAGGATTCAATGTTCACGGGTTTAAACCCTTCAGGGATTTGATGATCCATTACTTCATCTGTGAAGCATAGTGGGTGTGCGGCTCCTCTATATTGGGCTATATCACGACGTAGCTCAAGTGAGCTTTGTCTACTGTGTTTGGCCCGGCCGGAGTTGCTGTATCCGGTGCGATGGTCGTCATCGCGCATCATGGGTCGCCCACGCGATCCGTAGATCGATCTTGATTGTCTTGCCTTATCCTCCAATATGTCTCGCAAGTCCGGCGCATTCCCCCGTGGCTTCATACTTTTTGAGCGGTGCTGGGGTACGGTTCTGGTGGAGGGCCTAGAGGCCTCTCTGTCGCGGCCCCGAGGTGGTCGGTCAGCCGTATTGTGCGCTGGTGATGCAGGTTTATATGCCTTCTCCTCTAATCGGGGGAGCAACTTGCGTTTGGGGTAGCTTTTGGAGGGGCGTTCGAGTTCATACTCTTCGGCCACGAGGACTTGAGTCCATCTGTCGGCTAGCAGGTCTTGATCAGCTCTAAGCTGTTGCTGCTTTTTCTTTAGGCTGTTCACCATGGCCATTAGCCTGCGTTTGAAACGCTCTTGTTCGACGGGATCCTCAGGCACGACGAATTCATCGTCGTTGAGGCTTGCCTCGTCTCCGGACGGAGGCATGTAATTATCATCCTCTACCTCTTCGTCTGCCTCTCTCTCATGAGGGCTGGCTTCTTCGTCCTCCTGTGCTGAATCTTGCTGGAGGGGGTTCTGTTCGGCACTCTCTGGGGTGTTATTATCTCTGGTGCCGGAATCTCCATTCTTGCTGTGGCGGGATTTAGAGTGGCGCCGCTGACGCCGGCGCTTGGGCTGTTTCTTGGAGGAGTCTTCCTCCGCTGCTTCCTCGCCATTCCCATCCTTTGGGATGTCCACCATATATATATCGTACGATGAGGTGGTCTTCCAGTGCCCCGTAGGCGCTGGTTCTTGGTCGTCTCCGGCATCGTTGTCCATACCGTCGATGTCTTTGGAGTCGTAGTCTAGCATGTCGGTTAGATCGTCGACAGTGGCTACAAAGTGGGTGGTGGGTGGGCTTTGAATTTCTTCGTCGTCCACATCCCAACCATCCTGGCCGCAATTCGGCCAGGGCTCTCCTGATAGCGAGAGATACTTTAGTGAATTCAGGATGTCGCTAAAAGGTGAGTGTTGAAAGATGTCCGCAGCGGTGAACTCCATGATCGGCGCCCAATCGGATTCGATTGGAGGGGGCGCGGGAGGTTCGGAGTCCGGCACCTCGGAGTCACGAGCCTCACAAGGGACAAAGTCAGTATTCGGCTCCATCGCCGTAGAGGTTGCAGCCCCGAGGCGGTGTCTAGCCACCCATCCTTGATCTGTGCGGTCGGCTCTGAATTAAGGGTCGGAGCAAACTCATGTGCGGCCTCCAAGGCACTGTTCGACAGCAGAGCTAAATCATGCCCATCGTGACAGTGCAGCGCGCTCGGTTGTGGCTCGAATCCGTCGAAGATCAAGTCTCCGCGGATGTCGGCTGTGAAGTTCAGGCTTCCAAATCTGACCTGACGGCCAGGGGCGTAGCTTTCAATCTGCTCCAGATGGCCAAGCGAATTGGCCCGCAGTGCAAAGCCACCGAACACGAAGATCTGTCCGGGGGGAAAAGTCTCACCCTGGACCGCGTTGTTGTTGATGATCGAAGGAGCCATCAAGCCTATCAGTGACGACACAGAGGAACTCTCAATGAAAGCACCAATGTCGGTGTCAAAACCGGCGGATCTCGGGTAGGGGGTCCCGAACTGTGCGTCTAGGCGGATGGTAACAGGAGACAAGGGACACGATGTTTTTACCCAGGTTCGGGCCCTCTCGATGGAGGTAAAACCCTACTCCTGCTTGATTGATATTGATGATATGGGTAGTACAAGAGTGGATCTACCACGAGATCAAGGAGGCTAAACCCTAGAAGCTAGCCTATGGTATGATTGTTGTTATTCGTCCTATGGACTAAAACCCTCCGGTTTATATAGGCACCGGAGAGGGCTAGGGTTACACAGAGTCGGTTACAATGGTAGGAGATCTACATATCCGTATTGCCAAGCTTGCCTTCCACGCCAAGGAAAGTCCCATCCGGACACGGGATGAAGTCTTCAATCTTGTATCTTCATAGTCTTGGAGTCCGGCCGATGATGATAGTTAGGCTATCCGAACACCCCCTAGTCCAGGACTCCCTCAGGGGTCCTATTGAAACTAAGGGATATTAAGGCCTCCTTTTAATAGAGTACCGGACCAAAGCATCAACACTTAATGAATAGATGAACTCCTCAAACTACGGTCATCACCGGTAAGTATCCTAATTATTTTCACTTCGGGGTTAACGTATCATAACACATAATAGGTTACTATAGACTTGCAAGATAGGATCAAGAAATCATATATATTCATGAAAACATAATAGGTTCAGATCTGAAATCATGGAACTCGGGCCCAGTGACAAGCATTAAGGGTAGCAAAGTCATAGCAACATCAATCTCAGAACATAGTGGATACTAGGTATCAAACCCTAACAAAACTAACTTGATTACATGGTAAATCTCATACAATCCATCACCGTCCAGCAAGCCTACGATGGAATTACTCACGCACGACGGTGAGCATCATGAAATTGATGATGGAGGATGGTTGATGATGATGACAGCGCCGAATCCCCCTCTCCGGAGCCCCGAACGGACTCCAGATCAGCCCTCCCGAGAGAGTTTAGGGCTTGACGGCGGCTCCGTATCGTAAATCGCAATGCATCTTTCTCTCTATTTTTTTCTCCGCGAACGTGAATATATGGAGTTGGAGTTGAGGTCGGTGGAGCTTCAGGGGGCCCACGAGGTAGGGGGCGCCCCCCACCCTCGTGGACAGGGTGTGGGCCCCCTGACATTGATTCTTTCGCCAATATTTTTTATTAATTCCAAAAAGTTGCTCCATGGATATTCAGGTCATTCCAAGAACTTTTATTTCTGCACAAAAATAACACCATGGCAGTTGAGGGAGTCCTGGATTAGGGGGTATCCGGATAGCAGGACTATATACTTTGGCCGGACTGTTGTACCGTGAAGATACAAGACTCAAGACTTCATCCCGTGTCCGGATGGGACTCTCCTTTGCGTGGAAGGCAAGTTTGGCGATCCAGATATTATATTTCCTTCTTTGTAACCGACTCCATGTAAACCCTAGCCCTCTCTGGTGTCTATAGAAACTGGAGGGTTTAGTCCTTAGAGACAGAATCATAATCATCATAGGCTAGCTTCTCGGGTTTAGCCTCTACGATCTCGTGGTAGATCAACTCTTGTAACACTCATATCATCAATATCAATCAAGCAGGAAGTAGGGTTTTATCTCCATCAAGAGGGCCTGAACCTGGGTAAAACATCGTGTCCCTTGCCTCCTGTTACCATTAGCCTTAGACGCACAGATCGGGACCCCCTACCCGAGATCCGCCAGTTTTGACACCGACATTGGTGCTTTTATTGAGAGTTCCTCTGTGTCGTTGCTGCAAGGCTCGATGGCCCGTCTCGTTGTCCAAGACAACACCATCTCTGGGGGAGCACTGGTTGTAGGCCAAACTCTCCGACTAGGCGGCTTCGTCATGGTCGCCCAATCGGCTGTCGCGCCGACGATGACCTCTCGGGTCATCACGAATAGCCTCCACGTCAACTCAGAACTCGCCAAACAGATGGATCCAAGGGATCTCTCCTCCCTTAATGAGCTCTTGGATCGCATCGCCGCTTTGGGAGTCGCCACAGACTATGACTGGATTGGGCTTAAACCCGACCAAAGGGATATTAAATCCCCGCCGGTCACCCACGAGATAGCGGTAGTGGAGGAGCCACATACGGATTATCCCTCTATTTTGGGGACGAATTATGTCCGTATTACCGAGCTCTCTGAGCCGGATACCCGCTCATGGGAGGACATGACCCAGACCCCGGACTTAGAATCGGGTATCGGGCCGGAAAAATCGGGCAGCACCCCGGATCCCGAGCTATCAAGCCCGGAAGCTCCTCTGCCCCTGGGCGTTGGATCGGATCCGAATCCAGATTCAGCTACACCCACCCACTCGGACTTAAACCGTCTCTCCCATATCATACAAGAGCCCCAAGAGAGTGTACATCGCTACTGGGCCAGATTCCTCCTTGTGCTAAACAAGGTCAAGGACTGTCGTGAGGAAGATGCAATCTCACTTTTCTGCAAAAACTGGACGAACATAGGGATCCTTAATGCTATAAGTCGCCATGACATAGTACACTTTGCTGACTTCGCAGCCACAGTACAGAAGTACTCTGTGATGGAAAGCGCCTAGAAAACCCAAACATAATTTTGGGATAGTCTGGCTCTCACTAAAACCTTTGTCAGAACTAAACGGGTGAACTCTCGTAAGTCAGCCGATCCAATCCCCAAGAAACCAAAGCCCACCCCAGGACGTGGAACCGTATTGGAAGAATGGCTCAATGGGCCATGTAAACTCCACAGCACGCCGGACACTACACCAACACATAGCCTTAGAGCATGTTGGATACTCCGGCAGGTAGCAAAAAATGGCGAGGATCTTCTTGTAAGCCATAAAGCAGAACAACATCCCGCCAAAGAAAACAATGCGGTACTGACAGTCTTTGAGACTTTTGCCTCAAACAATAGGCGCAAGCGAGCTCATCGAAATTTCGCTGAAATCTGCCACGTGGCAAAAATAAATCCGTGGAACGACATTGCTATACCTTTCAGTGCCAGTGATGAACCTCAATTCCAGACAATTCGGGCACCAGCCGCTTTGGTCCTTAGCCCAATCGTGGACGGCTTTCGGCTCACTAAAGTACTCATGGATGGCGGAAGCGGATTAAACTTGATCTACAAAGAAACACTCAACAAGATGGAAATTGATAAAAACTGCATTGAGCAAAGCAGCATAACCTTCAGGGGAATCATCCCTAGTCAGGAAGCACGGTGTGCGGGAAAAATCACACTCGATGTGGTATTCGGCACTCCGAAGAATTATAGGTCCGAAGAAATCACATTCCAAGTGGCTCCTTTCAGCAGCGGATACCACGCTCTCTTAGGGCGGGATGTGTTCACAAGCTTTCAAGCTATACCCCACTATGGGTACATGAAGCTTAAAATGCCCGGACCCAATGGAATCATCACTCTAGCCAGTGATCCGGACATCGCACTTCGCGCCGAAAATAAAACCACAGCACTAGCCCTGGAAGCATTATCCGAAGCTCTAGCAGCCGAAGAACTAACAATGCTGCGCGCCACCGTGGACAGGGACAACGTGATACTCGACAAGCGACCCAAGTCCACCTCATTTAAACCCGCAGACGAGATAGTCAAATTCCAGGTCCATCCAACGGACCCCACGAAGACAACTTCCATTGGGACACAGTTGAGCCCCACAATGGACGCTGCACTACGAGACTTCCTACGCGAGAATTGGGACATTTTCGCCTGGCACCCTTCGAACATGCCGGGCATCCCACTCAGACTGGCCGAACACAGCCTCAATATACTGAAAGGATACAAGCCTGTCAAACAGACTCTTAGGCGCTTCTCAGAGCCCAAATGGCAAGCCATGGGAGAAGAGCTAGCCAAGCTACTTGAGGCCGGATTCATCAGAGATATCAAGCATCCGGATTGGCTGGCAAATCTGGTAACGGTACCGAAGAAGGACAAATCCTGGCGCCTATGCGTCGACTTCAAAGACCTCAACAAGGCTTGCCCCAAGGATCCCTTCCCCCTCCCTTGCATCGACCAAATCATCGACGCCACTGCAGGACACGACTCACTGTGTTTCCTCAATGCATACTCTGGATACCATCAAATAAAGATGGCAGAGTCCGACCAAGCTGCAACGGCCTTCATAACGCCATATGGTCCTTTCTGCTTCAACACTATGCCCTTCGGGCTTAAAAATGCCGGTGCAACCTATCTACGCATGATTAAAACATGCCTGCAAAAGCAAATCGGCAAAACAATGGAGGCATATGTGGACGACGTGGTCATAAAAATAAGACACGTCGAAACCCTAATAGACGACTTGAGGCTTACGTTCGATAACCTCCAAATATACGGCATCAAGCTAAACCCGGAAAAATGTGTTTTTGGTGTACCCTCTGGGAAGTTGCTCGTCTTCATTGCTTCCAATAGAGGAATAGAAGCAAATCCGGCAAAAATCCGAGCTCTGTCGCAGTTGGCTATCCCAACAGACCTCAAGCATATCCAGAAACTAGCTGGGTGCGTGGCTGCCTTAAGCCACTTTATCTCCTGATTAGGAGAAAATGCATTGCCTCTTTACCGCCTTCTTCGGCGCACCAAACACTTCGTGTGGACGGATGCAGCCGCGGTCGGACTGGACAAAATAAAAACCTTACTGGTCAGTAATCCAGTCCTAACAACGCCAAATACTGGCGAACCTATGCTATTGTACATAGCCGCAACACATCAAGTTGTAAGTGCAGTGCTCGTCGTCGAACGAGAGGCTGGCGGATACAAATTCCCGCTCCAGAAGCCGGTATATTACATATCCACGGTACTCACCCTATGCAAATCCCGATACACACACTATCAAAAGATAGCATACACAGTCTTAATGGCATCCCGGAAGCTATGACACTACTTCCAGGAGTGTTCTATTACGGTGGCCTCCGAAGTACCGCTCAACAACATAATAAACAACCACGACGCTACAGGCCGGATTGCTAAATGGGCCATCGAGCTCCTTCCGTTTGACATAACATACAAACCACGTCGGGCCATTAAGTTGCAAGTACTGGCTGACTTTGTCGCCGAATGGACAGAAGCCGAACTCCCTAAAGAATACGGCGCATAGTCTAACTGGATCATGCACTTCGACGGCTCTAAAATGCTGGCCGAATTGGGAGCAGGTGTAGTCCTGACGTCTCCCACCGGAGACACGGTCCAATACGTACTCCAAATATTATACACAGACTCCAACAACGCAGCCGAATACGAGGCTCTGTTGCATGGTCTTCGGATGGCAGTCTCTATGGGCATTCAACGCCTGGAGGTGCGCGGGGATTCAAACCTTGCAATATCACAAATAAATGGAGATTTTGATGCCAAGGATCCGAAAATGGCGGACTACCGTAATGCCGTCCTCAAAATGTCAGCTCGGTTCGAGGGGCTCAATTCCACCATGTGGCTCGCGAAAACAATCAAGCAGCGGATATCCTCGCTTGCATCGGTGCTAAACGCGACCCTGTCCCACCTAACATATTCCTGGAAAGGCTGTTCAAGCCATCCGTGGTATGGGAATGGGAGTCCGGCAACACTAGCACGGATCCGAATACACCCCCGGATTCCGAACCATCAGACATAATCGGAGGCTCTGCCACCGAAATAACACCTTCGGCCCATGAAATCATGGCTGTAATCGGCTCATGGACTGAGCCTTTCTTGGCCTACCTAAATAGGCAGGAGCTCCCCGAGGACCAAAATGAAGCATGTTGCATCGTGCAGCGTTCCAAAGCCTACAAAGTGTGACTGGAGTGCTCCAAAGATGCATCTCCGAAGAGGAAGGGCGGTAGCTCTTGGCTGAAATCCATGCCGGACTCGGCGGACACCACGCTGCGGCTCAGGCACTTGTCAGCAAGGCCTTCCGCACATGCTTTTATTGGCCAACAGCCCGAGCAGACGCACAAGACCTTGTCCAACACTGCGTCGGTTGCCAGCTCTTTGCCAATCAGAGCCACATGCCCCCTACCGCTCTCCAAACAATCCCCATCACTTGGCCCTTCACGGTCTGGGGGCTGGATATGGTCGGACCCCTTAAGGGGGGAAGACATAAGAAAAAATACTTATTAGTCATGGTGGACAAGTTCACCAAATGGATAGAAGCCAAACCAGTCAAAACAGCCGAATCCGGACCAGTGATAGACTTCATATCCGGGGTTGTACACTGATACAGCGTCCCCCACAGCATCATCACTAACACTGGCTCAAACTTCACAGCCAGTGAAGTCAAAACTTGGTGCGGCAACATGGGCATTAAGCTCGATTACACCTCCGTCTACCATCCCCAAACAAAGGTCCAGGTCAAACATGCAAATGGTCTCATCATGAGCGGCATCAAACCCAGACTAGTGCGATCCTTGACAGAATCGGACACGCACTGGGTCGAGGAGCTCGACTCCGTACTCTGGGGGATGCAGACCACACTGAATTGCACCACCGGATACACACCATTTTTTATGGTGTACGACGCAGAAGCAGTACTACCCTGCAATATAATACATGATTCGCCTCGCGTGCGCATGTATGAAGAGAAGGAAGCCGAGTTAGATCGGCAGGACAAGTTAGATGCCCTGGAGGAGGAGCGCGACGTCGTAAAAGCCTGTTCCGCATTCTATCAGCAGCAGGCTCGATGGTACCAAAGCAGAGAAGTGCGGGCCAAAACTTATAATATTGGCGAACTCGTTCTATGCCTACCAGAGAAGAAGAAGGACAAGCTCAAACCTAAGTGGGAGGGTCCCTTCGTTATTGATAAAGTTCTCACTAGAGGAGCGTACTGCCTACGTAATGCATACGATAACAGACTCGAGCCGAACCCATGGAACGCGGCCAGACTCCGGAGATTCTACGCCTAGCGCCGAACTCAGTGTTCGTCTCCTTACCCGCTCCTTTTTAATTATGTTCCTCCCTTTTTTTCCTTTCTCGCCCTTTTTCCTTCTTCACACAAAGTACTCAATACAGTGCGGATGCTCGGATCACTCCGGTCGCACTATGTGTGTAAGCCATACCTAGGGGCTTCCTATACGGAAGCTAAATATAATTACTTTAATGGCTTTTCGCCTATCACATATGCGTTCTTTTTCCATATGTGCCTTTTCTTCACCATTAGATGCATCGATATGACTTAAGATGTGGCCATGCTGGGTTGCCTGGCTCTTGTGTTTATGCCCTACATTCCCGTTAATTAGGCTAGGGCCTAAGGGGCGCACCTCTACGATTGTTACTGCCGGTTCAGCCGGATGTGTACCTCAGACTGGGTGAAACCGAAAGCTAGCGTTCTTAAGGGAATATTCGGTCGGTGAACAAAAGATGTTCCTTTCGTTTATTACAACGTGAATCCCCAGAAGTTTTTGTATCCCGCGCCTCTGTTCGCAGTCCGGACACGTAAATTGATGCATGCATACCCGGGAAAGGAACCCATAACGGAACTATTCTCCCTGGAAGATGTTTCTTACTATCCATGTAATATAACATAGGTAGTTGGGTACTTGTTTGTTGAAGCACTTATGACCCCTACCCCTGGTTTCCATGCATACCCCGGTTCTGCATAACTGAGTGGGTATTCGGATACACCCCCGACTATCGGATCCGGGGGCTAAAGCGAAAAGGTCCGCCATGACAAATGATTTTTAATCCGGCTAGGGACTACATATGTCCATTGAATTACATAGTCACTTGGACTGACTATATTCTTCCTCGATACCGTCCAACAGGCTATCTAGCTTGCAGTCTTGTTGGGAATACTTTGCGGCTAACGCTACCTGGTCATACACCAGACTAACGGGAATTTCTTGCCCATCTGACCCTGCCGGTCCGACTTCGGCCATTTGGTTCGGGTCAAGCTTGGTGTAGGGCGTCTTCACCATGGCCCAGGCTTCTCTTGCACCTTGTCGGCAGGCTGACATCTTCTACAATCGGAAGTGCCGCCGTGCTCCTTGAAGCATATCCATGAGCTCCCCCATGCCTTTTGGTAGGGAGGTGGATGGCCACAAGGCCTGGGCAATAGCCTACATCACCTGCCGAGCTCGCTCGTGCAGCTGTGAGAGGTCCTGCAGTAAATCACCCGCGGGCATGGGCATCTCCTCTTCAGGGCGGCCCGTCAACATACCTACAGATATAAACTCTTTCAATATGCTTCCTCACCGAGCTGTACTACAGTTCGTCTAGGCACTTACCATAAATGCCGTGACGAAGCCTTCTGTTCTCCTTCACGGAGTCCGCCAGCTGAGCACAAACATCTCCTAATTCGACGCCCAGCCGGACATTGGCATCTTGAAGATCATTCTTCTCCTGCCTAACTTGCGTAAGAACATGCTCGCCAGCTTTTAGCTGCCTTTGGAGATGTGACTCGCTCTCTCTTATGGTCTCCGGATTCTCCCAAGGATTGTCTGCAGATTTTTCTGTTAGACTTATCAAAACAAGACAATTACTAACTGGTACATTTCCATAAAATTTCTCTATTAAGACAAATGTTACCAGATGAGGCCTTCTGGGATTCCTCTAGTTTGGCAACCGCGGCCCTCAGCTGGCTCTTGCAATCCTCCAGCTCTTGAGACAATTGGGCATTCTTATCTACAAGGACCTGTGCATAAATTGATCCTTAAAACTGTTGTTCCAACCGTTTCAACTCTCAGGGGCTACTGCTATACATGCTTATCAAATTTTCTTACCCGTATATCTTTGACATACTGGTCCATCGTTCGGGCGAGCCCGCCTTGGGCAGCTCGAATGTATGCGTCTCCCGAATTGAAAGCATTAATTGCCTCTTCGGAATAAATGTTATTGCGAAGTATGGCCCGTCGGCGCCAGTGATTCATGGCACTCTCTACTTCGGAATTATTGGCGAAGAGCATATCCGCATCCTCTGTCGGAGGACAATTCGGCATCGGCCCCGCGTTCGCTTCCTCTCTTGAAGCCGGTTCCGGAATCTGGCTGGTGGAGGCGTGATTGGCAGGATCTCCGGATATAGTCCGGCTACTCCTCTTTCTGCCAGGATAGAAAGGACGCTGTTACATTTCAAACACAATAATCACAGAGCAGGTTTCTACCATACCTCTATAGTGGCGTTTCGGCCCAAACCGCCTTCCTCTTAAGCCTGCCTGATCCGGACGCCCTTTGCCGACGAGCCCCCAGGGGCTCGGAGCTGCGTTCCGACGGTCGTCTCTAAAAAAATACGATATTTCAGGCATAAGGCATGGCATCAGAAAGGAGTCCTCTTCAGAGGATAGGGTTTTGGCTTTGCTTACGCGCGATGCAGGTAGCAGTCTGGGATAGTCAGGGACAATAGCCACTGAGGCACCATCGCAGCTCGCCTGATAAAATGTCCCGTTGACGAGCTCCACAGTAATATCCGGGTCTTCTTCGAGTCTTGGATCGAAGGCCCTTCCGGGGTCCTCTGGCTGCGGGGAGGGGCTGGAGAATCCTTCTACGACCCTCCTCAGTTCTTGCTCAGAAATATCAAGGTAAATAATCGTGACGAAGGACGCCATAATGAATGAAGTGGGGGAAAGAATGACGACTTACCCAGCTTGGGGGTTGTACATAGAAAACCCATCCCGCGGTTTAATATGAAGGAATTCTTCTTCTTCTCCTTTATACAAATCGGACAATATCCTCGCCAGAGCAGTGGCTGAGTCCGGACCCTTACGACCACAGCGGGTGGCATCATCTTCCTTGTTGTAGTGCCACATGGGCTTCCCCCTATATTGAAGTGGCTGCACTCCCCGCATTATGCATATTGCCATAACCTCGACTATTGTCAGCCCCGTTTTGGCCAGTATCTTTATCCTGCTCATCAGAAAGTGTACTTCTCTGGTATCCTCCTCTTGGGGGCCCTGAGGGCGCCAACTTCGGCGTGCCTTCGGCAGGGCATTACTAACCTCCGGGAGACCAGTCCAGATTGGATCCGGAAGGGGAACGTCATCAACATAAAACCACTCTGAGGGCCAGTTCTCAGGTGCCTTCTTGGGAGTACCGGACAGGTATCCGGTCTCGGCGACGCACCATACTTCGGCTCCGCCCACTTGACATATGGATTCCCCCTGGTTGCGAGGGACGTGGCAGAACAACTTTTTCCATAACCCAAAGTGAGCCTCATAGCCCAGAAATAGTTCACAAAGGGCAACGTATCCTGCTATATGCAGCACGGAGGCAGGGGTGAAGTTGTGCAACTGGAGGCCGTAGAACTCCAAGAGCCCACGGAGGAATGGGTGGATTGGAAACCCGACGCCTCTTAGCAGATGCGGGATGAGGCATATTCGCTCCCTCGGGGATGGATTAGGAGATCTCTCCGCTTGCTCCCCGCCATTATAGGTGGCTAGTCCGGCTCGAACAGGGACCATGAACGCTGGTGGAAGAAACCCTTGGGTCTGTAAATCTATCAAACGACGTTGAGGAACTGAACACTCTTCCCAGTCACCTGGCTTGGAGCGAAGGGAACGAGAAGAAGAGCTATGGCAACCGGCCATGTTGGAATGGTTTTTTTTCTGGAGCGCTCTGTTGGATGCTTGCTCGAGGGAAGAG
>LT934116.1:175057708-175092389 GCA_900231445.1 Triticum turgidum subsp. durum
CATGGAGATGGCGATTATTGAAGCACGGAAGCCGAGGAATGCGACATTGATATGAATTCGGACACTGTTCATTATAACAGATACTTTGGAGTATTCAAAGATGGAACCCGCCTTGCAATGCCGAAGACAAACTGCGCGCCGGACTCATCATCATTGAAGCCTGGTTCAGGGGCTACTGAGGGAGTCCTGGATTAGGGGGTATCCGGATAGTCGGACTATATACTTTGGCCGGACTGTTGTACCGTGAAGATACAAGACTCAAGACTTCATCCCGTGTCCGGATGGGACTCTCCTTTGCATGGAAGACAAGCTTGGCGATCCGGATATTATATTTCCTTCTTTGTAACCGACTCCATGTAAACCCTAGCCCTCTCTAGTGTCTATATAAAACGGTGGGTTTAGTCCTTAGAGACAGAATCATAATCATCATAGGCTAGTTTCTAGGGTTTAGCCTCTATGATCTCGTGGTAGATCAACTCTTGTAACACTCATATCATCAATATCAATCAAGCAGGAAGTAGGGTTTTACCTCCATCAAGAGGGCCCGAACCTGGGTAAAACATCGTGTCCCTTGCCTCCTGTTACCATTAGCCTTAGATGCACAGATCGGGACCCCCTACCCGAGATCCGCCGGTTTTGACACCGACAGCAGTTCTGCTAAAAACAGTGTCAGTCCGGGTTAGTTCCATTCAAATCATGCAAGTTAGAGTACAAAACAAGGGCAAAAGTGTTTGGAAAAGTAGATACGACAGAGACGTATCATGCAACCCCTCAAGTGTGAACCTCCAGGGTGGTTCCTCTTACGTTCACCTTGATGATTACATCGAGTGGAATCCACCAAGGGTGATTCCTCGGGTTTTCCCCTTGATGTTTGGTCACAGGTTACTTTGAATTTACTTGAGACCTTGGTGAAAGTCGGGCGGGCCCGAAGAGCACCCGCAAGATAATTATGTGCCACGGTCGGGCATTCCGGGCCCTTGCCATAAGTCCACGAGATGGGGCGACGGGGTCACATCGATTGTGAGTCTCTACTCGTCTCCGCAAGCTAATAATACACTATGGTTTGGGTATTTGTTCTGAGTTGCCCTTTGGCCTTTACGCACTAACCACCATGCGAGAATAGTTATTGGCCTCGACGTTGCTGTATCAGCCGAAGCTTTATCAGACGACCAGTTCAGCATTGTGGGCCTGTTGGGCCAGTGCCATCTAGTATGAGGTGCTGCTCGTCCTGGCTCGTCGCACAACGACCCGAAGTGCAATGGGTGATGGGCCCAGACCCCGGAGTGCTTAGGATATAGACCGTTGGGGACCTCTCTGCTGAGCCTAGGTAGGGCTACAGCATGTTGATCTTCTGAGGCCGGGCATTGACCCAGAAAAGTGTGTCCGACCAGAGTAATCAAGCGTGTTGGAAAACATGGTGCACCCCTGCAGGGAAGATTATCTATTAATAACCGTGTCCACGGTAACGGACGTTCAGACTTATATCCTAATCTTATACAAATACAAATGGATACTTGAGATATGTGGCTCCGAGATTGCTTTTCCGCAGGGAGTCGGAGAAGGATCTCTGGGCGTTGGTTCTACAACATGTTTGTTAAATATTAAATTGCTATACGTGCTGCAAGATGCTCGGAGCCGCTTGAAGATGCCAGTCTTGGATAGGCTAGGCCTTGCCCCTCTATTTTGGCATTCTGCAGTTCAGTCCACAGATACAGACCATCCATTTGATGCATACTTAGGATAGATTTGATGCTTGCGAGTACTTTGGATGAGTACTCACGGTTGATTTGCTACCCCTTTTTCTACCCCTTTTTCCACTTCTTTCTTCTTTCCGGTTGATGCAACCAGATGGAGGATCCTTGGAGCCAGATGCCACCCCCGTCGACTACTACAACATGGAGGCCGCCGAGGACTAGGAGTAGTTAGGAGGTCCCAGGCAGGAGGCCTTACCTCTTCGATCGTGTTGCTTTTGTGCTAGCCTTCTTAAGGTACCCTTGTTTAACTTATGTTTGTACTCAGGTATTGTTGCTTCCGCTGACTCTTGTGTATCGAGCTATGTATTTGAGCCCTCGAGGCCCCTGGCTTGTAATATAAAGGTTGTATTCTTTTATTTGTGTTTAGAGTTGTGTTGTGATATCTTCCTGTGAGTCCCTGATCTTGATCGTACACATTTGCGTGTATGATTAGTGTATGGTTGTATCGGGGGCGTCACACCCTTGGGGGGGTGGGGGCACCACCTACCGTGGCCTGTCTCCTCCTCTCCACTATGGCCCACGAGGCCCATTAACTTTCCTGGGGGCTTCTGGTAACCTCCCTGTACTCCAAAAAATCCCTGAACCTTTTCGGAACCATTCCGGTGTCCGTAAATAACCTTACAATATATCAATCTTTACTCTCAACCATTTAGAGACTCATCATAATGTCCGTGATCTCATCCGGGACTCCGAACAACCTTCGGTCACCAAAACACATAACTCATATAATACATATCGTTATTGAATGTTAAGCGTGCGGACCCTACGGGTTCGAGAACTATGTAGACATGACCGAAACATCTCTCCGGTCAATAACCAATAGCGGAACCTGGATGCTCATATTGGTTCCCTCATATTCTACAAAGATCTTTATCGGTCGAACCACAATGTCAACATACATTATTCCCTTTGTCATCGTTATGTTACTTGCCCGAGATTCTATCGTCGGTATCCTCATACCTATTTCAATCTCGTTACCGACAAGTCTCTTTACTCATTCCGTAGTGCATCATCCCATAACGAACTCATTAGTCACATTGCTTGCAAGGCTTCATATGATGTGCATTACTGAGAGGGCCCAGAGATACCTCTCCGATACTCGGAGTGACAAATCTTAATCTCGATCTATGCCAACCCAACGAACACCTTCGAAGATACCTGTAGAACATCTTTATAATCACCTAGTTACATTGTGACCTTTGATAGCACACAAGGGGAGTTGCATAATCTCATAGTCGGAGGAATATATATTTGACATGAAGAAAGCAGTAGCAATAAAACTGAACGATCATTATGCTAAGCTAACGGATGGGTCTTGTCCGTCACATCATTCCACTAATGATGTGATCCCGTTAATCAAATAACAACTCATATCCATGGCTAGTAAACTTAACCATCTTTGATCAACGAGCAAGTCTAGTAGAGGCATACTAGGGACACAGTGTTTTGTCTATGTATCCACACATGTGTCAAGTTTCTGGTTAATACAATTCTAGCATGAATAATAAACATTTATCATGAATAAGGAAATACAAAATAACAACTTTATTATTGCCTCTAGGGCATATTTCCTTCAATCCACTAGTATGCCACATACCACTAGAAGTATATTTATCTTTCTTTTACATGAAATATGGCTTTACTCATCATGTAATAACAATGTTATTTTCAAATTTTGGTGAGATAAAGTCTGAAAAATCAGAGCCCAAGCAGATTTTGCTAAACAATCAACAACTTGGTTCGCATTGCACAAAGACTTGCCAAAATTCTTCAATAATTGGATACATAGTAGGCGCCGCCATTGAAGTTGTTTTGGGTGGTTGTTGGCCAAGCTCCTCCCATTTTGTACTCCTCATCCCTCTTTCCTTCAAGGCTATCTTTGTGAGAAAGATCATATGTGTTCTTGAGAGTGATTTAATTGAAGATTTTTTAGAGGAGTTCTACCAATTGAATTTGCTTTGTTTGTTATTGTTGGAGGGTGTGCACCCCTAGATGGTTAAGAGCCTCTTGTTAGTCTTCAAGCTTTGTGGGTGAATCAAAAGTTTGTGTTAGAAGGGATTAGAGAGGGATTGGTGGAATTGTTGTTTATTGCTTGAGTCTCGTGGGCATATATATAGAAGTACAATGACCAACTTGGAGTACAAGACAAGGAATGAACTCTATCACGAAGATAATAACAATGGCACGAACGGCGCGCGCGGGCATCTCCCGCCTCCTTAGTGCACCAGTGAACGCAGTCATCGGAGTGACCCTGCCCGGCCGGGTGCGGGCCGCAAACCTCCCGTTGCGTCGATGAGGGAAACGACATCAAGACACACATCGCGTCCGTCACAAGATGGGCGCGACATGACGCTGAGCGATGTTGTTGTACCTCCACAACAGTGCCCGCACGATAAGATGCCTATCGATCAGGCTCAAGATCTTCAGGCGCCACTTTCGCCATGCCAACTCGCTGTCACCCCCGTAGTTCGGCGACAAGATTGTAACGACGCTCCTGATGGCTCTACCATGAGTTGAGCGACATCGCATTCTTCATGTTCCAACATGCCCTCGACGGCGTCGGAGGCGATGGCGTGAGCACAGATGCTTCTGGATTTCCCTCTAGTAGCTGACAAAATGGATGAGTGGATAGCCACCACCCGGAGCTTGATTAAGTTTGCCGATGCGAACAGGTCCCAGTTGGCGGAACCCTCGTGGCGCCCACCAACTGTGTCGATAGCTCAAACTAGTGGCCGTGTGACAGGCAGTGCACCCATGGTGCAATCGCCTCCATAGCAGCAATTTCAGCAGCAGCGTCGGCACCCGCAGCAAACCCAACGGAACACACAGCCCGATGACATGTTGATGGCTGAGGGAGTCCTGGATTAGGGGGTCCTCGGACAGCCGAACTATATGCTTATGCCGGACTGATGGACTATGAAGATACAAGATTGAAGACTTCGTCCCGTGTCCGGGTGGGACTCTCCTTTGTGTGGAAGGCAAGCTTGGCAATTTGGATATCTAGGTTCCCTTCTCTGTAACCAACTCTGTGTAACCCTAGCCCCCTCCGGTGTCTATATAAACCGGAGGTTTTAGTCCATAGGACAACAACGATCATAATCATAGGCTAGCTTCTAGGGTTTAGCCTCTACGATCTCGTGGTAGATCAACTCTTGTAATACTCATATCATCAAGATCAATCAAGCAGGAAGTAGGGTATTACCTCCATAGAGAGGGCCCAAACATGGGTAAACATCGTGTCCCTCGCCTCCTATTACCATTAGCCTTAGAAGCACAGTTTGGGACCCCCTACCCGAGATCCGCTGGTTTTGACACCGACATTGGTGCTTTCATTGAGAGTTCCACTGTGACGTCGAAAAAAGGTTTGATGGCTTGCCTTGTTATCAAGGACAGCATCGCCTCTGGGGGAGCCCTGGCCTTAGGCCAAACCCTCCGACTAGGCGGCTTCATCATGACCGCCCGTTCGGCCGCCGTGCCGACAATGACTTCCCGGGTCATCGAAAACAGCCTCCACATCAGCTCGGAATACGCCGAGCGGATGGATCCAATGGAACTTCCATCCTTGAACGAGCTCCTAGATGGCATCGCAGCTTTGGGAATCGCTACGGACTATGATCGGATTGGTCTTAAACCCGATCAAAGAGAGATTAACTCTCCGCCGATCACCCACCAAATAGCGGTGGTGGAGGAGCAATGCAGCAACTCTTACTCTACTTTGAGGACGAACTATGTCCGGATTCCCGAGCTCTCTGCGCCAGATACCCGCTCGCGGGAGGACATGACCCAAACTCTGAATTTAGAATTGGACAATGGGCCAGAAAAATTGGGTAACATCCCAGAACCCGAACTACCAAGTTCGGAAGCTCCTCAGCCTCTGGGTCCCGGATCGGGTCAGGGTTCGGACATAAATCCGCCCACCCACCCAGATACAAGCGATCTTTCCAACATCAAACAACAATCCCAAGAGACAGTACATCACTTTTGGGCTAGATTCGTCCTTGTAATGAGCAAGGTTAAGGACTGTCGCGAGGAAGACACAATCTCATTCTTTTGCCAAAATTGCACGGACAAGGGAATCCTTAACGCCATAAGTCGCCGTGACATATCACACTTCGCTGACTTGGCGGCCATAGTACAGAAGTACTGTGCGATGGAAAGCGCCTGGAAAACCCAGGCAACATTCTGGGATCCTCTGGCTCTCACTAAACCACTCGTCCGAACCAAAAGGGTGCACTCTCGCAAGTCACTCGATCCAATCACAAAGAAATCAACACCACACCGGATACCGTACCAACACACAGCCTTAGAGCATGTTGGTTACTTCAGCAGGTGGCCAAGAGCGGCGAGGATCTCCTCATTAACAATACCGCAGAGCATCATCCCGCAAAAACAACAATACAGTTTTGACAGTCTTCGAGACTTTCACCTCGAATAACAGGCGCAAGAGAGCACTCCGCGGCCTCGCCGAAGTCTGCCACGTCGTAGCAATAAATTCCTGGAACGACACGGCTATAACCTTTAATGCCAGTGATGAACCTCAATTCCAAACAGTCTGAGCACCAGCCACTTTGGTCCTTAGTCCAATTATGGACGGCTTCCGACTTACTAAAGTGCTCATGGACGGCGGCAGCGGATTAAACCTCATCTACGAGGAAACTCTCAACAAAATGGAAATAGACAAGAGCCTCATTGAGCAAAGCAGCACGACCTTCTGAGGAATTATCCTAGTCGGGAGGCACGATGTGCGGGAAAAATCACACTCGATGTGGTATTTGGCACGCCAAAAAATTACAGGTCTGAAGAGATAACTTTCCAAGTGGCCCCGTTCAGTAGTGGATACCACGCCCTTTTAGGGCGGGACGCATTCGCGAGCTTCCAAGCTATACCCCATTATGGGTACATGAAGCTCAAGATGCCCAGGCCCAATGGAATCATCACTCTAGCCAGTGATCCGGACATAACACTCCGCGCCAAAAATAAAACTGCCACCCTGGCCCTTGAGGCATTATCCGAAGCCCTCGCGGCTGAAGAATTAACTGCATTACGCTCCACAGTGGATAGGGATGATGTGATACTCGATAAGCGATCCAAGTCCACCTCTTTCAAACCAGTCGACAAAATAGTCAAATTCCAAGTCCACCCAACGGACTCTACCAAAACAGCATCCATCGGGGCACAACTGAACCCCACAATTGACGCCGTACTGTGGGTGTTCTTACGTGAGAATTGGGATATCTTCGCCTGGCACCCTTCGGACATGCCAGGGATCCCACACAGGCTGGCTGAGCATAGTCTCAACATATTGAAGGCAACCAATTGGACTTGCCGCCCTTCTGCCGCTTGGGGGCCAGCTGCCCTTCTGGCTGCTGATCCTCGACCGTCGCCACCTGCCGGCTGGTGGAAGCCAGCTGGGTGGCCTTCCGCTTGTTATCACCTGGTTACTGTCGCCGACTGGTGTCACCAGCCGGAGTCCGAGGTGCCTGAGGTGCCACCTTGCCGGACGCATCAACCAAGATTTCCGCCTTCATGGAGGAGTCGGCCGTGGCATGCTTGTCGGTGATGACCAGCAGCTCATCGAGGGTCTCGGGCTCGTCGCAGAGGAGTCGATGCTTGAGGAGGGTGCCCTCTCGGCACCCGGCAGTGAAGTACTCGATCGCTTGCACCTCGTGCACGCCTTCGCAGGAATTGCGCAGCTCGGTCCAGCGCGTGAGGTAGTCGCGAGTTGACTCCATGGGCCCTTGGATACACAAGGAGAGCTGTCGGGGCTTGGGAGCCCGCTTGTAGGTGCTGGTGAAGTTGCGGATGAAGACCTCAGTGAAATAAACCCAGCTGTTGATGCTGCGGGGCTTCAGGCTGTTGAGCCACGTCCGGGCAGTGCCTTGAAGCATGAGCGGGACGTACTTCACGGCAACGCGCTTGTTGCCGTTCGCTATACTGACGGCCGTGGAGTAGTCGACCAGCCAATCCCCCGGCTTCACGGAGCCGGTGTATTTGGGCGTGTCTCACGGGAGGGTGAACCCCTTCGGGAAGGGCTCATCTCGGATTCGGGGGCCGAAACAGGGCGGGCCCAGCGCATCTTCTTCTTTAAGTGCCAAGACGATCGATCCGATGGCGAGCGTCATTCTCTCTGACTCCCTCTCGATGGCCAAGGCGGTCACCAAGTGACGGGTGCGTGACAGGAGGCGGAGTGGGGTACCTCGCTCCACGAGGCGGGGGAGGCGGTAGGTCGCCTCGCCGCTCTACTGCATGAGGGCGACCGTCCTCGTCCCGCTCAATGGAGAGGCGCGTCCGACTGCGGCTGGTAGCCGACTCATTGCCCTTTCCTCCGCGGGCGCCACCAGTCGGCGTCCGGGAGGTCGCCCCATGATCTTGGCATGGGGGCGGCTCATTGTTTCGTCTGGCTGGGACTTCAGCGCGACAGGTGGCCTCGTGCTGCGCGGCAGCCGCGTCTAGGAGCTGTTGGACTCGCTCCGTCATGTGGCGTAGCTCGTCGCCGTTGTATTTGTTCAGCTCATCCGTTACCACCTGGGCGGCCTGGATGTTCTCTGCAGGCGTGGCGTAGACGGGGCGCTCTGCCCCGAACATGCTGGCGATGGTCGCGCCACGCTGCCGAACTGTGCCGAGGCGGCTAGGCCCCTCAAGAGCCGGCGTGCCGCCTACGGCCCGATCCATCTCGCGTCGATAGGCGTCCGAAAGCCAGCGCATGCTGGCCAGGCGGCCAGCATTTTCGACAAGCTTGAGGTGGCGTGCCTCCAACGCCTCAGCGTCCACGCCTTCGGGAATGGGCGCCATGAGGTCGCGCAGTGTGGCGTCGTGGGGATCTTGAGCACGCCCGTCCAAGTGCTCCTCACTGTTGATGACGAGTACCTCTGTGATGGTGCTCCCACCGTTGTACTCGCGGGGAGGCGGCTCGTTGTAGACCACCACGTTGGTGGGAAACACGTCGAGCGACACCGTGTCGGAGTCGACGATCATCAGATCGGTCGAGCCGACGGACTCCAGGTCCATAGCAGGCTCACTGGTGACATGGAGCTGGTCGAGGAGGCTGACGAGGCGGTTCTCAGGGCAGCTTGTGCCCGCGTCGGAGGCCGGCTCATTGGAGAGGTCGATCTCGGCGACGAGGTCTGCGAGGGAGCTTGCCGCGCAGGCGATCTCTGCGTCGTGCATCGCGTCAGGGCTGACACCGTCGGGCGTGCTTGGCTGGCTTCGCTCACCAGGAAGGAAAAGGGTTCCTGTCCAGAGCAGATCTCCGGGAGAAGGTGCACCTCGCCCCACGGTGGGCGCCAAATGTCGGGGGTTGGGTGCGACATATGCCAATGGATGGCTTATCATGATGGGAGCGAGTAGAACGTCGCCGGTGCCTGGAAGCGGGATAAGGCGTAGACACGAACGCCGACATACTTTACCTAGGTGCGGGGCTCTCCTAGGAGATAACACCCCTAGTCCTGCTCTGCGGGGTCTCCGCATGATCACTATGGCACAAGTGATACAATGGTGCTCCTTGAGCTATGCGCTAGAGGCAGAAGGAGGCAAGGCTAGCTCTCTTCCTACTCTAGGGGGGTGGCTAGTTCTAATGGAGTGGGAACCCTTTGCATGGGTGGCCTGGGGGTTTATATAGGCCTACCCCCAAGGGTACTATGGTAGTCTGGCCGGCTGTTGGGCCCTGCTGTCAGTGTCTCCAGCCTCCGGCTTCTCCACCGACCACTGGGGCCCGCCGCCTGGTGGGCCCCGCCGACTGGTTGGTGGCTGCTTACTGTAGCCGTGTCGTTGGTGACGGGGGCTTGGTCATCTTAGCGTGGCTACAGTCCCGCCGCTTGGTGGGAGGCCACTCTAGCCACAGCTGTTCTTATCAGCTTAATGGCGTGCTCGCCTCGGGACAAGGGACGGCCGCCTGCTGGAGGCCGGCCCTTCTCGAATCCGCCTGGTCGAGCTTCCTCTGTCTTCCTTGGGGTCACTGCCCGATAGGGCCTGTTTGGCAGGCCGTACCGACAGACCGTCGTGGGGAACAGGGCTCCGCCTGCCCGGAGAGACGTCAGGGTAGATACGACACAGTGCTCCGTCGTGCGGAGATCTCCGTCTGTACGGAGCACTATAGCCATGCCCGTCTCGAGCGTGGGAGGCGACGTGCTTCACTGTAGCCATGCTTTGACTTGTACTCTCGATGGGGGCTCGGCCGCACCATAGTCGTGAGGTGGCCGCCTGCCCGTTGCCGCCCTCTCCGGAGGGCGGCCGTCAGGAGCCGGTCACTCGGAGCGCCGTAGACTTGGGTCGGCCGCCCTCTGGCAGCCGGCTGCTGAGCCAGCCGGCCCCAGAGGGCGGAGCTTCAGCTCGGGGTCCAGCCAGGCAAAGCTGGCCCATAGTCTTGATAAATCCAGGGACTCGGGTGAGCCTACCCGTGGCCCATTACTCCGACAGATTTGGAGAAAAGGCACTACCTCTTTATTGCCTTCTTCGACGCACCAAACACTTCGAGTGGATGGATGCGGCGACGGCCGAGCAGGAAGAAATAAAGGCCCTCCTGGCTAGCAACCCAATCCTGGCCGCACCAAACATTGGTGAACCCATGTTGTTATATATAGCTGCAATACACTAAGTTGTAAGCGCAGTGCTCGTCGTCAAACGAGAGGAGGACGGACAATAAGTTCCCGCTTCAAAAACTGGTATACTACGTATCCACTGTACTCACACCATGCGAGTCATGGTACCCACATTATCAAAAGATAGCATACGCGGTCTTCATGGCATCCCGGAAACTACGACACTACTTTCAAGAGTGTTCAATCACGATGGCCTGTGAAGTACCACTCAACGATATAATAAATAACCGCGATGCCACGAGCCAGATTGCTAAGTGGGCCATCGAGCTCCTCCCGTTCGACATTACATATAAACCACAACGAGCCATTAAATTGCAAGTACTGGCTGACTTCGTTGCCGAATGGATAGAAGTCGAACTCCCTAAAGAGTACAACGCATACTCCAATTGGATCATGCACTTTGACGGCTCTAAAATGTTGGCCGGTCTGGGAGCGGGTGTTGTCTTGACATCCCCCACCGGAGATACATTCCAATACGTACTCCAAATACTATACACAGACTGCAATAATGCAGCCGAATACGAGGCTCTGTTGCATGGTCTTCGGATGGCTGTCTCCATGGGCATCCAACGCCTAGAAAAAGTGCATGGGGATTCGAATCTCGCAATATCTCAAATAAATGGAGACTTCAACGCCAAGGATCCGAAAATGGCGGCTTATCGTAATGTCATCCTCCAAATGTCAGCTTGATTCGAGGGGCTTGAATTTCATCATGTGGTTCAAGAAAACAATCAAGCGGCGGATATCCTTGCCCGCATCAGCGCTAAGCGCGACCCCGTCCCACCTAACATCTTCTTGGAAAGGCTGTTCAATCCATCCGTGGTGCGGCAAGGGGAGACCGGCAATACTAGTCCGGATCCGACCACAACCCCAGATCCCGAACACACTGACATAATCGGAGGCTCTGCCATCGAAATAACACCTTCAGCCCATCTGATCATGGCTGTCATCGCCCCATGGACCGAACCCTTCTTAGCCTACCTAAATAGGCAAGAACTCCCGGAGGATCAAAATGAGGCACGCTGCATTGTGCGGTGCCCTAAAGCCTACAAGGTCCATGAGGGAGAGCTTTATAAGAAAAGCGCTACCGGAGTACTTCAAAGATGTATATCCGAAGAGGAAGGGCGGCAACTCTTGGCCAAAATTCATGCTCGACTTGGCGGCCACCACACCGCAACTCGGGCCCTTGTAAGCAAGGCCTTCCGTACAGGTTTCTACTGGCCGACAACCCGAGCAGACGCACAGGACCTCGTCCAACATTGAGTCGGTTGCCAGCTCTTCGCCAACCAAAGCCATATGCCGCCCACCGCTCTCCAAACAATCCCCATAACTTGGCCCTTTGTGGTCTGGGGGCTTGATATGGTCGGACCCCTTAAAGGAGGAAGCCATAAGAAAAAATACCTGTTGGTCATGGTGGATAAATTCACCAAAATGGATGGAGGCCAAACCAGTTAAAACGGCCAAATCCGGACCAGTGATAGACTTCATATCAGGGGTCGTGCACCGCTATGGTGTCCCCCAGAGCATCATCACTGATAATGGCTCCAATTTCAAAGCCGATGAGGTGAAAACTTGGTGTGGCAATATGGGCATTAAGCTCGATTACGCCTCTGTCTATCACCCTCAAACAAACGGGCAAGTCGAACGAGCAAATGATCTTATTATGAGCGGCATCAAACCCAGACTCGTGCGATCTCTGAAGGAATCAGACACGCACTGGGTCGAGGAGCTTGAATCCATACTATGGGGGCTGTGGACCACGCCAAATCGCATTACCGGATAGACACCCTTCTTCATGGTGTACGGCGCAGAGGCGGTGTCGGTGTCAAAACCGGCGGATCTCGGATAGGGGGTCCCAAACTGTGCGTCTAGGCGGATGGTAATAGGAGACAAGGGACACGATGTTTTTACCCAGGTTCGGGCCCTCTCGATGGAGGTAAAACCCTACTCCTGCTTGATTGATATTGATGATATGGGTAGTACAAGAGTGGATCTACCACGAGATCAAGGAGGCGAAACCCTAGAAGCTAGCCTATGGTATGATTGTTCTAATGGTTGTCGTGTCCTATAGACTAAAACCCTCCAGTTTATATAGACACCGGAGAGGGCTAGGGTTACACAGAGTCGGTTACAATGGTAGGAGATCTACATATCCGTATCGCCAAGCTTGCCTTCCACACCAAGGAAAGTCCCATCCGGACACGGGACGAAGTCTTCAATCTTGTATCTTCATAGTCTTGGAGTCCGGCTGACGATGATAGTCCGGCCGTCCGGACACCCCCTAGTCCAGGCCTCCCTCAGTAGCCCCCGAACCAGGCTTCAATGATGATAAGTCCAGCGCGTATATTGTCTTCGGCTTTGCAAGGCGGGTTCTCCTTCAAATTCCATGTACCTGCCGAATAGTGTCCGGCTTCCTTATCAATGTTGTACTTCTTGGCTTCCACGCCCAACAATGGCCTTCTTCCACGCGTCGCACGAATGCGAAAAGCCAGGGTATCTTTTATGTTTTACCCCCTAGCTGCGCAAATAATCTGTCTATAAGAGAGGCAAGAATCCAGATCCAAATCACACCATCTTCCTTCCGTGAGTACTCATCGGAGCGCTTCTGACCAAAAATCCATTCCATCATGGACTGTCGACGAGGCTCCTCTTCTCGCGCTCCCAGCCCTCTGCCAGGAGATTGGAGGAGATGTTCTGTCCCACACAACGAGCCGGTGACGCTCCAAGCGGAGGGATATCTCCCTCCGGCCTTCATGGTCCCGGTTCGAGCCGGGCTGGCCACCTACAAAGGTGGGAAGCAAGTGGAGGCCACCCCTAGTCCCAATAAAGGGGAGCGGGTATGCTTCGTCCCCTACCTGATAAGGGGGCTCGAATTTCCTATACATCCGTTCCACCGCGGGCTCCTAGAGTTCTACAGACTCCAGCTCCATCACCTCACGCCCGCCTCTATTCTGCATATCGCGGGTTACGTAGCTGTAGTGACCCGACCTCAGACGGTCAAGTCTCTGTGCTTACGTGTCATCCCTGGATCGGTATGCTGACAGACACAGTACTCGAGGATTTATAACAGAGGTAAATCACATTTATAAAGTAACGTAAATACCATTACCTCAATCCAAAATAGCGGAAGCAACAAGGTTGTGGATTCCCATTAACACCAACGGCAAAGTTGAGTATAGGAAATCGTAACCATAACGTACCACTTACTCGTCATCTGAAAAGTCTGCAACATGAAAGTTGCAGCCCGAAAACGGGTCAGCACATGGAATATGCTGGCAATGTAACACATAGAGAGTAATGAAAGAATAAGCTATACTACATGCATATATGGCTGGTGGAAAGCTCTATGGTTACAATTTTGCGAAAAGCCAATTTTTCCCTACTACAAAGGAATAAATTTATTTAACTATCATGGTGGTTGTTAAACATTGAGAATGGTTGACAGCATCCTCAATCCCAATTAAAAAATACTCATTAACAAACCCATCAATATTGAATTAGAGTAACATGTTGAGATTCAATAGAATATTCAAGTACTAGATACTCAAGACGTCCATAACCGGGGACACGGCTAATCATGATTAGTTTGTACACTCTGCAGAGGTTTGCGCACTTTTCCCCACAAGACTCGATCGCCTCCGTTTGGTTTCTCGCACTACATGGTGTTTGAGAAACGGATGACCGAGACACAGTCTTTCAGAAGCGCTAGCACCTTACGATGGGTGGACCCGTACACCTACATCCCCTACATCTGCTAGTCCACCACTATAAGAGTTCGCACGACTTAGTCAACTATGCCAGAGCCCATAATGGCTTGTGGCTGCACACATAAGTTACTAGTATGAATTATCTTATGATCCCTTTGAGCCTGGGTGGCGGTCCATAGGAAAATCACACGGTACCCCCGAGATTTCCAAAAAAATAGGCAAGTCCTGGTAACTCTAGGTGCCTCAATCCACCCAGATGTGTATTTAAGTTGCCACCTTAGATAAACCATTAATTAACAAACTCACATCTATCATAGATATTCACTCACCCAATCCACGTCTACTAGCATAGCATGGCATCATAAGCAAACGTAGAAGTAACTCCCAAAGGTTTCATAAGTAAAACAAGTAATAGGCACTACCTCATCTACTTCCCATCCCACAATTTAATTAGATCCTAGTCATGCAATGTGTGAGGATTGATCTAATGCATAAAAACTGGGTAGTAGAAAAAAGGTATGATCAAGTGTTACTTGCCTGAAATGTTGATGAAGATGATTCGCACTCAAAACTCTGATAGATCTACTCGTCACACTCCGGTCAATCTATCGTGAGCAAGCAATAGTAACCACACATAAGCAATCACTCAAAAGATCGGAAAGAACGAAGAGTACGATTCAGAAAACATCAAAACCAAGCGAATAACTCTTTCAACATAAAACAATTCCTAACAGTACCAAAATTATGTGGATTTGGCCTTATCAGAAAGTTTAGGTCAAGAGCTTCGAGATGCAAAAAGAATCAACTCAAACGGAGTTATAAAACTCACGTTATGATCAAACGAAGTTCAAATTCAAATCTGATCTAATTCAAATTTTAAACTTTCAAAAACATGTTTGAGTTGTTTTACTGGTTAGAGGAGATCATAACAAAGAATTTGGCGTTGGTTTCATTGGATTTGGAAAAACGAGTAGAAAGTTGTGATCGTTTGAAAAACAGGGGCCAATCTGTAAATAAAATATTCACGGATGGGTCCCTGGCTAAAAACTAAAAGAAAAAAAAGCCTACAAAGCGAACGTTCGCTGCGGAAAGCTAACCAGTGAAAATTCGTTCACTCCAGAGCCTAATCTGATGAGCGTACTATAAATAATTAAACCCTAACAAAATCGGTTTTAAAAAAAACGTTCTAGGGTTTTGAGAATAAACCAGAGTGGTTTATTACCGGTCGGTTTTTTTTCAACGAGAACCGGCAGTACCGGCTATGAACTCCGGCGAGTCCGGCGTCGGGCGTGGTCGTCGGCGGTGCTCCGGTGGCCGAGGGCAACGGCGGACGCGAAGGGCGGACGCGGCGGGGCAGCGGCGCGAGTGCGGGGAGGCGAGCGGTGGACTAGGCGACGGCGGCGGCGCGTTGAGAGGAGAGGCGAGGCGAGAAGAGAAAAAGGCGGCGGGGCTCCGCTATTTAAGGGCGGCGGGGCAGTGGTGTGGAGAAGGGGGCAGAGGAGGCGGCGCGGGAGTCCGGCCCGGCTCCGGCGGGAGGCGGCGATGCGTGCTCGCTCGGGACTCTGTCCAGAGCTGGAAGGCGGGCGAGGCGCGGCGTCGGGCCGGCTGGGCCGTGGCCTGGCTAGCTGGGCCAGCCCAGTCCGGTCGGTCCACAGGTTTTTTTAAACATTTTTCACAGACAACAAAATAACAAAAACCAAAAATAAACTAAAATATTATATAGGCATATAATATACCAAAATCTTCAGAAAAATATTTTCTACAGCATGGACATTTTTCTAACATTAAATAAAATTTACACAAATTCAGATAATTCAAAGAGTGCTACTGGTCTAATAAAATCCAACTAAAATCATTTTAAAAATACCAAAATGAATTCAAATTTATTTCTCTCCAATTTTCTGATGTAGGGAATCATGTTACCCTATTTCCATATATTTTATTTTTGGAGAAAAATAATTTGCATAAAACTCAAATAACTCCAAATTGCAAATAAATTCAAAAGAACTTTGAATTTAATTCTTTGAAACTCCCAACTCATATTTCATATGTTTTGAAGAAGTCATTTTATCTTCGCTCGTGAAAATCATTGAGTTGCATAAAGTTCTAGAATTGGAAATATTTTCCAAATGAAATTCAAGTATTTTCAACACCCCTTGTCATTTAAATGAATGGAAGAAGTCATGTCATCTTCTCTCCAGGGTTTTGTGATGAAAAGAATTTGAATTTATGAAGATCATAAAAGCAAAATGAAATTTTGGGAAACTCCTTTTATTCCCTCTCATTTAACTTTCAAAAAGTTTCGAATTGCACTCAATTTCACACAATCAAACAAACAATCAATCAAATCTATCTATTTATTATAACATTCCAAAATTTAGAATTTTGGGATGTTACAGTAGCTCTTTGCGAGCTATTTCTGGGCATCGAGCCCCATTTTGCGCTGTGGAAGAGGTTGTTCTGCCTTGTACCCCGCTCTCACAAGGGGTCCATATATCAAGTGGGCGGTGCCGAAATATGGCGCATTGCCGGGACCGGATATCCATCCGGTACCCCTAAAAAGGCGTCCGAAGACTGGCCTTCAGAATGGTTGTATGTAGAAGACGCTCCGCTGCCGGACCCTATTCGGATCGGCCTCCCGGAGTTCAGTAATGCTCCTCTGAAGAAACGCCTCAGTTGGCGTCCGCGGAGCCCCCAGCTGGAGGAACACAAGAGCGTCCATTATTTGATGGGCCGGATAAGGTTACTAGCCCATTCCAGATTGACCATGATTGGAGTCATGGCCACGTGCATTATGCGGGGGTGCAACCGCTGCAATACAGGGGCCACCCCATGTGGGATTTCAACGGGGAGGACGATGCCACTCGTCATGGCCGCAAAGGACCAGGATCGGCCGAAGACCTGGTGAAGATCCTGTCCGGCCTGTACAAGGGGGAGAAGGAGGACTTCCTCCAGACGAGCCTGTTGAATGGGTTCTCCATGAATAACCCTCGGCGCTGGGTAAGCGAACACTTTGTTTGTCCGACCCATGCTTTCAAAGTTTAAGTTTCTTACTTTATGCTTTCAACGCAGGAGCTGCGTCGGGATGTGGAGGGCATAAATAGTCCGGCCCCACAACCCGAGGATCCAGAGAGATCCCAAGATCCGGCCTCCGAAGAGGACCTGGACATAAAGGTGGAGCTAATCGATGGGGTGTTCCACCAACTCAGCATGGATAATGCTCTGGTCACCATTACGGCTGACTACCCTGGCCTATATCCGGCTTCCCAGGTGATTGTGACCGAAGTCCTGACACCATTGTTTCTTCCCTGCGCATTTCTGACCACCGTATACGATGGTGTCTTGTAGGAGGCGCCTTCCAGGCGTGAAGCCGAACCCGCGGCGGCTGGCCAACAAGGGTCAGTCCGGCCCAGTAGGCGGAAGAGGAGTGCGGCGCGGATCGAAACATCGCCGCAACGGTATAGCTCACGGTTGTTATTTAGGACAAAGTTCCTAGGAAGTGTTTTGAATGCCCATGACTTTTGCAGGAGAAAGGGTGCCCGCCGGACTGTGGGCGTAGAGGTTGCCAACCAAGCCTCTGCCAGCCAGGCTCCAACACCTGGTCTGGAGGGGGAGGCAAGCGCAAGGTGCGAGTCGGATACTCCTCCAATGGAGGATGCCGACAGACTGTCCGCCACCAGATCTGAGGTGGAGAGCGCCATGAACCACAGGCGCCACCAGACAGTTTTTTTGTGACGCGTGCTTCTCCCCTGAGGCGTTGAATGCCTTTAACGCGGGGGACGCGCACCTCCGTGCTGCTCAAGATGGTTTGACCAGAGCCACGGAGCAGTATGTAAAAGACATACGAGTAAGAGATTTTAATAGTTGTATATGCCAGTAGCCCCCGAGACTTAAAGTAGTTAGAGTAACTGATTTTAGGATCATCTGATATGGAGGATCTTACAGAGAAGAATACCCGATTGTCCCAGGAGCTGCAAGAGTGCAAGGCCCAACTTGAGGCCGCACTCGCTGCCGCAGGAGGAAGCACAGAGACCCGTCCTGGTAACACATTATTTCAAAAAGATAAGTGGTGTGCGGCGTGCGTGTAAGTCTGACAATGATATTGCAGGTGTCACCGGACTGGATCCGGACAAGCAAGAACTGCTGCGCCAGCTGAAGGCCGGCGAGAGGATGCTGACGAGGGTGCAGCAGGAAAGGAACAAACTCCAGGATGCCCACGCCCAGCTTGGAGAGGAGCTGAAAGGTGTTTGGGCCGAGCTGTCTGGCTCCGTGAAGGAGAATCAGCGGCTTTGTTGCGGCATCTATAGTAAGTGCTTGAGCGAACTCCTTTGAAAAGAAGAGTTCTCCGAGGAAGTCAATTGACAGAAATATGTCTGTAGGTGTGCTGACAGGTCGCCCTGCAGAGGAGATGCCCGTCTCAACGGGTGATCAACTTCCCGAGCTGGTGCAACTGCTCGAACGAGTTCAGCAGGCGATGAGCGGCGTCGTCCAGGCCTTATGGCCGTCCCTCTCCCTACCCGAGGGCCTTGCAGAGCTTGCGGAGAAGCTTCAGGGAGCGCGGCAGCGCTTCCGTTTATGGAAGATATCGGCCTACCTCCAAGGTGCCAGGGAGGCCTGGGCCATGGTGAAGACGCGGTACAAGAAGGCGGATCCCAACCACATGGCCGAGGTCGGACCTGTGGGGCCCTATGGGAAGGAGATCCCTGTGAGCTTAGTATACGGCCAAGTAGAGTTGGCCGCTAAATATTCCCAACGAGACTGTAAATTAGACAGCCTGTTAGACGGGATTGAGGAGGAATACAGTCAGTCGATTTGATAATGTATTTTAAAATGACATGTAAAATGCCTTCTAGCCGGATTGTAGATCATTTGTCTTTGCCGACCTTTTCGCTTCAACCTTGGGACCCTAGAGTCCGGAGTGTGTCCGAATACCCTCTCGGTTAAGAAAAACCGGGGCATGCATGGAGACTAGGCGTAGGGGTCATTAGTGCTTTATCAGACAAGTGCCCAACTAGTTATGTTATATTACATGGTTAGTAAGAAACATCTTCCAGGGAGAATAGTTCCGTTAAGGGTTCCTTTCCCTGGGAGGCATGCCCTAAAGTGCATGTCCGGACTTCAAAAAGAGCAGGAAAACATCTGGGGGCAGATAGATAGGTAGGTAAAAAATCATCTTTTAGGTCACCGACCGAATATTCCCTTAAGAATGCTAGCTTTCGGCTTCACCCAGTCTGAGGTACACATCCGGCTGACCCGGCAGTAACAATCGCAGAGGTGCTCCCTTTACCTCCTAGACGAACAATCGGGAATGTAGGGGTAAGCACAGGAGCCAGGCAACCCAGCTTGGCCAAAACTTAAGTCATATCGTTGCACATAATGGTGAATAAAAGGTACATGTGGAAGTTTGACACATGTGCTGGGCATAAAGCCCGTATAAATAAGCTTCTGGTAAAGAAGCCCCCAGGTATAATGAGTGCGGATAGCACATCAAGTGTGTGCGAACAATGTGCAAGTAGGCCTTTGAAGGCTTTTATGAAAAAGGTTGAGAGAAAAGAGAAAAACAAAAGACAGCTAAAATGTAAAAATTTGGACGGAGGAAGGAGACGAACTCTTAGTCCGGCACTAGGCGTAGAATCTTCGAAGACGGGCTGCGTTCCATGGGTTCGGCTCGGGTCGGTTATCCGATGCATTTCGCAGGCGGTACGCCCCGCCGGTCAGGACTTGATCGATAATAAAAGGGCCTTCCCATTTGGGCTTGAGCTTGTCCTTTTTCTTGTCTGGCAGGCGTAGAACTAGTTCACCAACATTGTAAGTTTTAGCCCGTACTTCTCTACTTTGATATCTCCGAGCCTGCTGCTGATAGAATGCGGAACGAGCCTTTGCAACGTCGCGTTCTTCCTCCAGTGCGTCCAAACTGTCCTGCCGATCCAGCTCGGCTTCTCTTTCTTCGTACATGCGCACTCGAGGTGAGTCATGAATAATGTCGCAGGGCAAAACTGCCTCTGCGCCGTATACCATGAAAAATGGTGTGAATCCGGTAGTACGGTTGGGCGTTGTCCACAGCCCCCAGAGTACGGAGTCAAGCTCCTCTACCCAGTGCGTGTTAGATTCCGCAAGGGACCGCACCAGTCTGGGTTTGATGCCGCTCATTATTAGACCATTTGCTCATTCCACTTGACCGTTGGTTTGAGGATGATAGACTGAAGCATAATCGAGCTTAATGCCCATATTTTTGCACCATAATTTAACCTTGTCGGCCGTGAAGTTCGTGTCGTTATCGGTAATGATGCTATGGGGGACGCCATAACGGTGTACTACCCCGAATATGAAGTCTATCACTGGTCCGGACTCTGCCGTTTTAACTGGTTTGGCCTCTATCCATTTGGTGAATTTGTCCACCATGACCAATAGGTATTTTTGCTTGTGGGTTCCCCCTTTAAGGGGTCCAACCATATCAAGCCCCCAGACCGTGAACGGCCAGGTAATGGGTATAGTTTTGAGGGCAGTGGGTGGCATATGGCTCTGATTAGCGAAGAGCTGACAACCAACGCATCTTTGGACTAAGTCCTGGGCATCTGCTCGGGCCGTCGGCCAATAAAATCCTGTACGGAATGCCTTTCCTACAAGGGCCCGAGCTGCGGCGTGGTGTCCGCCTAGTCCGGCGTGAATTTCAGCCAGAAGGTTTCGCCCTTCCTCTTCGGAGATACACCTTTGAAGGACTCCGGTTGTGCTTTTCTTATAGAGTTCTCCCTCGTGGACCTTCTAGGCTTTAGATCGCCGAACTATGCAGCGGGCCTCATTTTGGTCTTCGGGAAGTTCCTGCCTAAGCAAGTAGGCTAGGAACGACTCTGTCCACGGGGCGATTACTGCCATTATTTCGTGGGCTGAAGGTGTTATTTCATCGGCTGAATCGCCGATTATGTCAGATTGTTCTGTGTCGGGTGGTGTGGCTGCTTCCGGTTTGTTATTTCCGGACTCCTCTTCCCATAGTACGGTTGGCTTAAAGAGCCGTTCTAGGAAGATGTTTGGAGGGACAGTGTCACGTTTTGCGCCGATGCGTGCCAATACGTCGGCTGCTTGGTTATTATCCCGGGCTACGTGGTTGAATTCAAGTCCTTCGAACCGAGCTGACATTTTTAGGACATCGTTACGATAGGCTGCCATTTTCGGATCCTTGGCGTCAAAGTCTCCATTTACTTGGGATATTGCAAGGTTTGAATCCCCGCGCACCTCTTGGCGTTGAATGCCCATGGAGATTGCCATCCGGAGGCCATGTAGGAGGGCCTCGTATTCGGCTGCATTGTTGGAGTGCGTGTACATTATCTGAAGTACGTATTGGACTGTGTCCCCGGTTGGGGACGTCAATACGACGCCAGCCCCCAATCCGGCCAACATTTTGGAGCCGTTGAAGTGCATAATCCAATTGGAGTATGCGCCGTACTCTTTAGGGAGTTCGGCTTCCGTCCACTCAGCGACAAAGTCAGCCAAAACTTGCGACTTTATAGCTCGCCGAGGTTTGTAAGTTATATCAAATGGTAAGAGTTCAATGGCCCATTTTGCAATCCTGCCCATCACGTCGCGGTTGTTTATAATGTCGTTGAGGGGTACTTCGGAGGCCACTGTTATTGAACACTCTTGAAAGTAGTGTCGGAGCTTCCGGGATGCCATGAACACCGCATACGCTATCTTTTGATAGTGCGGGTAACGGGACTTGCAGGGAGTTAAGACAGTGGATACGTAGTACACTGGTTTTTGAAGAGGGAATTTGTGCCCTTCTGTTTCTCGTTCGACGACGAGTACCGCGCTTACAACTTGATGTGTTGCCGTGATGTATAACAACATTGGTTCGCCCAGGTTAGGCGCAGCCAGGACCGGATTTGTTGCCAATATGGCTTTTATTTCTTTAAGTCTGGCAGTGGCAGCATCCGTCCACTCGAAGTGTTCGGTGCGCCTGAGGAGGCGATAGAGGGGCAATGCCTTTTCTCCCAAACGGGAGATAAAGCGGCTTAGAGCCGCCATGCATCCAGTCAATTTTTGTATTTGTTTGAGGTCTTTTGGAATATCCAGCTGTGACAGAGCTCAGATCTTGGCTGGGTTTGCTTCAATTCCTCTACTGGATACAATGAAGCCCAGGAGCTTTCCGGCTGGTACGCCGAAAACGCATTTTTCCGAATTCAGCTTAATTTCATATGCTCGGCGGTTGTCGAATGTGAGCCTCAAATCGTCTACTAGAGTTTCGACGTGTTTGGTTTTGACGACTACGTCGTCTACGTATGCCTCTACTGTTTTGCCGATCTGGGTAGCCAGCCATGTCTGAATCATGCGTTGATATGTCGCGCCAGCGTTTTTCAGTCCGAAGGGGATCGTGTTGAAGCAGAATGGTCCATATGGGGTAATGAATGCCGTCGCGGCTTGGTCCGCTTCCACCATCTTGATTTGATGGTAGCCGGAGTATGCGTCAAGGAAGCACAATGAATCATGCCCTGCGGTAGCATCTATTATTTGGTCGATGCGGGGGAGGGGGAAGGGATCCTTTGGGCAGGCCTTGTTGAGGTCTTTAAAATCGACACATAGGTGCCAGGATTTGTCCTTCTTTGGTACCATTACCAGGTTTGCTATCCAATCCGGATGTTTGATGTCTCTGATGAATCCGGCTTCCAATAGTTTGGCTAGCTCTTCTCCCATTGCCTGTCTTTTGGGTTCGGAAAATCACCGAAGAGCCTGTTTGACTGGCTTGAATCCTTTTAGGATGTTTAGGCTGTGTTCTGCCAATCTGCGTGGGATTCCTGGCATATCTGAGGGGTGCCAGGCAAAGATGTCCCAATTTTCCCGAAGGAATTCTCGCAGTGCGGCATCTACATCAGGGTTCAACTGTGCCCCGATGGAGTCCGTCTTTGTTGGGTCCGTTGGATGGACCTGGAATTTTACTATTTCGTCCGCTGGTTTAAAGGAGGTGGACTTGGATCTCTTATCGAGTATCACATCGTCCCTATTCACCATAGAGCGCAGCGCAGTGAGTTCTTCTGCCGCTAGGGCTTCGGATAGTGCCTCCAGGGCTAATGCGGCTGTCTTGTTTTCGGCGCGGAGCGCTATGTCCGGATCACTAACGAGAGTGATTATTCCGCCGGGCCCAGGCATTTTAAGCTTCATGTACCCGTAATGGGGTATGGCTTGAAAAATTGTGAACGCCTCTCGTCCTAATATAGCGTGATATCCGCTGCTGAACGGGGCCACTTGGAACGTGACTTCTTCGGACCTGTAATTGTCCGGCGAGCCGAACACCACATCGAGTGTGATTTTTCCTGTGCAGCGCACTTCCCGGCTAGGGATTATTCCTTTGAAGGTCGTGCTGCTTCGCTCAATGTGGCTCCAGTCTATTTCCATTTTTTGAAGAGTTTCCTTGTAGATGAGGTTTAGTCCGCTGCCGCCATCCATGAGTACCTTGGTAAGACGAAAGCCGTCCACTATTGGACTGAGGACCAATGCGGCTAGTGCTCGGGCTGTTCGGAATTTAGGTTCATCACTGGCGTTGAAGGTGATGGCTGTGTCGCTCCATGGATTTGTTGTTGCTACTTGGTAGACTTCGGCGAGGCTGTGGATTGTTTGTTTCTGCATATTATTTGATGCGAAAGTCTCGAAGACTGTTGATACCATACTGGTATTGTTGGAGTGGTTTTCCGGGGCTAGAAGCTCCTCGCCACTTTTGGCCACCTGCCGCAGTATCCAACATGCTCGAAGGCTATGTGTTGGGGTGGCGCCTTCTGTACTGTGAATTTTACAGGGTCCACTAAGCCATACCTCCAGTACGGTTCCGTGCCCTTTATGGGGTTTTTGCTTTTTGGTTACTGTACCTGGTGCCTGAGTGTAATGCACCCTTTTGTTACGGACTAGGGTTGTATTCGGGGCAGGATTGTCCCAAAACTTAGTTTCATTTTCCGGAAACTCTCTATCGCAAAGTACTTTCGTACTATGGACGCCAGGTCGGCGAAGCGTGTAATATCACGACGGCCGACGGCGTTCAAGATTCCCTCGTCCGTGCAATTATTGCAGAAAATTGAAATTGCATTTTCCTCTCGGCAGTCCTTTATCCTGTCCATAACCAGGAGGAATCTGGCCCAGTAATGATGTACTGTTTCAGTGGGCTCTTGCCGGATTAGAGATAGATCGCATATATCTGGGTGGGTGGGTGGAATTGAGTCCGGAACCCTACCCATCGCGAGGCTCAAGGGCCGAGAAGTTTCCGAATTTGGAAGCTTGGATTGCTGAACATTGTCCAACGAGTCCGGTCCGATGCCTGACTTTAGGTTCAGTGCTTGATCGAAGTCCATCCCTCCGCGGGAATCCGGCATGGAGGGTTCGGGAGGCCGGACATGACTAGTTTTCAATACAGGAGAAGAGTCACTGCGCTGTTCCTCTACCACTGCAATGTGGTGGGTAACCTGGGGAGAGTTAATATCTCTCAGATCGGTTTTAAGCCCAATCTGATTGTAGTCTGTAGCGACTCCCAGTGCGGCGATGTAACGCCCCGGATACAACTTTCCATATTCATAACTCCAACTCTTGCCTTTTCTGGAGATGCGATATATTATTTCCTTTGTGGTTGGGTTTTTTGTATTTTGTTTTGCATTTTGTTCATGTCTTGCATCTCATCTCATGGCATCATGTGCATTGCATCCACATGTTTTCATAAATCTTGCACCCGGTCGTAGTTGCCGTATTCCCCTTGCTTTCGTTGACCGTTCCGAGGCCATTCGGGTTTTCGTTTCCCTCTTGTCAAACCACCTAACCTCTCTACAACCACCGCCCCCCTCTTTCGTGCGTCCGAAAACTTCCCCGAACCCGACCCAGGCTTTCATTACCGATGGGTTCAAATCATCCCCAAACATCTACAAAACATCTCCGTTTCTTATTTAGACTTTCCTAACCTATCTTTTCTCGGCCGTCGGACTTTGATCGGATGATCCAACCCCTCTCTTTTCCCATATATATATAGTCTACCCCTAGTCCATTTTGGACCAATCCCTAATTTCTAGGGATCCTCCTAGCCGACGCCGCCACTCTCTCCTGCATCTTCATCGGGATCCTCCCAGATCCATTCTCATCCCGTAGCCACCACTTTGTTCCTCCGCGGTTTGCTCGCCCGGCCAACCAGCTCCTCCACTCGATCCCTGGCCGCCTCCTGCCCGGGCATTTCCTCCTCCCTGCCTCGCTCGAATCCAAAGGAGAGGAGCTCCTCCTCGACCATGCCGACCACCTCGCCGGAACACAACACCCTCGAAGCCCCGAGTCCCGTGCCCTTCGCCGCCTCCCGTGCGCCTCTGCTCATGCCTAAGCACGGACGCCTCGCCGTCTCCCTGCCTTGCCCGCGTCCGTGCAACGGCAGCAGCACAGCCCGAGCCTCAGTCCGACCGTCGCCGGCGCGCCACTGCCGGAGCACCAGCAGGACCCTCGTGCTCCCCTTTCTCGCTCTGCCTTCTTCCCCTTCCCCATTCTCAACTCTCTTTCTCTCTGTCTCGTTTTGGACAAGGAACCGATGGAGGCTGCCATGGCTTTGGAGTTTCACCACCGCCCCATCGCCTGGATCCGTTGCTCCGCGCCCGTCCAAGGCCTTCCTCGCCCGGATCTGCTGCCGCCCCATCTTCACCTTGCCGGAGTTGCCTCGCCGTCGCCAAGTACCACGCCACCTCTGCTCTGCTTCCTGTCGAGCAGAGAAGGACGGCGCCTCTGCCTCGAGCCGTTCGAGCGCACGCCGCGCTCGTTGACTGATCGCTGACCGCGCCTGGGCTGCCTCCCCTTCGTCTGTTGACCAAGGCCCAGTCGCGCCAGATCCGGCCTGCTTCGGCCTCCTCCACCGACCGACCCATGAGGCCTGGTGAGCAGCCCCCGCCCCCTGTGCACTATTGGGCCAGCCTGCAGATTCAGCCCGCATGTGTTTTTTCCTGTTGGACGAATTTTGCTAAATATCCCGTGCATGCATAATTACAGAAAGTGCCCCTGTTTTTAATTGTTAATAACTAAATAACCGTGCATCGGATTTAAACATGTCATATATGTAACTTGCTCAGTTTTTCATGTACTTTCATAATATCCCACTTTCATCCATGTTTAAAATGTTTAAAATGCTGTTTGTTTAAATTTGCTTAAATGCCATGTTAAAATGATTTATTTCATAACTAAATAACCGTACCTCGGTTTTAAATGTTCTTTATATGTAAATGGGGTGGAAAAATGCATAGTTTAACATGGTGGACATTATTTTCCTGTTTAACAACATTAAAATATGGTTTAGGGCAGAACAGTACCAAATCTAATATATGCACATGAGGATTTTCCGGAATTGTTGGTTGTTGTTCCGGCCTCATTTAAACTTGCATAGGTAGGTAGTTTATTTATGCTTCACCTCTTGCCATGTTTAACAACATTTAACATTGCTTGGTAGCTTAAACGAGATTAAACTAAATATGTCAATTTGGTGTTTTGTCAATATGCAACTCGTTGCATCTTGAGCCCCACTTAACTTGTAGTATTGTTTGTTGCACTTTGCCATGCCATGCCTCATTAAACCGGACATGCATCATACTTGTTTGTGCATCATGCCATGTTTATGCTTGTGCATTTACCATGTTGTTTGTTTCTTTCCGGTGTTGCTTCTTAGTTCCGGTAATGTTGCGATTGTGAGGATTCGTTCGACTACTCCCGTTCGTCTTCTTCATGGACTTGTTCTTCTTCCTAGCGGGATTTCAGGCAAGATGACCGCTACCCTGGATCTCACTACTATCATTGCTATGCTAGTTGCTTCGTTCTATCGCTATGCTGCGTTACCTATCATTTGCTCAAGCCCCCCAAATTTCCATGAACCTCTAACATTTGACACCCCTCCTAGCAAACCATTGATTGGCTATGTTACCGCTTTGCTCAGCCCTCTTATAGCGTTGCTAGTTGCAGGTGAAGTTGAAGATTTCTCCATGGTGGACAGGGTTATGTTGGGATATCACAATATCTCTTATATTATTAATGCATCTATATATTTGGTAAAGGGTGGAAGGCTCGACCTTATGCCTGGTGTTTTGTTCCACTCTTGTCGCCCTAGTTTCCGTCATACCGGTGTTATGTTCCCGGATTTTGCGTTCCTAACGCGGTCGGGTGATTCATGGGACCCCCTTGACAGTTCGCTTTGAATAAAACTTGTCCAGCAAGGCCCAACCTTGGTTTTACCATTTGCCTCACCACCACCTATACCCTTCCCTTGGGTCGGCCAACCCGAGGGTCATCTTTATTTTAGCCCCCCCGGGGCCAGTGCTTGTCTAAGTGTTGGTCCGAACCGAGCAACCTGCGGGGCCACCTCGGGGAAACTCGAAGTCTGGTTTTACTCGTAGCTTGACTTATCCGGTGTTGCCCTGAGAAAGAGATATGTGCAGCTCCTATCGGGATTGTCGGCGCATCGGGCGGCTTTCCTGGTCTTGTTTTACCATTGTCGAAATGTCTTGTAAACCGGGATTCCGAGACTGACCGGGTCTTCCTGGGAGAAGGAATATCCTTCGTTGATCGCGAGAGCTTATCATGGGCTAAGTTGGGACACCCCTGCAGGGTATAAACTTTCGAGAGCCGTGCCCGCGGTTATGTGGCAGATGGGAATTTGTTAATGTCCGGTTGTAGATAACTTGACACCAGATCCGAATTAAAACGCATCAACCGTGTGTGTAGCCGTGATGGTCTCTTTTCGGCGGAGTCCGGGAAGTGAACACTGTCTTTGGGTTATGCTTGACGTAAGTAGGAGTTCAGGATCACCTCTTGATCATTGCTAGCTTCACTACCGTTCCGCTTGCTCTCTTCTCGCTCTTATTTGCGTTGGTTAGTCACCATATATGCTTAGTCGCTGCTGCAACCTCACCACTTTACCCCTTCCTTTCCCATTAAGCTTTGCTAGTCTTGATACCCATGGTAATGGGATTGCTGAGTCCTCGTGGCTCACAGATTACTACAACAACAGTTGCAGGTACATGTTATACGATGATCATGACGCGAGAGTGATGTTTGCTTGTTTGGAATTCTTCTTCTGCTTCGATCAGGGGATAGGTTCCAGGTCGGCAGCCTGGGCTAGCAGGGTGGATGTCGTTTGAGTTTCTGTTTGTGTTTCATCCATAGTCGGATGTTGGTCTTATGTATGATGTGTTGTTGTATTCGTGTGGCATTGTATGCCTTTTGTATGTATCCCCATCTATTATGCAATTTTGATGTAATGATATCCACCTTGCAAAAGCGTCTTCAAGATGCGCTTCTATCCTTGGTGGGACCTTCGAGTTCCTTTAGGATAAGGTCGCATCTTGGGCGTGACAGGCGATGCGATCCAAGAGCTTGTTGACGAGAGCTCTATTGGATCCAACTGCTCGGCGAATTCCGAGTTGACGTGAAGATTTCTTTTGACGACCTGAGAGGTCATTGTCGAAGCGGTGGCCGAACAGGCGGTCATGAGAAAACCACCTAGCTGGATAGTTTGGCCGGCGGCCAAGGCTCCTTTGGCAAAGATACCGTCCTTGAAGACGGGAAGAGGCATCCTTCCTATCGGTGAAGGCATAGAGGAACTCTCAATGAAAGCACCAATGTCGGTGTCAAAACCGGCGGATCTTGGGTAGGGGGTCCCGAACTGTGCGTCTAGGCGGATGGTAACAGGAGACAAGGGACACGATGTTTTTACCCAGGTTTGGGCCCTCTCGATGGAGGTAAAACCCTACTCCTGCTTGATTGATATTGATGATATGGGTAGTACAAGAGTGGATCTACCACGAGATCAAGGAGGCTAAACCCTAGAAGCTAGCCTATGGTATGATTGCTGTAATGGTTGTCCTGTCCTACGGACTAAAACCCTCCGGTTTATATAGACACCGGAGAGGGCTAGGGTTACACAAAGTCGGTTACAATGGTAGGAGATCTACATATCCGTATCGCCAAGCTTGCCTTCCACGCCAAGGAAAGTCCCATCCGGACACGGGACGAAGTCTTCAATCTTGTATCTTCATAGTCTTGGAGTCCGGCTGACGATGATAGTCCGGCCGTCCGGACACCCCCTAGTCCAGGACTCCCTCAGGCGGTATTGCCCTGCGATATTATTCATGACTCACCTCGAGTGCGCATGTATGAAGAGAGAGAAGCCAAGCTTGATCGGCAGGACAGTTTAGATGCCCTGGAGGAGGAGCGCGATGTTGCAAAAGCCCGTTCCGCATTTTATCAGCAACAGGCTCACAGGTATCAAAGCAGAGAAGTACGGGCCAAAACTTATAACATTGGCGAACTCGTTCTACGCCTACCAGAGAAGAAGAAGGACAAGCTCAGGCCCAAGTGGGAGGGTCCCTTCATCATTGATAAAGTTCTCACTGGAGGAGCGTACCACCTGTGTGATGCATCGGATAATCGACTTGAGCCGAACCCATGGAACGCGGCCAGACTCTGAAGATTCTACGCCTAGCGCCGAACTCTTTGTTCGTCTCCTTCCCTCCGCCTTTTTTACTTTTCAGTTAGGTCTCTCTTTCTTTTTATGGCTCTAAGGCTTTAAGTGTGACTCGACTACACACTCGTGATGCGCTAATCCTCAAGTATGTGCGCTCGTTATACCTAGGGTCTTCCTATACAGAAGCTTAATATAATTATCTTCCGGGCATCACGCCCACTGCATATGTGTCCCTTTCCCATATGTACCTTTTCTTCACCATTATATGCATCGATATGACTTAAGTTTTGGCCAAGCTGGGTTGCCTGGCTCCTGTGTTTATGCCCTACGTTCCCGTTAGTTCGGCTAGGGCATAAGGGGAGCACCTCTGTGATTGTTACTGCCGGGTACTCTGTACGTGTACCTTAGACTGGGTGAAGCCGAAAGCTAGCGTTCTTAAGGGAATATTCGGTCGGTGAACTAAATATGTTTTTTTACCTATTACAATACAAACCCCCAGATGTTGCATATACTGCGTTTTTGCTCGCAGTTTGGACATGCACATTAATGCATGCGTACCCAGGGAAAGGAACCCTTAACGGAACTATTCTCTTTGGAAGATGTTTCTTACTATCCATGTAATATAACATAGCTAGTTGGGTACTTGTCTGTTCAAGCAATTATGACCCCTACGCCTGGTTTCCACGCGTACCCCGGTTTATATAACTGAGCGGGTATTCGGAAACACTCCGGACTGTCGGGTCCGGAGGTTGAAGCGAAAAGGTCCGCCATGACAAATGATTCACAATCCGGCTAGGGACAAATATTTCAATTGAAGTACATAGTCACTTAGACTCACATACTTCCTCTTCTATGCCATCCAACAGGCTGTCTAGCCTACAATCCTGTTGGAAATACTTTGCGGCTAATCCTACCTGGTCATATACCAGACTAACAGGAATCTCATTCCCATCTGACCCTACAGGTCCGACCCAGGCCATGTGATTCAGATTGAGCTTGGTATACCGTGTTTTACCATGGCCCAAGCTCCCCTCGCACCTTGTCGACAGGCAGATATCTTCCATAGTTGGAAACGCCGCCACGCTCCCTTGAGCAGCTGTACAAGCTCCCCCATGCTTCTTGGCAGGGAGCTGGATGGCCCAAGGCCTTGGAGACACCCTGCATCACCTGCCGAACTTGTTCGTGCAGTTGCGAAAGCTCTTGCAGAAGATCGCCTGAGGATCCGGGCATCTCCTCTTCGAGACGACCAGTCAGCATACCTACAGACATAACTCTGTTAGCCCGTTTATTCACCGAACTATATAAATGTTCGTTTGGGCACATACAAAAAATGCCGCGTTGAAGCCTTCTATTCTCCTTCACGGAGTCAGCTAGCTGGGCCCGAACATCTTGCAATTCTACGCTCATCCGGGTATTGGAATCCTGGAGATCGTTTTTCTCCCGCATGACCCATGTAAGTACACGCTCGCCAGCATCTAGTTGTCATTGAGCTCTTTGTTCATCCTCTTGTAGGATCTCCGGATTCACCCGGGATTATCTGCGGAACTATTGTTAGATCTGCAACGTGCCAAACACCAAATGGTACATGTAATTACGTTTTTTCTCGATCGAGAGAAATATTACCAGATGAGGCCTTCTTGGATTCCTCCATTTAGGCAGCTGCAGCCCTTAGCTGGGCTTGATACTCCTCCTGCTCTTGAGATAAAAGGGTATTCTTCTCCGTAAGAACCTCTTCATACAATGATCCTTAAATCAGTTGTACCAACTGTTTTAAGTCTCAGGGGCTACTGATATACATAATTATCAGATTTTTCTTACGAGTATATTTTTTAAATACTTGTTTGTGGCTCTAGCAAGCCCATCTTGAGCAGCTCAGATATATGCGTCTCCCGGGTTGAAGGCATTGAAAGCCTCTTCGAAAAAACTAGGGTCGCGGAGTGCGGCCCACCGACATCGATGGTTCATAGCGCTCTCCACCTCGGAATTCATAGAGGATATTCTATCCGAATCTTCTATAGGAGGACCGTCCAGTGTCATTCCTGCGTTAGCCTCTACCCTCGAGATTGGTGCCGGGATCCGGCTGGTAGAGCCGTGATGGGCAGGATCCCCGGATATAGTCCGGCGAATGTTCTTTCTGCCAAGACACAACGGATATTGTTATATTTTAAAGATGACAATCACGGAGCATGTTTTAAACCATTCCTGCATTAGCTCGGCCATGTATCTGCTTGCTTTCCTTTTTGGAAGCCTACCCGGCTTGGGCGCCCCTTGTTGGTGAGTCGCCACGGGTTCGGCATGGCGCGCCGATGGCCTTCCCTTTATATCATAATATATGTGCGGTGGGTAAGGCGGAAAGAGTGAATCCTTTTCGGAAGATAAGTCTCCTATTTACTTACATGCGATGCTGGGAGGAGCCGGGGTAGTGGGCAATGATGGCCACCAAGGTGCCGGCACAGCTTGCCTGGTAAAACACCTTGTCGCCAAGCTCCACAAATATGTCCGGATCCTCTTCGAGTCCCGGGTCAAGGGCCCGGTTGTGGTCCTCTGGCTGTGGAGACGGGTTGTGGATCTCCCTCATAGCTTTCCACATTTCCTGTTATGGACTAGCGAGGTAAATATTTGTGATGAAAGACTGCGAGAATGAATAGAGTTGAGTAAGAGATAGCAACTCACCCAGCTAGGGGGGTTGTACATGGAAAATCCATCCTGTAGCGTAATGCAGATGAACTCCTCTTCTTCTCCTTTGTATAAATCGGTCAGTATTTTTGCTAGAGCAGTGGTGGAGTTCGGACCTTTCCGACCGCAGCGGGTGACATCGTCTTCTCCGTTGAAGTGCCACATGGGACGCCCTCGATACTGGAGCGGCTATACCCCCCGCATTATGCATATTGACATGACCTCGATTATTGTCAATCCGGATTGGGCAACCGTTTTTATCCTGCCCATCAATTGAAGGACATCTCTGCTATCTTCCTCGTTCGGGCTCCGGGGACGCCAGCTACGACGCTTCTTCAAGGGAGCATTTGTGAACTCAGGAAGACCCATTCAGATGGGGTCAGGAAGGGAGACGTCATCTCTATAAAACCACTCGGAAGGCCAATCTTAAGATGTCTTCTTCGGAGTGCCGGACAGGTATCCGGTCCTAGCGACGCACCATATTTCGGCTCCGCCCACTTGGAATATTGATCCCTCTTGATTATGAGGGACGAGGCAGAACAGCCTCTTCCATAGCTCGAAATGAGCTTCGCAACCCAGAAATAAGTCGCAATGGGCGACATAACCTACGATGTGCAGGATGGAGGCAGGGGTGAAATTGTGCAGCTGGAGGCCATAGTACTCTAGGAGCCCGCGAAGGAACGGATGGATTGGAAATCTGATGCCCCTCAGCAAGTAAGGGACAAGGCACACTCGCTCCCCCCTGGATGGGTTGGTAAAACTCTCCACTTGCTCCCCGCCGTCAAAGGTGGCTAATCTGGCTCGAAAGGGGGCAAGATATGCAGGTGGAAGAAACCCCCGGGTCTGGAACTTCACCAATTGGCCGTGGGATACGGTACACTTCTCCCAATCACCTGGCTTGGCGCTATAGGGGCGAGAGGAAGAGCTGCGGTGGACGTCCATGATGGGATGGTTTTTTCGGGCGCACTCTGATGAACCCTCACTTGGGGAAGATGGTGTGATTTGGATCTGAGGATCCCCGTCTCTTTAATAGACGATTTATTTACATGGTCATGGTGGCAAGTGTAAAAATGCTCCGTCTTCTCGCATGCGCTCGACACCTAGAGGCTGACACTATTAAGGTACAGAAGCCGATGAGTGCAACATTAAATAGGAAGCCGGACACTGGTCGTTACAACAGGTACTCTGGAGAATTTGGAGAAGGAACCCGCCTTGCAATGCCGAAGACAATCTGCGCGCCAGATATCGGTGTCAAAACTGGCGGATCTCGGGTAGGGGGTCCCAATCTGTGCATCTAAGGCTAATGGTAACAGGAGGCAAGGGACATGATGTTTTACCCAGGTTCGGGCCCTCTTGATGGAGGTAAAACCCTACTTCCTGCTTGATTGATACTGATGATATGAGTGTTACAAGAGTTGATCTACCACGAGATCGTAGAGGCTAAACCCTAGAAGGTAGCCTATCATGATTATGATTCTGTCTCTAAGGACTAAACCCTCCGGTTTATATAGACACCGGAGAGGGCTAGCGTTTACATGGAGTCGGTTACAAAGAAGGAAATAAAATATCCGGATCGCCAAGCTTGTCTTCCACGCAAAGGAGAGTCCCATCCGGACACGGGACGAAGTCTTGAGTCTTGTATCTTCACGGTACAACAGTCCGGCCAAAGTATATAGTCCGGCTGTCTGGATACCCCCTAATCCAGGACTCTCTCAAGTAGCCCCTAAACCAGGCTTCAATAACGATGAGTCCATCGCGCAGTTTTGTCTTCGGCATTGCAAGGCGGGTTCCATCTCCGAATACTCCGAAGTAATTATCGAACACTTAAATCGTGTCCGGATCTGCAAGATGATCTTCACATACCACTGTAGAGAGAATGATATTTCACAAATGTAATATGCTGACAACTTTAGACAACGTGACATGACACTACGGTCAGGTCATTATTCGAATCGCTTTCCCACAACCAGCCACACCGCATATTGCGAGGCGGTTTCCTCTGCATGTCTTGCCGAAACAGAGATCATGTCCCCTTATGTCACATCCTAGTTAGCCATGCATTAGAGTGTTGCATCATGTTTCCTCTTTCATCAGAAACTTGAAATGGGGATCTGTGAAACCCTCAGAATCATTTTTGAAAATGATCCAAATAAAAATTTCTCCAAAAGGTCCAAGAAAATGCTCATGTTGCTCTCTGAAAATATTGGACAGAGATAAAAATCAAACCAATATTTTCAAGAGCTCATAGGTATTTATTTTGGGCATTTGGAATTAATGCATAATTATTTGCTTTGGAAATATATTATTTATATATATTAATATATGTCCAAATATTATGCCAATTATAAAGGAGCTCTGGAATAATATATCTAGCTCCTGCAAAAATTGGCATAAGGAAATAAAATGATTTAATATTTTATTTAAATCAAAACAAATGTCAGAAATTAGAAAACAGAAAATAATTAAAAGGGAGAAGCTTACCTGGGCTCCTCCCTGTGCAGC
>LT934116.1:175093108-175115730 GCA_900231445.1 Triticum turgidum subsp. durum
CTCTCACTCTCCCCCGGCTCTTCCCTCCTCTCCCTCGCTCTCTCTCTCACACGGCCGAACACCACCGTTGCCGCCGTTCGCCATAGCAGTCGTCTCCGGCCACCCCTTGCTCCCCCGACTAGCTTAGGAGCTCCGCCTCGACCCCCTCTTCCCTCTCCACCGACCCACAGCTCCCCGGAAGCCCTGCATCGCCGCCACGTCGCCGTTCCCCTCTTCGGGCTCCGACCATCGTCGCCGTCGAATTCGTCGTCTCCAGCGCGTCCCCGAGCCCGCTAACCATCCCTGCAGCTCCGCGGTGAGCCCCCGGATCGTTTTCCCCTTCTCCCCTGGTCTTTTTCGACCTCTAGGCCCTAGCCCCACCTTGGCCGAGAGCTCCACGCCGCCGGCGATGTCGCCGTCGTGGCCACGGTCACCGTAGCACCCAACCGAGCACACTATCGTGCTCCACACCTCACCAGGATCACGCAGCACGCACTAACGCCTCCCCAAACCCCCTGCAACACCGATCCCGACCGCACCCGAACTCCGGCGGCCGCAGCCGAGCTCGCCGCCGTCGACTCCGGCCACCCCAGGCCTAGCCACAGCCACCGTTTGACGCACGGGAGCAAGAGCTTTCCAACGAGCCCAAGCACGGCCTCGCCCGTGCCCTGTAGCGCGATCCCGCGTCGCGCCGCCGTCTCGGGCCTCGCCGGCGTCACGTCGCCGGTGGGTTTGACCCACTTTGACCACGGCAGGACACCCCCCTGAGTCCCTGACAGGTGGGCCCAGCCCTGTAGCTAATTAGGATTAGTGCTAACCACTAATGGTTAACCCCCTGACACTGACAGTGGGCCCCCAGCACCACTAAACCCCTAATTAGGATTAAACTAACCCTGTTTAACCCCCCTGTCACTGACGTGTGGACCCCACACGTCAGGTTTGACCCCAGACAGCCGCAGTTGACCACTGACGTCATGCTGACGTCATGCTGGCGCAATAATTATAATTTCTGGATTTAAATTTAATCAGGAAATTCCAGAATATTATTTAAACTTCAAAAATTCATAACTTTTATTCTGTAACTCCAAATTGGACAAATTATATATGAAAAATGATCAGAAAAATCCAATCTATCCATCTGTACTATTTTCATGCATGATCAAACAAGTTAAATTGATGTTTTAAGCAGAACAAGGAAAAGCACTTTAAAAGGCCATGTTTGAGTTTGAAATTTGAATCTTTGATTCAAATTTGTTCAAACCCTTCTGGTTTTAGTTGCATTAGCCCAACACACTCATATTGCCATGTTTCATGCATGCATCATATTGTTGCACATTGTTTGGTGATGCTTGTGTATCGATGTCCTTTGCGACAGGTTCTGCCCCCGAGGAGTACCGTGATTACCCTAACGAAGAACCGTATCAGTGCATCGAACCATCAGGCAAGCAACCAATCAATTGATCATATCGATACAATCCCATGTTCTCGCTCCTGCTCTCTTTTACTGCATTAAGACAACGCGTTTCAAACTGCTGTGTGCTATGGTAGTTGAACCCATTTCCTCTGCATGACCTGTCATTGCCACAGTAACTAGATGAAACCCACTAGCATGTGTAGGAGTTGATTGAGCCATATGTATGTGTTGTTCCTACCTTGCTATGCCTGCTATGCTTAGAGTCGTGTCAGGTCTGGTTCATCGGGGTGATGGGCTAGAGTGAAATGATTATGCCGGTAATGAGAGTGGTGTGATGAACACGATTTGGTAAAGGTATCGATGAGAGGCCATGTAGGAGTACATGGTGGGTTGTTTCATTGAAGCCAACCTTAAGCACTGAGATCTGTATGTGTGATTTAAGAATCAGCTACTACCATGCATTGGGCCCGAAACCAATGGACCCTCTCGGCTTCTTATTCACCCTAGTTCTCCGTCCAGGAGTTGCAAGTAGTTTCTGGTGTTTGTAGCCTACTGGAGGCCGTGGACAGCGCTGACCGTAGGGGTGGGCTGTGATGCGGTAGGTATGTGGCCGGGTGTACCGAATACCCGTTAGGTATCTCGGGAACCCTGTTCACATCGTTCGGGGCCGTATGGGAAACCTCGGCCGGACTCCCTGCGGATGGAACCTGAATAGGCGATAAACCTGGACTGGAGGCTTAGGTGATTAGGTAGGTCGTGGCCGACACCCACGTTGGGCTTCCACTTGAAGGTTGCCGAGTACATGTCGTGTAAACGACGGTAAGTGGTGAGAGCGTGTATGAAGAAGTACACCCCTGCAGGGTTAACATGATCTATTCGAATAGCCGCGTCCGCGGTAAAGGACTACTTGGTTGCCTATACAGTTCATAGACAAGTAAATGGAAACTACTAAAAGCCTCAAGATAAGTGTGAGTGCCGAGGATGGCTCTTCCGTAGGAAGACGGAGGTGGATCCTCGGTATGGTATTGAAGTGGTGAGTAGTGGACTCGTGTGCGCAGAACCTTTTCAAATTGAAGTATCGTAGGATAGCCTAGCCAAGAGTCAAAGCTGGCTTGCTGCAATAACTCCACCAACCCTTCTTGATACTATGCATGTATGTAGGATCTGATGTAAGTATTGCTGAGTACCTTTGTACTCATGTTGCTGTAATCTACATTTTTACAGAAGACGCTGCAACCCCTTCTGATGGGTTCTATGTAGACGTTGACATCAACGAGTAGGCTAAAGACCCAGGTGGTGACCCTGAGCTTGTGATGGACCACGTAGTATAGCTAGGCTTTCCAAGCCTCTTTTATTTTACTAGTTGTCTGTACTCAGACAATGTACTTCCGCTGCTGGTTTGTATGACTGTATGACTTGTATGTTGGGTCGTGAGACCCGTACCTTTGTGTATGATATGTATGGCTCCCTGAGCCTTAAATAAAGTACTTGTGTCGTAGAGTCATGTTGTGATGCTTCATTGTATTTGCACATATCGAGCATATTGTGTGTATGATTGAAATGCTTGGTATGTGTGGGATCTGACTATCTAGTTGTTTATCTTTAGTAGCCTCTCTTACCGGGAAATGTCTCCTAGTGTTACCGCTGAGCCATGGTAGCTTGCTACTGCTCTGGAACACTTAGGCTGGCCGGCATGTGTCCTTCTTCGTTCCTGTGTCTGTCCCTTCGGGGAAATGTTACGCTTTGAGTACCGGAGTCCTGTTAGCCCGCTACAGCCCGGTTTACCGGAGTCCTGCTAGCCCAGTGCTACAGCCCGGACCCACTTGCTGATGACCGACACGTTCGAAGCTGGGTCATGGATGCCTGTCCCTGTAAGTCTGTGCCACTTTGGGTTTACGACTAGTCATGTCAGCCCGGGCTCTTTATCATATGGATGCTAGCGACACTATCATATACGTGAGCCAAAAGGCGCAAACGGTCCCGGGAAAAGGTAAGACGACACCCGTGGGGATACCGTGCGTGAGGCCGCAAAGTGATATGAGGTGTTACCAGCTAGATCGATGTGACATCGAGTCGGGGTCCTGACAGCGTTGGCATCAGAGCCGGACTGCCTGTAGGTTCTCCAAGCCAAACTGGTCGATGTTGAGTCTAGAAATTCTTTAGTTATACGTAGGGGAATTGTTTGTGGGATGGAACGTAAGGCTCTTTTTACTCCTTATATCTTATGACATTCTGATCTGAGTCAGTCCATTCTTCCACCGGGGGTTAAGGAATTAGGATCTATTCTCTCTATCAGGATCACGTGTTTCTAATCAGTAGTACCTTATAAGTTTGATGGATACAAGCCTAGTTCAGTTCTACTACCACATTATGTTGCTAGAATGGTTTCAGAACTTTGATATGATGATGCTGAGTGTGTACGAAATCCTTTGTCAAATGTCTCAAAATCCTTTTTGAGCATTTACAGCTGTTATGCTGCCGAAATTTTGCTAGAAATTCTAATGCCTTTGCATTATGATTGTGCTTTCAGATGGCCACTCGCGACCTTAATCAAGTGGTTCGCCTGACTCGATGCCTAGATGTACCCGGCCATACTGCTAAGTTGGTCAGGGTAATGACTGAGGCTGGATACCGCTGGTATCCCGAGTACACGGTCGAAGAGCAATTCCGAGATTTTAATCAAAGCCAGTATCTCTGCACTGTCAGGATATTTCCATCTTATCCTGGATCCACCGAGCCTCTTCACTGCTCCTATGGACTCGGGGTTACTATTGAGATGGCTATGCAGGACGCCGCCTACTCTATGATGACCATTATGCGAGTCAGATCTGGTTTATTTCGGGACTCTGATTTCCGGTATATGCCAGGATCACTTCCGGGAGCACAAGGGTATCTCCAGGCTATTTATGCTGACCCCACTCAGGAGGATTCACGGACTCGCACCACTGCTGAGATGCTCGAGGATAAGGACCGTGAAAATCGGGCCTTGAGGTTAGAGCTCTTCAATACCCGTGCTGACCACTGGGCCACATTGACTCGGTTCGCACCGGCGGTGCAAGCTGGATATTCAGATATGCGCGATCTCTATCCTGTGAGATCTGCTCTGCCAGACGTGATGGGTTGGCGTGATGTAGGAGGCATCACCCCACCTCGCGGTCCCCGCAGGCCACCGTCTGTTGGTCCAAGGCCTCATCCTAGCCCCTATGGTCCACAAGCTCCGCGAGATTGTCTGTTTCCGGATGATCATGTTGAGTTTCCAGGCTATGGAGGTGACTTCTACGAGGACTACTACGGATCGGTCTGAGTTAGCGGTAGTATCACTAGTTCGCACTAGCTGTGTCTTCTATCGTTCCGCGTACTCGTGGGATATGAACTAGTTTGTACTCTTCCGGAGGTGTAGAAAAATAATGTATAGGAGCTTGGGATGCCTCCGTTGAGATGTAATCCTCTTTTCACCGTATTAGTACTTTGTTTGGTCTTGTACTAAACCCTGTATGGTGTGTATGACGATGGAATAAAAGAAGCAGTTTCTGTATCTATCATGTCATACGGATGATCATCTTGCATTCCGAATTATTCCTTACATTATGTATCCTATGTCGGAATTTTATCATCCTGACTAAATCATTGTCTTGTTTACCTAGGATGGTCAACACGCGCACTAACCCTGCTCCTCAAGAGCAGGCCGAAGGCAGTGAAGTCAGGGATGCAAATCTGCCTCATCCTCCTTCACTAGCCGAGGTTATGATGGAAGCTGAGAGAAACAAGCGGGAGACCAACCGTTTGTTGGAGCGTATTGAACAGAACACAGCACACCATCAGAGGACTAACGTGGTGTCACTCAGTGATTTTATCAAATTACATCCACCCACGTTCCACCACTCCGTCGAGCCTCTCAACGCTGATGACTGGCTTCGCAGTATCGCTCACAAGCTGCGTTCCGCGCTGGTAGCGGAGGCTGACAAGGTCACCTTTGCTGCATATCATCTTGAAGGCCCCGCCAGTCTATGGTGGGAGAATTATGGAGCTATGCGCCCAGCGGGCCATGTCACTACTTGGGCTGAATTCAGCGAGGCTTTCCGTGAACATCACATTCCGGAGGGTCTCATGGACCGTAAACGTGAGGAATTCTGCAATTTCACCCAAGGCCGACTTTCTGTGGATGTTTATAGCAGGGAGTTTGGTAATCTCGCACGATATGCAACCGAGGAAGTTTCTACTGACGCCAAGAAGCAAGCAAGGTTCCGTAAGGGACTTAGTCCTGAGCTTCGCCGCGACCTCCGTCTGCATGAGTGCACATCTTTTCAGAAACTTGTCAATAAAGCCATCAGTGCTGAAACTGGTCAGACTGACTATGACGCAACACGCAAGCATGGCCGTGATATGGGTTCCTCATCCGGTGCTGGTCCTCAGAAGCGCCGCGTGTGGGTGCCCAACACCGCCCTGCCACCCAGGTTCACACCGAGGCCATCTTTCCAGGCGCCTCGCCCTGTTCAACAGTCTGCACCGGCCAAGCCCTATGGGGGTCCAACTAACAATGCTCCTCCACGTACCAGTTCCGTGACTTGTTTCAAGTGTGGGGAATCTGGTCACTATATGCGTGAGTGTCCTCAGACCAACCCCAACCAATCTGCTAAAGCTGTTGGCCGTGGCAAGCCGACAGGGAAAATATTCCACGCCAAACCGGTCACCGCTTCACGTGGCCATGTCAACTGTATCTCTGCCGAAGAAGCTCAAGAGGATCCCAATGTCGTTCTCGGTACGCTTCTTGTAAATTGCCACCCGGCATCTGTTCTTTTCGATACAGGAGCCTCTCGTTCTTTTATATCCGAAAATTATGCTCGTTTGCATAACGTTGCATTCTGTGACATGCCATCCACTATGGAAATTTCTACCCCTGGTTCTAGATGGCAGACCTCTAGGGTAAGTTATGGAAATGAAATCCAAGTCGACAGACTTGTTTTTCTCGCATCTTTGATAGCCCTTAAATCTTCAGATATTAATATCATTTTGGGTATGGACTGGATGTCAGCTCATCAAGCCAAAATTGATTACTTCTCTAGGACTGTTCAACTCACCCATCCTTCGGGGAAGATAGTCAATGTTTTGACCCGAATAGCCAAGCGACAATTATATTCTCTTAACGCCAGCCCTTTGCCAGACCTTGAGGACATTCCGGTAGTCCGTGACTTCCCGGATGTCTTTCCAGAGGAATTGCCAGGTGTTCCACCTGACAGGGATGTTGAGTTCGTAATAGACCTCATTCCAGGAACCGTTCCGATTGCTAGAAGACCTTATAAGATGGCACCACTAGAACTAGCCGAGCTTAAGAAACAACTCGATGAATCCTTGAAAAAGGGTTTCATCCGCCCTAGTTCATCTCCGTGGGCTTGCCCCGTCCTATTCGTCAAGAAGAAGGATGGTACGGACCGGATGGTTGTAGATTACCGACCTGTCAATTTGGTCACAATCAAGAACAAATATCCACTTCCCAGGATCAACGATCTGTATGATCAGCTCGCTGGATCCTCAGTCTTATCCAAGATGGATTTGAGGTTGGGCTACCATCAAATCAAAATCAGAAACGGGGACATTCCTAAAACGGCCTTTGTTACTCGTTATGGCCAATACGAGTACACCGTCATGTCCTTCGGTTTAACCAACGCTCCAGCCACCTTTTCTCGGTTAATGAACTCAATCTTCATGGAGTATTTGGATAAATTCGTCGTGGTTTACCTCGATGATATACTCATCTACTCCAAGAACGAGGAAGAACATGCCGAACATCTAAGGCTAGTGTTGAAGAAACTTCGAGAGCATCGCCTTTATGCCAAATTTTCTAAATGTGAATTCTGGTTGTCAGAAGTGACCTATCTGGGTCATGTAATATCTGGTAAAGGTATTGCTGTTAACCCTGAGCGAGTTCAAGCCGTCCTTAATTGGACTCCACCTGAATCGGTCAAGCAAGTTCGGGGTTTTCTAGGCTTAGCGAGCTATTGTCGTCGCTTTGTCGAGAACTTCTCCAAAGTTGATAAGCCTCTAACCGAACTCCTCAAGAAAGATAAAAAGTTTGAATGGACTCCACAATGTGAGCACAGCTTTCAGGAACTGAAAAGACGCCTGACCTCTGCTCCCGTACTGGTACCGCCAGACTTCTCCAAGGACTTTGTTATCTACTGCGACGCCTCGCGACAAGGACTGGGTTGCATTCTCATGCAAGATCGACACGTAATCGCCTACGCTTCACGGCAATTGCACCCACATGAGGAGAATTATCCTACTCATGATCTAGAGCTTGCAGCCGTAGTCTATGCACTTAAGACCTGGCGTCATTACCTCCTCGGTAATCGTTGCGAAATATTCACTGATCACCAAAGTCTGAAGTACATTTTCACCCAACCGGATCTGAATCTCAGGCAAAGACGTTGGGTTGAATTGATCACAGACTTCGACTTAGGAATAACCTATACCCCAGGGAAAGCCAACGTCATGGCTGATGCGCTAAGTCGTAAATCTTATTGTAACAACCTGATGTTACAACAAAGTCAACCGCTTCTCCATGAGGAATTTCGGAAGCTTAACCTTCACATTGTACCTCAAGGTTTTCTTTCCACCTTGGTGGCAAAACCTACCCTTACGGATCAAATTATCAAAGCACAGAAGGTAGATCCGGGAATCTCCCGCATCAAGAGGAACATTCAGAAAGGAATTGCGAATTGTTTCTCCATTAATGATCAAGGAGTCGTATACTTCGGGAATCGGCTAGTGGTTCCCAAAGTGCGCAACCTAAGGCGATTAATCCTTAAGGAAGCTCATGAATCTCCTCTCACCATTCATCCCGGTAGTACTAAGATGCATCAGGACCTACGCCAGAGGTTCTGGTGGACTAGGATGAAGAGAGAAATTGCTCAGTTTATTGCTAATTGCGACGTCTGTCGTCGTGTAAAAGCAGAGCACCAACGGCCTGCTGGCACCCTTCAACCCTTAGCTATTCCTGAATGGAAATGGGATAAAATTGGTATGGATTTCATTACCGGTTTTCCCAGGACCAAGAGAGGGAATAATGCTATTTTCGTCGTGGTCGATCGTCTTTCCAAAGTAGCCCATTTCTTACCTGTTCGTGAGAGTATAACCGCTAGTCAGCTGGCAGATTTGTACATCTCCCGAATAGTGTCTCTCCATGGTGTTCCTTTGGAAATTAACTCGGATCGAGGAAGTCTTTTCACCTCTCGATTTTGGGAAAGTTTCCAAAATGCTATGGGGACTCGTCTCTCCTTTAGCACCGCTTTCCACCCTCAGTCGAGTGGTCAAGTGGAACGCGTCAACCAAATTCTAGAAGACATGCTTCGAGCCTCTGTTATCTCTTTCGGAATGGACTGAGAGAAGTGCCTTCCATTTGCCGAATTCGCTTACAACAACAGCTATCAATCTAGCTTGGGTAAAGCCCCTTTTGAAGTTCTCTATGGACGACGGTGTCGAACACCCCTTAACTGGTCAGAGACCGGGGAAAGACAATTCTTTGGCCCGGACATGATTCAGGAAGCAGAAGAACAAGTTCGCATCGTTCGTGAAAAGTTGAAAACAGCCCAATCTCGTCAAAAGAGTCAATATGACCGAAAACATAAGGCTATGACTTTCGAGGTTGACGAGAAGGCTTATCTTCGGGTCACCCCTCTGAAGGGAACCCATCGTTTCGGTATCAAAGGCAAATTGGCTCCTCGTTACATTGGACCTTTTCGCATTCTCGCCAAACGTGGAGAAGTTGCCTACCAGTTGGAACTACCTCCGCACCTCTCCAGAGTCCACCATGTCTTCCATGTTTCTCAACTCAGGCGTTGCTTCTCGGGTCCTATCCGTGAAGTGGACCACGAAACGCTTGATCTCCAAGATAATCTTACATATCGAGAGTACCCCATTCGTATCCTTGATCAGGCCGAACGTACCACCCGACGCCAGAATATCAAGTTTCTCAAAGTTCAATGGTCGCACCATTCTGAAGATGAAGCAACCTGGGAAAGGGAGGATCGTCTTCGACTCGAGTATCCCGCCTTCTTCCCGGAGGAACCCAAATCTCGGGACGAGATTCTTTTGAGTGGGGGTGAGTTGTCACATCCTAGTTAGCCATGCATTAGAGTGTTGCATCATGTTTCCTCTTTCATCAGAAACTTGAAATGGGGATCTATGAAACCCTCAGAATCATTTTTGAAAATGATCCAAATAAAAATTTCTCCAAAAGGTCCAAGAAAATGCTCATGTTGCTCTCTGAAAATATTGGACAGAGATAAAAATCAAACCAATATTTTCAAGAGCTCATAGGTATTTATTTTGGGCATTTGGAATTAATGCATAATTATTTGCTTTGGAAATATATTATTTATATATATTAATATATGTCCAAATATTATGCCAATTATAAAGGAGCTCTGGAATAATATATCTAGCTCCTGCAAAAATTGGCATAAGGAAATAAAATGATTTAATATTTTATTTAAATCAAAACAAATGTCAGAAATTAGAAAACAGAAAATAATTAAAAGGGAGAAGCTTACCTGGGCTCCTCCCTGTGCAGCCCAGCCAGCTGGCCGGCCCAGCCAGCAGGCGGCCCAGCCCACCAATGCAGCCCTCCGTCGTCTTCCTCCCCTCGCCCCGAAGCTGCTGCATGCTCGCACGCGCACGGCCGCGCGGCCACCTCCTGCTTGCCGATGAGCTCCTGGCCGCGTGGACGACTCCCGCAGGCCGTCCCGATCCCCCCTGCTCTCTCTCACTCTCCCCCGGCTCTTCCCTCCTCTCCCTCGCTCTCTCTCTCACACGGCCGAACACCACCGTCGCCGCCGTTCGCCATAGCACTCGTCTCCGGCCACCCCTTGCTCCCCCGACTAGCTTAGGAGCTCCGCCTCGACCCCCTCTTCCCTCTCCACCGACCCACAGCTCCCCGGAAGCCCTGCATCGCCGCCACGTCGCCGTTCCCCTCTTCGGGCTCCGACCATCGTCGCCGTCGAATTCGTCGTCTCTAGCGCGTCCCCGAGCCCGCTAACCATCCCTGCAGCTCCGCGGTGAGCCCCCGGATCGTTTTCCCCTTCTCCCCTGGTCTTTTTCGACCTCTAGGCCCTAGCCCCACCTTGGCCGAGAGCTCCACGCCGCCGGCGATGTCGCCGTTGTGGCCACGGTCACCGTAGCACCCAACCGAGCACACTATCGTGCTCCACACCTCACCAGGATCACGCAACACGCACTAACGCCTCCCCAAACCCCCTGCAACACCGATCCCGACCGCACCCGAACTCCGGCGGCCGCAGCCGAGCTCGCCGCCGTCGACTCCGGCCACCCCAGGCCTAGCCACAGCCACCGTTCGACGCACGGGAGCAAGAGCTTTCCAACGAGCCCAAGCACGGCCTCGCCCGTGCCCTGTAGCGCGATCCCGCGTCGCGCCGCCGTCTCGGGCCTCGCCGGCGTCACGTCGCCGGTGGGTTTGACCCACTTTGACCACGGCAGGACACCCCCCTGAGTCCCTGACAGGTGGGCCCAGCCCTGTAGCTAATTAGGATTAGTGCTAACCACTAATGGTTAACCCCCTGACACTGACAGTGGGCCCCCAGCACCACTAAACCCCTAATTAGGATTAAACTAACCCTGTTTAACCCCCCTGTCACTGACGTGTGGACCCCACACGTCAGGTTTGACCCCAGACAGCCGCAGTTGACCACTGACGTCATGCTGACGTCATGCTGGCGCAATAATTATAATTTCTGGATTTAAATTTAATCAGGAAATTCCAGAATATTATTTAAACTTCAAAAATTCATAACTTTTATTCTGTAACTCCAAATTGGACAAATTATATATGAAAAATGATCAGAAAAATCCAATCTATCCATCTGTACTATTTTCATGCATGATCAAACAAGTTAAATTGATGTTTTAAGCAGAACAAGGAAAAGCACTTTAAAAGGCCATGTTTGAGTTTGAAATTTGAATCTTTGATTCAAATTTGTTCAAACCCTTCTGGTTTTAGTTGCATTAGCCCAACACACTCATATTGCCATGTTTCATGCATGCATCATATTGTTGCACATTGTTTGGTGATGCTTGTGTATCGATGTCCTTTGCGACAGGTTCTGCCCCCGAGGAGTACCGTGATTACCCTAACGAAGAACCGTATCAGTGCATCGAACCATCAGGCAAGCAACCAACCATTTGATCATATCGATACAATCCCATGTTCTCGCTCCTGCTCTCTTTTACTGCATTAAGACAACGCGTTTCAAACTGTTGTGTGCTACGGTAGTTGAACCCATTTCCTCTGCATGACCTGTCATTGCCACAGTAACTAGATGAAACCCACTAGCATGTGTAGGAGTTGATTGAGCCATATGTATGTGTTGTTCCTACCTTGCTATGCCTGCTATGCTTAGAGTCGTGTCAGGTCTGGTTCATCTGGGTGATGGGCTAGAGTGAAATGATTATGTCGGTAATGAGAGTGGTGTGGTGAACACGATTTGGTAAAGGTATCGATGAGAGGCCATGTAGGAGTACATGGTGGGTTGTTTCATTGAAGCCGACCTTAAGCACTGAGATCTGTATGTGTGATTTAAGAATCAGCTACTACCATGCATTGGGCCCGAAACCAATGGACCCTCTCGACTTCTTATTCACCCTAGTTCTCCGTCCAGGAGTTGCAAGTAGTTTCTGGTGTTTGTAGCCTACTGGAGGCCGTGGACACCGCTGACCGTAGGGGTGGGCTGTGATGCGGTAGGTACGTGGCACGGTGTACCGAATACCCGTTAGGTATCTCGGGAACCCTGTTCACATCGTTCGGGGCCGTATGGGAAACCTCGGCCGGACTCCCTGCGGATGGAACCTGAATAGGCGATAAACCTGGACCGGAGGCTTAGGTGATTAGGTAGGTCGTGGCCGACACCCACGTTGGGCTTCCGCTTGAAGGTTGCCGAGTACATGTCGTGTAAGCGACGGTAAGTGGTGAGAGCGTGTATGAAGAAGTACACCCCTGCAGGGTTAACATGATCTATTCGAATAGCCGCGTCCGCGGTAAAGGACTACTTGGTTGCCTATACAGTTCATAGACAAGTAAATGGAAACTACTAAAAGCCTCAAGATAAGTGTGAGTGCCGAGGATGGCTCTTCCGTAGGAAGACGGAGGTGGATCCTCGGTATGGTATTGAAGTGGTGAGTAGTGGACTCGTGTGCGCAAAACCTTTTCAAATTGAAGTATCGTAGGATAGCCTAGCCAAGAGTCAAAGCTGGCTTGCTGCAATAACTCCACCAACCCTTCTTGATACTATGCATGTATGTAGGATCTGATGTAAGTCTTGCTGAGTACCTTTGTACTCATGTTGCTGTAATCTACATTTTTACAGAAGACGCTGCAACCCCTTCTGATGGGTTCTATGTAGACGTTGACATCAACGAGTAGGCTAAAGACCCAGGTGGTGACCCTGAGCTTGTGATGGACCACGTAGTATAGCTAGGCTTTCCAAGCCTCTTTTATTTTACTAGTTGTCTGTACTCAGACAATGTACTTCCGCTGCTGGTTTGTATGACTGTATGACTTGTATGTTGGGTCGTGAGACCCGTACCTTTGTGTATGATATGTATGGCTCCCTGAGCCTTAAATAAAGTACTTGTGTCGTAGAGGCATGTTGTGATGCTTCGTTGTATTTGCACATATCGAGCATATTGTGTGTATGATTGAAATGCTTGGTATGTGTGGGATCTGACTATCTAGTTGTTTATCTTTAGTAGCCTCTCTTACCGGGAAATGTCTCCTAGTGTTACCGCTGAGCCATGGTAGCTTGCTACTGCTCTGGAACACTTAGGCTGGCCGGCATGTGTCCTTCTTCGTTCCTGTGTCTGTCCCTTCGGGGAAATGTCACGCTTTGAGTACCGGAGTCCTGTTAGCCCGCTACAGCCCGGTTTACCGGAGTCCTGCTAGCCCAGTGCTACAGCCCGGACCCATTTGCTGATGACCGACACGTTCGGAGCTGGGTCATGGATGCCTGTCCCTGTAAGTCTGTGCCACTTTGGGTTTACGACTAGTCATGTCAGCCCGGGCTCTTTATCATATGGATGCTAGCGACACTATCATATACGTGAGCCAAAAGGCGCAAACGGTCCCGGGCAAAGGTAAGGCGACACCCGTGGGAATACCGTGCGTGAGGCCGCAAAGTGATATGAGGTGTTACCGGCTAGATTGATGTGACATCGAGTCGGGGTCCTGACACCTTATTACGGGATTCTCATCAATACGGGTATGGGTAGCCCAACGGCACCGCTAATTGCGGCGAGAGGGGAACAAGCGGGTTCCACCGGGCAAGTGGGGAGGCGCAAAAGCTTTTACCGCCTCTACAAAGAGATAAGGTCTCTTCCTTTTTCCCCACGCCTTTTCCTTCCGCCAGTCCATTCCCCTCTGCTCGAGCCCTAGCGCCCAAGCACTCTTCTTCTCCACCGAAGAGAGGTCCCCCCAAGATGTCCGGATCTGGAGCAGGAGGCAAATGGATGGCCTCTACCATCCGGGAGAGGGATATCAAAAAGCTCCGAGAGGCCGGGTACCTGGCCAAGAAAATCGGCCACCATCTTCCGTCGGCGGGACAGATTGTCCCCACTCCAGAGCCCCATGAGAGGGTCGTGTTTCTCCCTCATTTTATCCGCGGGCTCGGGTTTCCCCTTCACCCATTTGTTCGCAGCGTCATGTATTATTACAGAATTGATTTTCACGATCTTTCCCCCAATTCTTTCCTTAACATCTCGATGTTCGTCGTCGTATGTGAGGCTTTTCTCCGTATTTCGCCCCACTTCAGCTTATGGCTGAAAATCTTCAACGTGAAGCCCAAGGTGGTGAATGGCGAGCACGCCGAATGCGGCGGCGCCATGGTGAGCAAGATGCCCAAGGTAGTATGGCCGATGGGCGCCTTCAATGATTCCGTCAAGGAGTGGCAGCAACAGTGGTTCAATATCACCGAACCACGCGGTAAAAAGTGGGCCGCTGCTCCCGAATTCAGATCTGGAGCCCCACTGTGGCTCACGTCCTGGCCCGAGAAGGGCCTGAAGTGGTCCTCATCCGACGAGTTGTCGATGCTCCAAACACGCGTCCAGAGCGTGGTCGACAAGGATGTCAAACTCGTCAACGTAGTCCAGGTGATGTTAGTTCGCCTGGTTCTCCCTTGCCAGTGTCGAGCCTGCAATTTGTGGGAATACGACCCGGCCGAACACTAGACCTTACGAGAGCTCTATGGCTCCTCCCACAAGGACATCTAGAAGGTGCTCTTCAAGTCCGGCAAACCGTGGCCGGGCTCCGCCGAGGACCGCGGGTATCAACTATCCCGTTCTGCATGTCCGGTAAGTCATTGCTGTGCTATGTCCATCCATGTTTAAGCTAATGTGTCCCGAGGGAGAAGCTTTTATCATGCTTTCTATAATAATCCCAGGAATGGACGAAAAAGGTGGAGTGGATACACTGTCCATCCCCACTGCCGGAGGAACCGGCCGGACCTCTTCTAACGAAGATGCTGGTCCGAGAGCCTTACGAGGCGCCGAAGAAAGAGGTCTCCAAGAAGGTCAAGAAGACCCGGAGTGGCCTCCGTCGTCACGATGCTTTGGACACAAAATCCAAAGACTCCCACGACCATCCCTCCTCCGAAGATGAAGAGGAGGAGGAAGAAGACGAGTCCCCCGTAGCTGGAGGTGAAAGTGCAACTATCCCTAGGTGGTTTTGGTAATTCATAACAACATATAGCTCATTGAGCTAATGCTATTCCAAGACTATTATTTCAGGAAAGCTCAATGAATGGCATGGCATGGATGATGAAAGTGGATCCCTCAAAATACTAATGACAAAGGATTGGCTCAAGCTCAAAAGCTCAAGACTCTTCATTTTACATTTTAGTGATCCAAGATCACATTGAGTCTATAGGAAAAGCCAATACTATCAAGGAGGGATGAGGTGTTGCTTAATGAGCCTCTTGCTTCATGTGCTTGGTGATATGCTCCAAAACCCTCAGCTACTTTCTCACATCCACAAATGACCTAAACCTAAAGCCAAAATCAGTCACACCGATTCTTTCTATCCGGCGCCACCGAGTTCAAATGTCATAGCCACTGCCACAAACCCTAGGCAAATCGGTCTCACCGATAGGGATCTCGGTCTCACCGAGATTGGATTGTAATCTCTCTGTTTCCCTTCGTAACCTTTCGGTCTAACCGAAGTGAGCGATCAGTCCCACCGAGATTGCAATGTAAACTCACTATTTCCCTTTTGTAACATTTTGGTCTCACCGAAAAGAGCAAATCGGTCCCACCGAGTTTACCTAACCAACTCTCTGGAAAGCTTATTACAAAAATCGGTCTCACCGAGTTTGTGTCATCGGTCTTACCGAGATTACGTTATGCCCTAACCCTAACCGAATCGGTCCTACCGAGTTGCATGTTAGTCCCACCGAAAATCCTAACGGTCACATTATTTTCTAAATCGGTCCGACCGAGTTTGTTGATTTGGTCCCACCGAGTTTGGTAAATTGTGTGTAATGGTTAGATTTTGTGTGGAGGCTATATATACCCCTCCACCACCTCTTCATTCATGGAGAGAGCCATCAGAACAAACCTACACTTCCAACTTACCATTTCTGAGAGAGAACTACCTACTCATGTGTTGAGGCCAAGATATTCCATTCCTACCGTATGAATCTTGATCTCTAGCCTTCCCCAAGTTGCTTTCCACTCAAATCTTCTTTCCACCAGATCCAAATCCTATGAGAGAGAGTTGAGTGTTGGGGAGACTATCATTTGAAGCACAAGAGCAAGGATTTCATCATCAACGCACCATTTGTTACTTCTTGGAGAGTGGTGTCTCCTAGATTGGCTAGGTGTCACTTGGGAGCCTCCAACAAGATTGTGGAGTTGAACCAAGGAGTTTGTAAGGGCAAGGAGATCGCCTACTTCATGAAGATCTACCACTAGTGAGGCAAGTCCTTCATGGGCGACGGCCATGGTGGGATAGACAAGGTTGCTTCTTCGTGGACCCTTCGTGGGTGGAGCCCTCCATGGACTCGCGCAACTGTTACCCTTCGTGGGTTGAAGTCTCCATCAACGTGGATGTACGATAGCACCACCTATCGGAACCACGCCAAAAACATCCGTGTCTCCAATTGCGTTTGAATCCTCCAAACCCTTCCCTTTACTTTCTTGCAAGTTGCATGCTTTAATTTCCGCTGCCTATATACTCTTTGCATGCTTGGTTGAATTGTGTGATTATTGCTTGACTTGTCCCTAAGATAGCTAAAATCTGCCAAACTCTAAAATTGGGAAAAGGTTAAGTTTTTAATAGGTCAAGTAGTCTAATCACCCCCCTCTAGACATTCTTCAAGGTCCTACAAGTGGTATCAGAGCTTTGGTCTCCATTTGCTTTGATTTCCAGAGCTTTTGGTGGTCATAGGCTTGGTTTCACAACCTAGGAGAGTATGGCATCTAGCGAGGGAAATTATCACTATAGAGGTCCTTACTTTGATGGTACTAATTTTGCTAGTTGGAAGCATAAGATGAAAATGCATACTCTCGGACATAACCCCGCTGTTTGGGCAATTATTTGTATTGGATTGCAAGGTGAATTCTTTGATGGAAGAGAGCCAAACTATGAATCTAATGCAGAAGAATTGAAGATGTTGCAATACAACGCTCAAGCTTGTGATATCATCTTCAACGGATTGTGCCCCGAAGAATTCAACAAAATCAGCCGTCTTGAGAATGCAAAGGAAATTTGGGATACTTTAATTGATATGCATGAAGGTACCGACTTCGTCAAGGAATCCAAGTTGGATGTGCTCCAAAGTCAGCTTGACAAGTTCAAAATGAAGGATGGTGAAGGTGTCGCTGAAATGTACTCTAGGCTTGCACTTATCGCAAATGAGATTGCCGGCTTAGGGAGTGAAGAGATGACCGACAAATTCATCATCAAGAAGATCCTAAGAGTATTGGATGGAAAGTATGATACCGTGTGCACATTGATCCAAATGATGCCAAACTACAAAGATCTCAAGCCAACTGAAGTCATTGGAAGAATTGTTGCTCATGAGATGTCACTTAAGGATAAGGAGGAACTTCACAACAAGTCAAGTGGTGCTTACAAAGCCTCAAGTGAAGTCCCCACATCATCAAGTGAGAAACAAACCTTCAATGAAGAATTGAGCTTAATGGTGAAGAACTTCAACAAATTCTACAAGAGTAGAAGCAAAGAAAGAAGCTCCAAGTCAAGGTCCTACAATGACAAAAGATCTTCTAGCCGAGAGCGAAATTGCTACAATTGTGGGAGACCCGGACACTATTCCAATGAGTGTACGACACCCTACAAAAGAAGAGAAGATTCTCCAAAAAGAAGAAGCAAAAGAGAAGAATCACCACCGAGAGAGAGGAGGAGTAGAGATGATCGTTATGAACGAAGACCCTCACGGAGAAGCAAGGATTCGGAAAGGAAGAACAAGTCATCAAGGAGATACACAAAACGAAGACATCAAGCTCATGTTGGTGAATGGGTATCCGGCTCTGACTCCGACAATCACTCCGAGAGAAGCTATCACTCCGACTCCGAATATACTCAAGATGAAGGTGTTGCCGGTCTAGCACTTGTGTCAACCAACTCCTACGACATATTTGATTCACCAAATGAAGGAATTGGAAGATGCTTCATGGCCAAAGGTCCAAAGGTAACACATCCTGAGTATGTTGACTTTGATAGTGATGAAGATGACTTGCTTGTGGATGATGATTTACTTGTTGACAACTCTAGTGATGGATACTATGATGAAACGTCAATTAATCATGCTAATCAAGATAAAATGAATGACAACGATAAGGAGAGGATTGGGCTTCTAACTAAAGAACTAAACACTTTAAGTTAGCTCATGAAACTATCTTCAAAGATCATCAAGAACTTTTAAGGGCTCATGAGAAGTTACGCTTTGAAAAGCTCAATCTTGAGCAAGAGCATGAGTTCTTAAAAGCAATCAATGATGATCTCCGTAAGAAAAGTTCTTCTTACATTGCCAAGTGTTTACTCTTATCTACTTACATGCCTCAAGTCAAGTCTAGTAACAAGTACAAGAAAGATCCTTCCTCTAGTAGTAACAATAATAATGTCAAATCCAATATTGTTGCTTCTAGTAGTTCTCTTGATTCCACTAATGATTCTCTTAGCCAAGTTACACTTGAGCAAGAAAATAGCTTATTGAAGGGAATTATAGAGAAAGGTGTTTACAAGAGCCTTGTCGGGAGTAAGAAATCCGAGGAAATTGTACGCAAGCAAGGAAGGCACCGGAAGAATCAAGGTGTTGGTTTTGAACGAAGGTTCAATGCCAATGGAGTTGAGTGGGAAGAAGATCAATACCCCAAGATGAAGTTTGTTCCTCAACAAGAGAAGTATGATCCTACTCCTTCAAAGGAACACAAGCACAAGATGATCTTCCACCACAAGACCATAAGAACAAAGGCAAGGACAAGCTTCAAGAAGAGATTGATGCATTTGAAGAAGCACCTAAGGTCTCGGTCAAGTGGGTTCCCAAGACTACGTCAAGTTCTACTTCATCAAGTACAACTACAACTCCAAGGATTCCCATCAAGATGATGTGGATCCCGAAGAAGAAGAACTAGAGAGTTCTTGAGGGTGACATCGCCAACATTCTTCACTCATATCATTATAGCAAGAACAAGTGCAATCAACTTCCACATCTTGCACTAGTTCAAGGAGTCACAAACCCTCATGTTGGTAAGGCAAGGGACAAGGTAACCTAATGATTTCATGGACATCATCTTGTGTGTGCATCACTCTATGTCTATGGATATTCTTGTTTGTTCCTTGTGGGACTAACCCATGTAGGTAAGTTGAAAGTGCAACTCACTCCAAAGGATTGCTCCAAATGATCTACATCAACATTGAGCATCCACATCTTCAACACCTACATGAAGTCAACATCGACAAAACCCAAGGTTAGTTCATCCCTCTAAAAGGGGATCTCACATCTAGGGGGATCTTAACTCTAAAAATTGAGTCAAAGCAACTCTAATGGTGTGAACACATCAATGCATTATGTAAAAGTGGTAACCCCACTTGAGCTTAAATGATGAGTATGACCTATAATCAAATGTTTTCATTTGACTCCTAAGTTAGTATACTCATATATAGATGACCTAGTCATCGCCAATTGTTTGATAGATGCTAGAATTGGTTGTGCATGTTTTGCCACATATTTCATTTGCCATCTTATTGTGTGAGCATGTTGGTGCATATTTTACTCATTCAAGGACATCCACTTGTTGTTTTGATTGATTGGCTTCCTTTTCTTTTTGCCAAGTGGATGGACAAGAATGCCTAAGAACTTTCTCTAGCTATATATGCTTTTCTCGTCTCAAACTCTATTCATGCTACATCACAAAATTTGATCAAGTCAGATTTGAACCACTCTGTGTGAGGAGCACTCGGAGTCCCCGATTCGTCATAGACTTAAACTTCCAAAACTTCTTTGTCATTCTCGGTCTGACCGATTCCGACATTTCGGTCCTTGTCAGGACCCCGACTCAATGCCACATCGATCTAGCATGTAACACCTCATATCACTTTGCGGCCTCACGCACGGTATTCCCACGGGTGTCGCCTTACCTTTGCCCGGGACCGTTTGCGCCTTTTGGCACACGTATATGACAGTGTCGCTAGCATCCATATGATAAGGAGCCCGGGCTGACATGGCTAGTCGTAAACCCAAAGCGGCATAGACTTACAGGGACAGGCATCCATGACCCAGCATCGAACGTGTCGGTCATCAGCGAGTGAATCCAGGCTGTAGCACTGGGCTAGCAGGACTCCGGTGAACCGGGCTGTAGCGGGCTAACAGGACTCCGGTATTCACCGCGTGACATTTCCCCGAAGGAACAGACACAGGAACGAAGAAGGACACATGCCGGCCAGCCTAAGTGTTCCGGAGCAGTAGCAAGCTACCATGGCTCAGTGGAAACACTAGGAGACATTTCCCGGTAAGAGAGGCTACTAAAGATAAACAACTAGATGGTCAGATCCCACACATACCAAGCATTTCAATAACATACACACAATATGCTCGATATGTGCAATACAACATGGCATCACAAAATGACTCTACGACTCAAGTAGTTTATTCATTAGGCTCCGAGGAGCGAGATATTACAAACATGGGTCTCACGACCCAACAATCAGAGCATACAAGTCAAAGCACAAGCGGAAGCTATCATGTCTGAGTACAGACATCTATAAATGAAAAAGGCTGAGAAGCCTGACTATCTATCAGATCCTGCCGGGGCACAAGATCGTAGCTGAGGTAACAAGCTAAACGTCGAAGACCACACGGAAATACTAGTGAGACTGAAGTCTCTCTGCAAAAACATAAAATAGGCAAACGTGAGTACAAATGTACCCAGCAAGACTTACATCAGAACTATCTACATATGCATCATTATCAACAAAGGGGATGGTGGGGTTTAACTGCAGCAAGCCAGCTTTGACTCGGTGGCTATCCTGAACTACGACTGCAGGTAACTCTTTTGAGGTGGCGCACACGAGTCCACATATTCACCAACCAATACACCACTATGGATCCGCTCCTGTCTCCCTACGAGAACGCCATCCATAGCACTCACGCTTATCTTGCGTATTTTAAAGTATCCACTTTCACTTGTCTATGAACTGATATAAGCAACCCAGAAGTCCTTTTCCGCGGACACGGCTATTCGAATAGATGATGTTAACCCTGCAGGGGTGTACTTCTTCATACATGTTTCCACCACTTAGCGTCTGCACACGACATGTGCTCGGCAGACTTCAAGCGAAAGCCGACGTGGGTGTAGACCACGACCTACCTAAACACTTAAGTCTCTAGTCCAGGTTTATCGCCTATTCAGGTTCCATCCGCAGGGAGTCCGGCCGAGGTTTCCCATACGGCCCCGAACGATGTGAACAGGGTTCCCGAGATACCTAACGGGTATTCGGTACACCCGGCCACGTACCTACCGCATCACAGCCCACCCCTACGGTCAGCGCTGTCCACGGCCTCCAGTAGGCTACAAACACCAGAAACTACTTGCAACTCCTGGACAGAGGACTAGGGTGAATAAGAAGTCGAGCGGGGTCATATTTCAGGGCCCAATGTATGGTAGTAGCTGAATCATGGATCACGAACACAGAACTCAGTTCCTGAGGACGGCTGCAATGAGACAACCCACCATGTACTCCTACATGGCCTCTCACCGCTACCTTTACCAAATCGTGTTCACACACTTAGCTCACACACAGTAGGACATGTTCACACGCCTCTGATTCATCCCCGATGAATCAGACCTGACTCAACTCTAAGCAGTAGCAGACATGACAAACAAGCATGAATGAGTAGGCATAACAGGGCTCAAACAACTCCTACTCATACTAGTGGGTTTCATCTATTTACTGTGGAATGACAGGTCATGCAAAGGATAAAGGGGTTCAGCTACCGCAACAAGTAACAGATGAATCGGTGTTGTCCTAATGCAGTAAAAGAGAGCATGAGCGAGAGGGTAGGATTGTATCGGAATGAACAAGGTGGTTTTGCTTGCCTGGCACTTCTGAAGATAACATTGAGTCTTCATCAGTGTCAACAATCACATCGTCGGTATCGCGTCTATCGAGAGGGGACAAATACCGGCAACACAGAGAAAACAATCAATGCAATGCACAATATGATGCATGATCATGACATGGCAAAATGAATGTGTTTTGAGCTAATGCAACTAGCAACAGATTAAATGAAGTTGGTTTGAATACAAGATTCAAATTCAAACTCCATATGTGATTATTTAAATGCCCTTTATATGATTTGTGCTAAACAGCACCTATAAGTTGTTCTAACATGCATGAAAATGGTACAGATGGATTCCTTGAATTTTTCTGATAATTTTTCATATATAATTTATTTAATTTGGAGTTACGGTTAATTTTCTATGAATTATTGAAGTTTTAGGCATTTTCTGGAATTTTTCTGATTATTTAGAATTAAAATAATTCCAGAAAATGAATTATGGCGTCAGCATGACATCACCTTGACGTCAGCAGGTCAACAGGGCGCCCCAGGTCAAACCTGACCTGTGGGACCCATATGTCAGCGTCACAGGTTAACAGGGGGGTTTATTTAGTTTAATTAAAAAGGTTAGGGGGGGTCGGGCCCACTGG
>LT934116.1:175123823-175166344 GCA_900231445.1 Triticum turgidum subsp. durum
GGTAGCGGCGTCGGCGGCGACGAGCTCCGCTCGGTCGTGGGAGGGAGAGAGAGCAGAGGAGAGGATGGGGACGAGAGAGTGAGCGACGGGTTCCAGGAGGGGTGCCTGGCGTCGCTAGAGAGGCCGGGGGGGAAGCAGGAGGTGGCCGGAAGCAGGAGGTGGCCGGGGCGCGTGGCCGCGCGCGCCGGGCGCGTGCCCGTCCTCCTGGCAGAGGAGGAAGGCGACAGGGGAGGCGCTGGTGGGCTGGGCCGGCCAGGGGGGGGGAGCTGGGCCGGCTCGTGGCGCCAGGTAAGCTGGGCTTCTCTCTCTCTTTTTTTCTATTTACTGTTCTGTTTTATTTTTTTATATTTCTGCAATTTGTTTTTGATTTGTTTTAATATCAAATCATTTTATAAAATCCTGGAAATAATTATGGGTGCTTTCTGAATTATTCCAGTGACCCTTATCAATTTCCAACATTTATTTGAGCATTTAAATTATTTATAATATTTAAATGCCCAAAGTCAAATACAATATGATTTAATTCAGTGACCAAATATGCCCTGCAAAAATATAAACCATTTTTGGTAGATGCTTCCACCTCAAACCAGAAATGTTGAACATTTTTAGAGGACATTTTGAGTTCAATGAAAAGGGTTTTATTTTGACCCTAGTTGAATTCATTTGGTTTTAGGGCTTAGTCCATCCCCATCTCAGGTTTAATGAAATTTAAACATGATGTAACACCCTAATGCATGCACTAGACATTGTCAGAACTAGGGATGTGACAGTCCTACCGAGATCACTAAGTCGATCTAGGTTTTCAATCTCAGTGCAACCGATTTAAACTTTTCGGTCACACCGAGTTGCTGTAACTGTACACAGTTATGCATCTCGGTGCCACCGAGTTGTTCCACTCGGTCACATCGACAGGGTCGGGCTATATATAGTCATGGGCAAAAATTTGGAAATTTCACCGAACCTCTTCGCCCGCGCAATAGCTCGCTCTACCTCCAGGGTTTCCGGATCGTCTCCTCGTCGCCAGCCGCCTCCTGTCACTAGTCTCCGCCGTCATCAACGGATTTCACCCCCGCCGTTGCCGCCGTAGCGAGTTCATCGCCAAGCTAGGGTATGGACTCGATCACTGTGCTATCCTCGTCCAATTCCTAGCACATTGTGTTCTTATTGATTCTTGCCACGATTGAAACACTCCTATCCAGTCAATGCTATCCTTAGATTAGATGAGATTCGAAAATTTAGGGTTAGGTTTCCGCCGAAACCATCTCGGACCCACCGAGTTGAAAAACTCGGTCCCACTGATTTGGCTAACGCCATTGCACTAGTAACTCTCGGTCAGACCGAGAATTGCTAATCGGTGAGACCGATTTTAGGACTTTGTGAAACCCTAGCAGTCTAGGTGCCACCGAACTGTGACTCGGTCCAACCGAGTTCATCAGTTTAGGTTCCGAAACTGCTTCGATATCACCGAGTTTGAAAATCGGTTGATCCGAAATGCTTTCTGTGGAAAACTAAAACTGAATTTTTGAATCATTTTTTGCAAAACTCTCTGCATTTTGTGATGCTCATCCACTCTATCTCATCTATAACTCTTCACAGGGTCAGCAGTCAGTGTTTGCAGCATGTCAGACCAAAGTGACAGCCAAAACAGGGAAGAGGAGCAGGTTCACATGAGTGAGGGCACTGGCCCCTCTAGTTCTTCAGATGATGGCAGCAGAAGCACTCCTAGCAATCTACCTAAAGCTGCCACCAGGACAAGAAAGAAGAGAACCTCAGATTCTGAGGATGAGGATTATAGAGCAGAAGAGGATGAGGCTACCTCCAAGAAGGTAGTGCTCAAAAAGGAGTATGGCTCAGCAAAGAACACAAAGCCTAGACTCAATAGGAAGATTCCTGCCAAGAGGACACCTGTGCTGAAGGTCAGAGGATCTACTCAAGTGCCTGAACCCAAAGAGGCACCTGCAAAGAGAGTCACAACTTCCAAACCCAAGAAAGTTCCCACTGGAGAAACTATGAAGTTTACCATGGAATCAGAAGATGAAGCTGCTCAGGATAAGAAGAAGAAGAGAGCCAGAACCACTACTGCCCAGGTTCTTGGAAATCCCTCAATGAGGAGAGACTCTGAAGAGGTTGCTGCACCAGCACCCAAGGCACCAAAGCTTATGGGTGATGCTATTAGATCAGGGGCTGCAACATCAAAGCCCAAGGAAGCACCCAAAGTTGCCCCCAAGCCCAAGCTTGCACCAAAGAGGAATAGCAGGAGTATTCCAGCTGCTGAGAAGAACAAGACCCAGTGCCTGAAGTTGCTGATGAGGAAGATGAAGAAGGACAAGTTCTGAGGAAGCTCAAGCCCAAGATACCAGACCATAATGATGCCCATCCTGTGGCTGAGGACATGAGGATCAGAAAAGACTCAGGGTTGAGGCTATGGAGGATGACAGATCCATATGACACAAGGAGAAGGACTGTTGTTGATTACAGGTTCCATACAAAGGAACAACATGACTTCTATGAGACAATCTTGTTGGACAAGAAGCCCATAGTGTGTGATATGAGGTGGGTCGACTGGACCTACATGAAAGACAATGAAGAACACTATCCTGGAGTGCAAGACAGCTTTGTTGCTTGTGGATTTGTAGATTTTGTTGGGCAAAAGCTCACCAACTGGAATGATGAACTCATTATGCAATTCTACTCCACAGCACACTTCTATCCAAATGGAAGGATAGTGTGGATGTCTGAAGGTACAAGTACCAGTCAACTGTTGAGGAATGGGCAAAACTGATCAATGCCCCAAAGGAAAATGAAGATGACTTGGATATCTATGCCAAGAAGAAGATGGACCACAATTCCATGGCACACATGTACAACGAGATCCCAGACAAAGCCATTGAGACACATAAGTTTGGGCCACTCCTTCTGTCAGGGCTGCCAACTATCAACTGGATCCTAAGGCACACTCTGTTGCCTAAGTCTGGTGACCACAACATGATCAGAGGGCATGCAATCAACATGTTGCATTTGTTTGATGTGCCACATAAATTCAAGGTCATGAGCCTTATGGTAGAGACCATTAAGAGGACTGCATCAGACCAAAAGAGAAGTTGTGGATATGCCCCTCAGATTCAGGAGTTGATTAACTCAAAGATGGGCATAGGGAAATATCAATTGGATAAGGAACATTTTCCTCTCTATCCAGACTTTGAGGACAATCAGGTTGTCATGAATGAGAATGAACCATCATCAGTACAAGCTCAAGAGAAGAAGGAGAAGGCAAGGAAAGAGAAGGCTGCCAAGATGCCAACTCAAGAGGAGGCATCTGAGTACTTTTTCAAGAACAAGCAGGAGCAGCTTGGTTACTTGACAGCATCAACTCTGAGGATTGAGAAGGGATTGGGCGCCCTCACTCGAAATCAGGAGAGCTTGGAAAGAATCATGGAACTAAAATTCCATGATCTAGTCAGTTGTGGAGTAGCTACAGGATGACATGCAGGAGAGGCAGGGCAAGACTACCACTAATGTATTTGCCAGAGTGCCTAGAGCTTAGAGGTCAACTGTTGTGCCTATGATAGACACCAGAGCCACATCATCTGCACCAGCTACAGCTCCTACAGCTCCAGTGCAACCAGCTCCAGCATCAACTCCTCTAGATCCATTTACTTCAACTGAAGCCTTCGTTCTGGGAGTTATCCGGACACCACCACCTGAAGATCTAGCCTGAGAGTCGATCTAGCACTATGCATTTTCTATGAACTTTTTGGTAACTTGTTGCCAAAGGGGGAGAAAAATGTATAGATCATAGGCTTCGAGAGAGAGAGAGTGTTGCTTTTGTTCTCTCTTGCTTTGCTTTGGTGGTTAAACTTGTTTGCTTTTGAGTGCTTGAGATACTATGCTGTGTTTGTGAGACATTGATGGTCATGTGTTTGATCATAAGCTACACTTATGCATGTTTGATGATATTATCTTATCCTATTCATATGTGATCATTCACTTTGCTTGGTGATGAGTGCATGTATTCAATCTTTATCATTTTGAGTGCTCCACCAAGATGTATGTGACATGGAAGAGTAACCCATGAGCCTAATTCCTTGTGCATTTGCAGTCCAAAGCAAATCTTAAACTATGCATAAATTTAGGGGGAGCTCTTGCTTAGCACATACTTCTCAAAGCGACGATGTTGTTCAATCTTATTATCATTTGTCGAAGCTTTGATCTATATGTTGTCATCAATTACCAAAAAGGGGGAGATTGAAAGTGCAACTATCCCTAGGTGGTTTTGGTAATTCATAACAACATATAGCTCATTGAGCTAATGCTATTCCAAGACTATTATTTCAGGAAAGCTCAATGAATGGCATGTCATGGATGATGAAAGTGGATCCCTCAAAATACTAATGACAAAGGATTGGCTCAAGCTCAAAAGCTCAAGACTCTTCATTTTACATTTTAGTGATCCAAGATCACATTGAGTCTATAGGAAAAGCCAATACTATCAAGGATGGATGAGGTGTTGCTTAATGAGCCTCTTGCTTCATGTGCTTGGTGATATGCTCCAAAACCCTCAGCTACTTTCGCACATCCACAAATGACCTAAACCTAAAGCCAAAATCGGTCACAATGATTCTTTCTATCCGGCGCCACTGAGTTCAAATGTCATAGCCACTGCCACAAACCCTAGGCAAATCGGTCTCACTGATAGGGATCTCGGTCTCATCGAGATGGGATTGTAATCTATCTGTTTCCCTTCGCAATGTTTCGGTCTAACCGAAGTGAGCGATCGGTCCCACCGAGATTGCAATGTAAACTCACTGTTTCCCTTTTGTAACATTTCGGTCTCACCGAAAAGAGCAAATCGGTCCCACCGAGTTTACCTGACCAACTCTCTGGAAAGCTTATTACCAAAATCGGTCTCACCGAGTTTGTGTAATCGGTCTTACCGAGATTACGTTATGCCCTAACCCTAACCGAATCGGTCCTACCGAGTTGCATGTTAGTCCCACCGAAAATCCTAACGGTCACATTATTTGCTAAATCGGTCCGACCGAGTTTGTTGATTCGGTCCCACCGAGTTTGGTAAATTGTGTGTAACGGTTAGATTTTCTGTGGAGGCTATATATACCCCTCCACCTCCTCTTCATTCGTGGAGAGAGCCATCAGAACAAACCTACACTTCCAACTTACCATTTCTGAGAGAGAACTACCTACTCATGTGTTGAGGCCAAGATATTCCATTCCCACCATATGAATCTTGATCTCTAGCCTTCCCCAAGTTGCTTTCCACTCAAATCTTCTTTCCACCAGATCCAAATCCTATGAGAGAGAGTTGAGTGTTGGGGATACTATCATTTGAAGCACAAGAGCAAGGAGTTCATCATCAACGCACCATTTGTTACTTCTTGGAGAGTGGTGTCTCCTATATTGGCTAGGTGTCACTTGGGAGCCTCCAACAAGATTGTGGAGTTGAACCAAGGAGTTTGTAAGGGCAAGGAGATCGCCTACTTCGTGAAGATCTACTGCTAGTGAGGCAAGTCCTTCGTGGGCGACGGCCATGGTGGGATAGACGAGGTTGCTTCTTCGTGGACCCTTCGTGGGTGGAGCCCTCCATGGACTCGCGCAACCGTTACCCTTCGTGGGTTGAAGTCTCCATCAACGTGGATGTACGATAGCACCACCTATCGGAACCACGCCAAAAACATCCGTGTCTCCAATTGCGTTTGAGTCCTCCAAACCCTTCCCTTTACTTTATTGCAAGTTGCATGCTTTAATTTCCGCTGCCTATATACTCTTTGCATGCTTGCTTGAATTGTGTGATGATTGCTTGACTTGTCCTAAGATAGCTAAAATCTGCCAAACTCTAAAATTGGGAAAAGGTTAAGTTTTTAATTGGTCAAGTAGGCTAATCACCCCCCCTCTAGACATACTTCAAGGTCCTATAGGAGGGAAGAAAAGGACGGCTTCCTCATCCCTGGAGGCCCAATCGCCAAAGAGGGGAAAGGTTCCCTTCCCGAGGCGTCCACCACGGCTGCCGATAGCAGCCCAAAGTGGAATCCCAGGGCCCAGCCCCTGGTAAAGTCGTAAGTATATGAAACCCGCACACACCAACGTGCCCAAGGTCATTAGGATGTAGTAGTTTTAACTGTCACCATATTTTGTACAACCCGGCGGGGTCCCATGCCGGACAGTCCTCATCGGAGGATTCGCTGAGCTCAGATGCCTTGGCGAGCGAGACACCTCTAGAGATCCCTTCCCCGAAGCCTAGGCGCGACACCGAGGTGTCGTCTCAATGGGACCCGGACCAGGGGGGCATATCCCTGGGGCCGGACACACGGGAGAAGCGGCTCCCATGCGTTTCGATGGCGGGGGCGATCTTAGGTTCGGACCGCAGCCGGACACGGTCCTGGAGACCTTTAAAGCTTCAGGATCGGGCGAGTAGCCACCTTTGATTGGGGGAGGCTTGCCTACTCCTCCAGCAACCTCTGTCCAAGCAGAGCTGCCGGGCGGCCTATCGACAGTGCTAAGGAGCGCGTCTATCGTCGATGAACATCATGCCCTCATGGGTGCGGTGATTGAAAAGATTCAGTCCACTGAGAGCGGACTGAATGAATCCTGCCTTAGTCTTATAAAGGGCTTTGAGGTATGTTTTTAAGAAACCTTTGGGAGATTGTCATAATATGAGTAGTAGCCCCTGATGCACTGTCCGGCGAAAGAAAGCCGGACAGGGGATCAAATATTTCCGCTTTGTAGGAGACTCAGTTAATGACGTGTATCCCTTTGTTTGAAAACAGGCGTCTGCAGAAATGACCGCCGCTCATAGTGCGGAGGTGTCCGGACTAAAGCAGTGTCTAGAACGGGCCGAAGAGGAACTTGGCCGCGTGAAGAAGCAGTTGGAGGACAAGCAAGGTATGTCGAAACCTTTTGCTAAATTGAGCACGAATTAGAAGTTGTGCCTGATGAAAATATTTGTATTGTATGCTCTAGGGGCGAGTGCCGAAATTGAGGCACTCAACAAGGCTGTGGCCAAAGCCGATAATAAGGCCGCCGCCAAACAGGCTCTTCGTGGGAAGCACGAGGCCAGGGTCATTGAAGCTAAGCGAGAGCTCCAGGAGGCCGTGAAGAAAAGCGAGGCCTTGGAGCAGAGTCTAGCAGGGAAAGAATCTGAACTCGCCCAAGCTCTCCAAGCCACAAAGGATGCTCGAGAAGAAGCCCGAGGTGCTCTGAAGGACATTCAGGAGGCCCGGAAGGTTGCGGCTGGTGAGGCCTTTTGTACTCAAGGCCATTTTTACATAGTAATGGGAGGAACTCTAAGCGACAAGCTGAATTCTTGTTTCTCCAGGGGCATTTGCAGATCTGCCACGCAGCATATCAGATGCTACCCAATTCTATCAGACTGAGGAGAAGAAGTCTGCGGAGAAGCATTTCTGGTCGCAGTATTTGGCACCGAATTATCCGGTGCCCTTTTATCGATCAGCTGAAGTAGCTGGTCGAACTTCACCAGGCGGCCGAACTAGCCATGAAGGACTTGGTTGTCCGGCTGTGGCTCGTGGAGCCAATTCCAAGCAGTTACTTCGGACTCGTGAAGCAGATTGTTGGTGCTTGCCCTCGGCTAGATGTCATTAAGCGAACGTTCTGCATAGAGGGTGCACGCATGGCGTTTGCCCGTGTGAAGGTGCACTGGGGGAAGCTTGATGCTGAGAAGCTGATGACTGAGGGACCACCGAAGGGTAAGGAGCATCATAAGTACTATGAAGGTGTCCTGAAAGGAGCCTGCCTTGTGGCGGATCAATGTACCAAAGACACTATATTTACCTGAAGGCAGTTGTGCCATTCTTTGTAATGCGGGATAATGGCACTTTTATTATTTATTGCCTCTTTATGTGAACGTTTGTTCTTCCTGTGCGGCTGTTTAGTGTATATAAATCCTGAGAGTTGGCCAGTCGTCGGCTTCTGCCCCCACGTAAAAAGTACGGGGGTGTTCGGGACATACCTAAACACTCTTTATCCCATTGTTGGGTCCTTTTAAGGAGGTGTTCCTCACCACGAACCAGGCAATCAGACTATAGGGCTTTATCACTCTCACTTAGCCATAGGAATTCGAGTATGGTGGGCGCAGCCTCTGGTGTTCGGAAGACCGTACTAGGGTGTCTATCGGCGCCTGATCGGAAGACCGATCCGTCGCACTTTGCATTTATAATGGCATTATGCGGAATAAATCTTTAATGATTTTACAACCTCTCGAACAGCTGACCAGCTCTCGCTGTATCATGACAGTCAGTTTTCAGCTTTCTCTACTGAGTTGCTTGTCCGGAAGAACCGGGACACAATCGCAGTAGTTCTCCCAGCGCTACCTTAGCCGATGGAGCGGAACGTAAGGTACCAAAACATGGGAGCCGGGAAAACCCAACTAATGACCCCAGACATGATTCAGAGCTAATGCATATAGTGCTATAAGTTCGGGGTGCCGAGCAACCGAAAAGGTGGTTGGACTTTGTTGCCATATCATGAGTACTATGAAGCCCCTGGCATAGTGGGGCATAATACAATGTACAGGTGCCGTTTATGGCAAAAATGGCGTCAATGAAGAATGACAGCCGGTAAGTGTTATTTAAGTCTATGCATTGTAGTAGGATGACATGTCTGTGCATATGAGTACGGTGTATGATTATGAAAAGGAGGTGTTTTTGGCGAAACCTGTCGTGGTCGGACTGGAGGAGGCTGTGTGAGGATCTGAAGTGTATCCGGACTGCCTCCTTTGGGGGGCAGATTTACTTATGTGTTCCTGCCTTGTGCGTCCGAGCTGATTCCGCGTTGCCAGTCCTGTTTTGCGCCAAAGTTAGTCTGTAAAGGCAAATGCTTAAAGGCAGCTGCATGTCCTGTTGTGGTTGAACGGCGGGTGCCTCATCGGAGCCTGGCTGAACCAGGCTATCATGCCATAAAGTAGCTCGGACTCCTCAGTTGGTGTCCGGGTAGTTGGCTGCCGAATCAAAATTTGATAAACAGGCACGACTCGCTATTCCAGCAGCGGTATGATTTCCACTCTAAGGGTGGGGCTCGGCCTTGCCCATAATTGTGACTATGTCACGCGGGACTGGCCTAATGTTTTACCCCGTTGAATCTAGCCAACGTGGTTCGTCCCGGTAGTATGTGGTAATTACTGTTGATGTCTACTACACAACCTTCTTCTTGTAGACGTTGTTGGGCCTGTAAGTGCACAGGTTTGTAGGACAGTAGCAAATTTCCCTCAAGTGGATGACCTAAGGTTTATCAATCCGTAGGAGGCATAGGATGAAGATGGTCTCTCTCAAACAACCCTGCAACCAAATAACAAAAAGTCTCTTGGGTCCCCAACACACCCAGTACAATGGCAAATTGTATAGGTGCACTAGTTCGGCAAAGAGATGGTGATACAAGTGCAAAATAGATAGTAGATAAAGGTTTTTGTAAACTGAAAATATAAAAACAGCAAGGTAACAAGTGGTAAAAGTGAGCGTAAACGGTATTGCAATGATAGGAAACAAGGCCTAGGGTTCATACTTTCACTAGTGCAAGTTCTCTCAACAATAATAACATAGATAGATCATATAACAAGCCCTCAACATGCAACAAAGAGTCACTCCGAAGCCACTAATAGCAGAGAACAAACATAGAGATTATGGTAGGGTACGAAACCACCTCAAAGTTATTCTTTAAGATCAATCTATAAAAGAGTTTGTACTAGAATAACACCTTAAGACACAAATCAACCAAAACCCTAATGTCACCTAGATACTCCATTGTCACCTCAAGTATCCGTGGGCATGATTATACGATATGCATCACACAATCTCAAATTCATCCAACCAATATAAAAGTACTTCAAAGAGTGCCCCAAAGTTTCTACCGGAGAGTCAAGAACGTGTGCCAACCCCTATGCATAGGTTCCCAATGTCACGAAACCCACAAGTTGATCACCAAAACATACATCAAGTGGCACATGATATCCCATTGTCACCACAGATAATCACGGCAAGACATACATCAAGTGTTCTCATAAAAGACTCAATCCGGTAAGATAACTTCAAAGGGGAAACTCAATTCATCACAAGAGAGTAGAGGGGGAGAAACATCATAAGATCCAACTACAATAGCAAAGCTCGGGATACATCAAGATCGTATCACCTCAAGAACACGAGAGAGAGAGAGATCAAACACATAGCTACTGGTACATACCCTCAGCCCCGAGGGTGAACTACTCCCTCCTCGTCATGGATAGCGCCGGGATGATGAAGATGGCCACCGGTGATGGGATCCCCCTCCGTCTGGGCGTCGGAACGGGCTCCCGAGAGGTTTTTGGTGGCTACAGAGGCTTGCGGCAGCGGAACTCCCGATCGATCTTCTGTTCTAGAAGTTTTAGGGTACGTAGGTATATATGGGTGCAAGGGGTACGTCGGTGGACCTCCGGGTGCTCATGAGGCAGGGGCGCGCCTAAGAGGGTGGGCTCGCCCCCCACCCTCGTGGCCAGCCCGGGACTCCCCTGATGTGCACTCCAAGTCTATCAGGTTGCTTTCCTTCAAAAAATGACTTCTCTAGTTGATTTCGTTCCGTTTTGACTCTGTCTGATATTCCTTTTCCTCGAAACACTGAAATAGGCATAAAATAGCAAATCTGGGCTGGGCCTTCGGTTAATAGGTTAGTCCCAAAAATAATATAAAAGTGGATAATAAAGCCCAATATTGCCTAAAACAGTAGATAAAGTAGCATGGAGCAATCAAAATTTATAGATACGTTGGCGACGTATCAAGCATCCCCAAGCTTAATTCCTGCTCGTCCTCGAGTAGGTAAATGATAAAAAAGAATTTTTGATGCGGAGTGATACTTTGGCATAATTTCAATGTAAATCTTCTTAATTGTGGTATAAATATTCAGATCCAAAAGATTCAAGACAAAAGTTCATATTGACATAAAAATAATAATACTTCAAGCATACTAATCAAAGCAATCATGTCTTCTCAAAATAGCATGGCAAAAGAAAGTTCATCCCTACAAAATCATATAGTTAGGCTATGCTTCATTTTCGTCACATAAAGATGTTCCCAACTTCTATACCCCCGATGACAAGCCAAGCAATTGTTTCATACTTAAATAATCTCAAACTTTTTCAACCGTCACGCAGTACATGAGCGTGAGCCATGGATATAGCACTATGGGTGGAATAGAATATAATGATGGGGATTGTGTGGAGAAGACAAAAAAGGAGAAAGTCTCACATTGACGAGGATAATCAATGGGCTATGGAGATGCCCATCAATTGATGTCAACATGAGGAGTACGGATTGCCATGCAATGGATGCACTAGAGCTATGAATGCTCAACAAAAGAAAACTAGTGGGTGTGCATCCAACTCGCTTGCTCATGAAGACCTAGGGCATTTGAGGAAGCCCATCGTAGGAATATACAAGCCAAGTTCTATAATGAAAAAAAATTCCCACTAGTATAAAAAGATAACTTATGAGACTCACTATATGAAGAACAAGGTGCTACTTTGAAGCACAAGTGTGGAAAAGAGATAGTAGCATTGCCCTTTTTATTTTATTATTTTTTTGGGCCTTTCTCTCTTTTTTATTTATTTGGGCAATGCTCTAATAATGATGATCATCACACTTCTATTGATTACAACATAAGGATTACAACTCGAAACTTAGAACAAGATATGACTCTATATGAATGCCTCCGGCGGTGTACCGGGATATGCAATGAATCATGAGTGACATGTATGAAATAATTATGAACGGCGGCCTTGCCACAAATACGATGTCAACTACATGATCATGCAATGGCAATATGACAAAAGTAGTGTATGTCATGATGATGGAAGTTGCATGGCAATATATCTCGGAATGGATATGGAAATTCCATGATAGGTAGGTATGGTGGCTGTTTTGAGGAAGATATAAGGAGGTTTATGTGTGATAGAGCGTATCGTATCACGGGGTTTGGATGCACCGGCGAAGTTTGCACCAACTCTCAAGGTGAGAAAGGGCAATGCACGGTACTGAAGGGGCTAGCAAAGGCGGAAAGGTGAGAGTGCATATAATCCATGGACTCAACATTAGTCAAAAGAACTCATATACTTATTGAAAACATTTAGAATTCATCAAAAATCAAGTACTACGAGCATGCTCCTAGGGGGATAGATTGGTAGGAAAAGACCATCGCTCGTCCCCGACTGCCACTCATAAGGATGCACAAGCTAGGTACACTTCATGTTTCAAATTTGTTACACAACTTTAACCATATGTGCATGCTACGGGACTTGCAAACTTCAACACAAGCATTTCTCAAATTCACAATTACTCAACTAGCACGACTTTGATATTATCACCTCCATATCTCAAAACAATTATCAAGCATCAAACTTTTCTTAGTATTCAACGCACTCAAAATAAAGTTTCACATATCTTGAATACCAAGTATATTAACATGAAGCAAATTACCATGCTATTAACGACTCTCAAAATAATATAAGTGAAGCATGAGAGATCATCTATTTCTTAAAAATAAAACTACCACCATGCTCTAAAAGATATAAGTGATGTACTAGAGCAAATGACAAACTACTCCGAAAGATATAAGTGAAGATCAATGAGTAGTTAAATAATTATGCAACTATGCGAAGACTCTCTCTAATTTAATATTTCAGATCTTATACTTTATTCAAACAGCAAGAAAAGCTAAAGAAAAATACATTGCAAGGATAGCACAACTCATGTGAAGAAGCAAAAACTTAGGCTCAACCGATACTAACCGATAGTTGTTGAAGAAGAAAGGTGGGATGCCTACCGGGGCATCCCCAAGATTAGATGATTGAGACTTCTTGAAATATTATCTTGGGGTTCCTTGGGCATCCCCAAGCTTGAACTTTTGTGTCTCCTTAATTCCTCTCATATCATGGTTTCTCTTTTTATCGAAAGCTTCATCCACAACAAACTCAACAAGAACTCGTGAGATAGGTTAGTATAAACCAATGCAAAACCTTATCATTTCCTACTGTAACAAATCACTAAAATTATTATTCAACATTGAATACTAAATGCCTCTGCATATTTAATACTCCTATCTTCAAATAGAATCATTAGAGAATCAAACATATGCAAACAATGCAACCATAACAGCAATCTGCCAAAACAGTATAGTCTGTAAAGAATGCAAGAGTCATCATACTTCCATAACTCCAAAAATTATGAACTAAAATTACCACTGTAATAAATTTATCAGAGCTAAATATTCAAAAATATTCAACATTATACCACTCTCTGACTTTTCTAGGGAATTTTTGTAACAGCGGTAAACTTTCTGTTTTCAGACCGCAACCTGTATACTAGCAAAATAAGCATGGCAAAGGCTATCCTTGACTTCTTTATTGAAACTAAAGATGCAAAACATTATTATAACTAGCAGCAAGCAAAAACTAACAAAAGTAAATGACTCTCCAAGCAAAACACATATCATGTGGTGAATAAAAATATAGCTCCAAGTAAAGTTACCGATAGACGAAGACGAAAGAGGGGATGCCATCTGGGGCATCCCCAAGCTTAGGCTATTGGTTGTCCTTGGATATTACCTTGGGGTGCCTCGGGCATCCCCAAGCTTAGGCTCTTGCCACTCTTTATTCCATAGTCCATCGAATCTTTACCCAAAACTTGAAAACTCCACAACACAAAACTCAACAGAAAACTCGTAAGCTCCGTTAGTATAAGAAAATAAAACAACCACTTAGGTACTGTAATGAACTCATTCTAAATTCATATTGGTGTAATATATACTGTACTTAAACTTATCTATGGCTCATACCCTCCGATACCACTCATATATTCATCAAAATAAGCAAACAACACATAGAAAATAGAATCTTCAAAAACAGAACAGTCTGTAGTAATCTGTACCAAACGTATACTTCTGGAGCTCCAACAATCATACCAAATTAGGAAGTCCTAAGAAATTTGTGTACCAATCCAGAGAAAAAAGAATCCGATAAGAAGCACGTTTCTGTGAATTAACAAAACTAATTTACTCGGTGCAAAAGTTTCTGATTTTCAGCAGGATCAACACAACTATCACCGTAAGCTATCCTAAAGGTCTTACTTGGAACTTTATTGGAACAAAAGCTATAAAACATGATTACTACAGTAGCATAATCATGTGGACACACAAAAACAGTAAGGATAAATATTGGGTTGTCTCCCAACAAGCGCTTTTCTTTAATGCCTTTCTAGCTAGGCATGATGATGACAATGATGCTCACATAAAAGATAAGAATTGAAACATAACGGGAGCATCATGAAGCATATGACTAGCACATTTAAGCCTAACCCACTTCATATGCATAGGGATTTTGTGAGAAACAACCTATGGGAACAATAATCAACAAGCATAGGAAGGTAAAACAAGCATAGCTTCAAGATTTTAAGCACATAGAGAGGAAACTTGATATTATTGCAATTCCTACAAGCATATGTTCCTCCCTCATAATAATTTTCAGTAGCATCATGAATAAATTCAACAATATAACCAGCACCTAAAGCATTCTTTTCATGATCTACTAGCATAGAAAATTTACTACTCTCCTCATAAGAGAAATTCTTCTCATGAAAAGTAGTGGGAGCAAACTCAACAAAATAACTATCATATGATTGAAAATTAAGATCAAGATGACAAGTTTCATGGTTATCATTATTCTTTAAAGCATACGTGTCATCACAATAATCATCATAGATAGGAGGCATGCTTTCATCATAGTAAATTTGCTCATCAAAGCATGGGGGACAAAATATATCATATTGATCAAACATAGCTTCCCCAAGCTTGTGGCTTTGCATATCATTAGCATCATGGATATTCAAGGAATTCATACTAACAACATTGCAATCATGCTCATCATTCACATATTTCAGGCCAAGCATTCTATGTAATTCTTCTTCTAGCACTTGAGCACAATTTTCCTTTCCATCATTCTCACGAAAGATATTAAAAAGATGTAACGTATGAGACAAAGTCAACTCCATTTTTTTGTAGTTTTCTTTTATAAACTAGACTAGTGCTAAAACAAGAAACAAAAAGATTCCTTTGCAAGATCTAAAGATATACCTTCAAGCACTCACCTCCCCGGCAACGGCGCCAGAAAAGAGCTTAGTTGACGGGGTGTGAGTGAGTGCCCTTTTACCTAGCCTCCCCGGCAACGGCGCCAGAAAAGAGCTTGATGTCTACTACACAACCTTCTTCTTGTAGACGTTGTTGGGCCTCCAAGTGCACAGGTTTGTAGGACAGTAGCAAATCTCCCTCAAGTGGATGGCCTAAGGTTTATCAATCCATAGGAGGCGTAGGATGAAGATGGTCTCTCTCAAACAACCCTGCAACCAAATAACAAAAAGTCTCTTGTGTCCCCAACACACCCAGTACAATGGCAAATTGTATTGGTGCACTAGTTCGGCGAAGAGATGGTGATACAAGTGCAAAATAGATAGTAGATAAAGGTTTTTGTAAACTGAAAATATAAAAACAGCAAGGTAACAAGTGGTAAAAGTGAGCGTAAACGGTATTGCAATGATAGGAAACAAGGCCTAGGGTTCATACTTTCACTAGTGCAAGTTCTCTCAACAATAATAACATAGATAGATCATATAACAAGCCCTCAACATGCAACAAAGAGTCACTCCGAAGCCACTAATAGCGGAGAACAAACGTAGAGATTATGGTAGGGTACGAAACTACCTCAAAGTTATTCTTTCGGGTCAATCTATAAAAGAGTTCGTACTAGAATAACACCTTAAGACACAAATCAACCAAAACCCTAATGTCACCTAGATACTCCATTGTCACCTCAAGTATCTGTGGGCATGATTATACGATATGCATCACACAATCTCAAATTCATCCAACCAAAATAAAAGTACTTCGAAGAGTGCCCCAAAGTTTCTACCGGAGAGTCAAGAACGTGTGCCAACCCCTATGCATAGGTTCCCAATGTCACAAAACCCGCAAGTTGATCACCAAAACATACATCAAGTGGCATATCATATCCCATTGTCACCACAGATAATGGGCCGAGTAGTAATGCAATGCCAAACATGTCAATTATGACTCTCAGGCAGGGCTCTCAAAATATCCTCAAAAAATGGCCGGGCTCTCAAAAAAGAACGAATTAGGACTCTTAGGCTGACATGTGGGCGCCACCAGTATTTCGTGCGCTTGCACGCCGAGAGCATATTGGCGTGTGTTCGAACTTCATGCTACCTTTTTATCCCCAATTTCCCGCCCCTCCCCCACCTATGGAATCTCGATTCCTACTCCAATTCACCCAAATCCCCCTCCTGTACTCCCTGTACTCAAGCGCACTATCGTGTCCGTCCAGCCCTCGGGCGCTGCGTGCTATCGCTCGACAGTGGCATGGCGGCGCTTGACGACCAGTTTGCCGGCAAAGTGTTGATGGTAACTGAGGGAGTCCCGGACTAGGGGGTGTCCGGATAGCCGAACTATCACCTTCGGCCAGACTCCTGGACTATGAAGATACAAGATTGAAGACTTCGTCCCGTGTCCGGATGGGACTTTCCTTGGCATGGAAGGGAATCTTGGCGATACGGATATCTAGATCTCCTACCATTGTAAGTGACTCTGTGTAACCCTAACCCTCTTCAATGTCTATATAAACCGGAGGGTTTTAGTCCGTAGGACGAACAACAATCATACCATAGGCTAGCTTCTAGGGTTTAGCCTCTCTGATCTCGTGGTAGATCTACTCTTGTACTACCCATATCATCATTATCAATCAAGCAGGAGTAGGGTTTTACCTCCATCGAGAGGGCCCAAACCTGGGTAAAAACATTGTGTCCCCTATTTCCTGTTACCATATGCCTAGACGCACAGTTCGGGACACCCTACCCGAGATCCGGCGGTTTTGACACCGACATTGGTGCTTTCATTGAGAGTTCCTCTGTGTCGTCGTCTTTAGGCCCGATGGTTCCTCCGATCATCAACAACGATGCGGTCCAGGGTGAGACTTTTCTCCCCGGACAGATCTTCGTATTCGGCGGCTTTGCACTGCGGGCCAATTCGCTTGGCCATCTGGAGCAGATTGAAAGCTACGCCCCTGGCCATCAGGTCAGAATTGGAAGTTTGAACTACACGTCTGACGTCCGCGGAGACTTGATCTTCGACGGGTTCGAGCCACAGCCAAGCGCGCCGCACTGTCACGAAGGGCATGATCTAGCTCTGCCGCCGGACAGTGCCCTGGAAGCCGCACCAGTGTCCGCTCCGACCCTTAGCTCGGAGCCGACTGCGCCGATCGAGGACAGGTGGCTGGACACTGCCTCGGGGGCTGCTATCTCTATGGCGGTTGAGACGAACACCAACCTTATCCTTTGCGAAGCTCGTGACTCCAAGGTGTCGGACTCCTCTCCGGACTCCGAACCTTCCGCGCCCCTGCCAATCGAATCCGATTGGGCACCGATCATGGAGTTCACTGCCGCAGACATCTTTCAGCACTCGCCCTTTGGCAACATCCTGAATTCACTAAAGTCTCTCTCTTTATCAGGAGAGCCCTGGCCGGATTATGGTCAGGAAGGTTGGGATGCGGACGACGAAGAAATTCAAAGCCCACCCACCACCCACTTAGTAGCCACTGTCGATGATTTAACCGACATGCTCGACTTCGACTCCGAAGACATCGACGGTATGGACGACAATGCAGGAGACAACCAAGAACCAGCGCCTACAGGGCACTGGAAGGCCACCTCGTCATACGACATTTACATGGTGGACATCCCAAAAGATGGGAATGGCGATGGAACAACGGAGGATGACCCCTCCAAGAAACAGCCTAAGCGCCGACATCAGCGGCGCCGCTCTAAATCCCGCCACAGCAAAAACGGCGATTCCGGCACGGGAGACAATAACACCCCGGACAGTGCTGAAGACAACCCCCTCCAGCAGGATTCAGTGTAGGAGGATGGAGAAGCCAGCCCTCATGAGAGAGCGGCAGGCAGAGAGGTAGAGGACGATAATTACATGCCTTCCTTCGAAGACGAGGCAAGCCTCGACGACGACGAATTTGTCGTGCCTGAGGATCCCGTCGAACAAGAGCGTTTCAAAAGCAAGTTCATGGCCACGGCAAGTAGCCTTAAGAAAAGGAAGCAACAGCTTAGAGCTGACCAAGATTTGCTAGCCGACAGATGGATTGAAATCCTGGCGGCCGAAGAGTACAAAATTGAACGTCCCTCCAAGAGCTACCCAAAACGCAGGCTACTACCCTGATTAGAGGAGGAAGCACCTAAACCCACATCACCAGCGCATAATATGGCCGACCGGCCACCTCGTGGTCGTGACAGAGAGGCCTCTCGGCCCTCCACTCAAGCCACACCCCGGCGCCGCTCAAAAAAAACCAAGGCGCGGGAAAATGCCCCAGACCTGCAGGATATATTAGAGGACAAGGCAAGGCAAACAAGATATATCTACAGATCGCGTGGGCGCCCCATGATACGTGATGATAACCGTCACGCCAGATATGGCAATTCCGGCCGGGCCGAACACAGTAGACAAAGCTCAAGACAAGACATACATCAAGTGTTCTCATAAAAGACTCAATCCGCTAAGATAACTTCAAAGGGGAAACTCAATTCATCACAAGAGAGTAGAGGGGGAGAAACATCATAAGATCCAACTACAATAGCAAAGCTCAGGATACATCAAGATCGTATCACCTCAAGAACACGAGAGAGAGAGAGAGAGATCAAACACATAGCTACTGGTACATACCCTCAGCCCCGAGGGTGAACTACTCCCTCTTTGTCATGGATAGCGCCGGGATGATGAAGATGGCCACCGGCGATGGGACCCCCTCCGGCAGGGCGCCGGAACGGGCTCCCGAGAGGTTTTTGGTGGCTACAGAGGCTTGTGGCAGCGGAACTCCCGATCTATCTTCTGTTCTGGAAGTTTTAGGGTACGTAGGTATATATGGGTGCAAGGGGTAGATCGGTGGACCTCCGGGGTGCTCACGAGGCAGGGGGGCGCGCCCAGGGGGGTGGGCGCGCCCCCACCCTCGTGGGCAGCTCGGGACTCCCCTGACGTGCACTCCAAGTCTATCAGGTTGCTTTCCTTCCAAAAATAACTTCTCCAGTTGATTTCGTTCCGTTTTGACTCCGCCTGATATTCCTTTTCCTCGAAGCACTGAAATAGGCATAAAACAGCAAATCTGGGCTGGGCCTCCGGTTAATAGGTTAGTCCCAAAAATAATATAAAAGTGGATAATAAAGCCCAATATTGCCTAAAATAGTAGATAAAGTAGCATGGAGCAATCAAAAATTATAGATACGTTGTAGACGTATCAATTGTATAAGGGGACAGTGCCGAAGACTTATTCTTCAGCGTGGTATTTCTTTGGTGATCCGAAGACAACCATTAGTGTGGTGGGCCAGTAAAACATGGCCTTTTTACCTGGCATCTTTTAGAAGATGTTATTGATAGTTTTATGTCCGCGGGGGCTCGTGTGAGATGGAGCCCCCAAACTATTGGGTCGATAGTGAGTGCAATTAATTTGCTATGGTTGATGTTGTCCAGACGGTCGATATGATCGGAGAAGATCGGCCGTGTTTTTGTACTGTGGAGGATCTTCTTTTGACTTCACCATGTTTGATTGGTATTTCGTTGTTTGAAACCTCCTTTCATTGTTTCCGGCGCACGACCAGCCGTTTTGTTTGAGGATCCGACATTCTCTATTGGTATGCTTGGCCGCCCTTCTAGGGGTACCATGAATTTCACATGGTTGATCGAGTATGCTGCTTGGTCCGGATGGGCTTGAGCTGTTCTTTTTCCGCTGACCGGACTGGGAGCCGTTGGACTCGGCACCAACATCCTTGACTTGACGCTTATAATGATTGCGTCGAGGTTTGAGGATGCTGCCTCGTGTTTCCTACGTATTGTCCCGGACCGTGGTATATTGACGTCGGGGTGTGGGCTTTAGGTTCTCCTTCTTAGGTTGAGGTAGCGGATTGTGCCTTGTGTACCCTTTGATGGGGCGGTCGAGTCCATATTCCTCGGTTGCCAGGACCTTAGTCCATCTGCCTGTGAGCAAATCTTGGTCGGCTTTGAGCTGTTGTTGCTTCTTTTGCAGGCTTTTCACTGTGGCCATAAGCCGTCGCTTAAAGCAAATCTGTTCCGCGGGATCCCCATGCACGCCGAATTCATCTTCGCCGAGGCTCACCTCGTCTTCGGAGGGGGGCGTGTAGTTGTCCCTCTCCAAGTATCCATCTGTTGCCTGTCCGGCCTGCTCGAGGGCAGGCTGATCGGGATTGTATTCATCTTCAGCACCTTCTGGATTGTTTTGACTGCTGTGCCGGTATTGTTGTGGCGGGGCTTGGGGTGGCGTTGATGACGTTCATACTTCGCCTTCTTCCTTGAGGGGTTATTCTCCATTGCCTCATCGCCATTTGTTTCTTTCGGAGTGTCCACCATATATATATCATATGAGGAGGTGGCTGTCCACCGCCCCGTGGGCGGTGGTTCCTGTTCTTTTCCTGCATCGTCGTCCACACCGTCGATGTCTTCAGAGTAGAAGTCAAGCACGTGGGTTAAATCATCGACCATGGCAATGAAGTGGGTGGTGGGTGGGCAATGAATTCCTTCGTTGCCTGCTTCCCACTCGAGCCGGACATAGTTCGGCCAAGAGTCTTCTAACAAAGAGAGAGACTTTAACGAGTTTAGTATGTCGCCAAAGGGCGAGTGCTGAAAGATATCCGCAATGGTGAACTCCATTACCGGAGCCCAGCCAGATTCGGCGGGCTCGGGGGTGCGCGGACTGGAACCTGCAGCCGGACACGAGTCCAGGGGTCCGGTGTCACAGGCATCCTTGGGGTGAAGTCTATGTTTGGCTCTACCGCCAATGGGTGTGCAGCCTCCGGGCGGGGCCCATCCACCTGCCCTCGGGCGATGCAATCTGCAACGGATTTAGGTCCGGGGCTCCTGCAGGGGTGATATCCTGAGTATTGTCCGACAGCAGATCTAAGCCATGCTCATCGTGACTGTTCGGCGCTCCTGGCGTAGGCCCGAATCCGTTGAAGATCAAGTCTCCGCGGATACCGGGCGTGTAGTTCAAGTTTCCGAACCTGAGCTGATGGCCAGGGGCGTAGCTATCGATCTGCTCCAGATGGCCAAGCGAATTGGCCCGCAGTGCGAAGCCGCCGAACACGAAGATCCGTCCGGGGAGAAAAGTCTCACCCTGGACCGTGCCCAATACAGAGGCGTCGCACACCCACTATGCTTCAGAGATGAAGTGATGGATCATCAAACCCTTGAGGGTTTCAAACCCGTAAACATTGAATCATACGATGGCACAACAGATCCTGCGGTCTGGATCGAGGACTATCTCCTTCATATCCACATGGCCTGCGGTGATGATCTACACGCCATCAAATACCTCCCACTCAAGCTTAAAGGACCAGCTCGGCATTGGCTTAACAGCTTGCCAGCAGAGTTAATTGGTTGTTGGGAAGACCTGGAAGCCGCATTCCTCGACAACTTCCAGGGCACCTATGTGCGACCACCAGACGCCGATGATCTAAGCCACATAATTCAGCAGCCAGAGGAATCGGCCAGACAATTCTGGACATGGTTCCTAACCAAGAAAAATCAAATCATCGACTGTCCGGATGCAGAGGCCCTCGCAGCCTTCAAACATAACATCCGGGAAGAGTGGCTTGCCCGGCACCTAGGACAGGAAAAGCCAAAATCCATGGCAGCCCTCACAACACTCATGACCCGCTTCTGCGCGGGAGAGGACAGCTGGCTAGCTCGTAGTAACAATATGACCAAGAGCCCTTGTAATTCGGATACCAAGGACATCAACGGCAGGTCGTGTCGCAACAAGCACAAGCGTCGCATTAATGGTGATAATCCTGAAGATACGGCAGTCAATGCCGGATTCAGAGGCTCTAAACCCGGTCAGCCGAAAAGCCATTCAAAAGAAATACTCCGGGCCCGTCCAATTTGGACCGAATACTCGATTGCTCGTGCCAGATACACGACACCCCTGAAAAGCCAGCCAATCACACCAACAGGGATTGTTGGGTGTTCAAGCAGGCAGGCAAGTTAAATGCTGAAAACAATGACAAGGGGCTGCATAGCGACGACGAGGAGGAGCCCCAGCCGCCGAACAATAGAGGACAGAAGGGCTTCCCCCCACAAGTGCGGACGGTGAACATGATATACGCAACCCACATACCCAAAAGGGAGCGGAAGCGTGCACTAAGGGACGTATATGCGATGGAGCCAGTCGCCCCAAAGTTCAATCCGTGGTCCTCCTGCCCGATCAATTTCGATCGAAGGGACCACCCCACTAGCATCCGCCATGGCGGATTCGCCACATTGGTTCTATACCCAATCGTTGACGGATTTCACCTCACGAGAGTCCTGATGGACGGCGGTAGCAGCCTGAACATGCTTTATCAGGATACAGTGCGCAAGATGGGCATAGACCCCTCAAGGATCAAACCCACAAAGACGACCTTGAAAGGCGTCATACCAGGTGTAGAGGCCAACTGTACAGGCTCAGTTACACTTGAAGTGGTCTTCGGATCACCGGATAACTTCCGAAGCGAGGAATTAATCTTTGACATAGTCCCGTTCCGCAGCAGCTATCACGCACTGCTTGGATTAACCGCATTTGCAAAGTTCAATGCGGTGACGCACTACGCATACCTCAAGCTCAAGATGCCAGGACCTCGAGGAGTCATTACGCTCAACGGAGACACCAAATGCTCCCTCCGAATGGAGGAGCATACGGCGGCCCTCGCGGCAGAAGTACAAAGCAGCCTCTTAAGGCAATTCTCGAGTCCGACTATTAAACGTCCGGACACCGTCAAGCGTGCCCGGAGTAACCTACAACAAGACTGCCTGGCACGTTCCGAGCACGCGTAGCAATGCGGCCCCAACCCCAGCCCTCGCGAAATTGCGAAACCAGTACTACGCATACATAATTATGCTCTGGAAATACCATGGGCACAGGGGCAGGGGCATGACCACGGCAGGCCCAAAATGCGGCTCAACCGCACCAAGGGCTCCCAATTGTGTCATTCTTCTTTTTTCTCTTACTTTCAGGACTCCTTTCTCAAGAAGCCCTGTCCGGCAGTAGAATCGCCGAACACATGATGCAACAGCCAGGGAAGCAGAAAGCTACGCCGAGTGTCCAGGTGGTCTCTATAACGAGTAGTATACTTGTTTTACATAACATCTCGCAGCTCGCTCCTGGAGGGAGACATGTCAAATAGTCCCGTCCCTTGCTTATCGCACTATTTGTATCGTTCTGCTTTTACTACAGCTTTTTTGAATAAACAATGCATAGCTTTTGCCTATTATTGCATTCCCTTTTTTATCTATATATGTTCACTTATGACATGTTGCACCCGTACACTTTGGTACGGCCAAATACACCAGGGGCTTAAGTACCCCAAAATATGGTGTGATAAGTCCGAACACTTTCACAAGTGCGGCACCCCGAACTTATAGCATTATATGCATCGGCTCCGAATCATGTCTTGGGTCAATAGTTGGGTTCGCCCGGCTCCCATGTTTTGGTACCTTACGTTCCGTTATATCGGCTAAGGTAGCGCTGGGAGAACCACTGCGATTGTGCCCCGGTTGAGCTGGGTTAAGCACCTCAGTGGAGAAAGCTAAAATTGACCGTCATGATAGGGCGAGAGCCGGTCGCTGTTCGAGAGGTTTTCGAGTCCCTAAAGACTTATGCCGCTTATAGCGAGGAGTCGGCTTTGTCCGGCCAAGGCGTGGATAGCGCCCCGAATTTGGTCTTCCAAATACTAGGGGCTTCGTCGAAATTTAAAATTATAGAATTCTATGGCTAAGTGAGAGTGTTCAAGCATTATAGTCTGGTTGCCTTGTTCGTTGCGTTGAGCGCCTCCCTCGAAGGACCCAAGAATGGGAAAAAGAGCGCTCAAGTTTATCCCGAACACCCCAGCACTCGTGGCATGGGGGCAGAAGCCGACGACTCGCCATCTCTCAAATTTAATAAACGGCCGCACAGAAGGTAATATTTTAAATTCACAAGCGTTGCTTAGTGCATATGAACAAGTTTTCAAGCGTACAGGATAACAAATGCGACTTTACCCAAAAATTACATCTTTGGAGCATTCACCCGCTATAAGGAGGGCACCCTTCAGGACGCCCGCATAATACATCTCGGGTGTGCGATACTCCCTGCCCGGCGATGGAGTGTCTATCACAAGCTTCTTGGCGTCCATCTTGCCCCAGTGCACTTTAGCACGGGCAAGGGCCCTACGGGAACCTTCGATACAGAAGGAGCGCTTCACGACTTCAATCCATGGACAAGCGTCCACCAGCCGCCTCACCAGCCCGAAGTAGCTCCCAGGCATGGCTTCTTTAGGCCACATCCGAACAATGAGGCCCTTCATGGCCTGTTCGGCCACCTTATGGAGCTCGACCAGCTGCTTCAACTGGTCGCTCAAGGGCACCGGGTGTCCGGCCTCAGCATACTGAGACCAGAACACCTTCTCCGTCGAGCTCCCCTCCTCGGCCCGGTAGAATGTGGCAGCATCAGACACACTGCGGGGCAGATCTGTGAATGCTCCTGGAGAGCTCCGGATTCGGGTAAGTAACAAGTAATTCACTTTCACGTGCTTGCTTTGCATGAAGAATGCCTTATCCGCCGCTATCTTCTTCATCGCCTGAATCTCCTGGAGGGCTTTCTAGGCTTCGGCCTTAGCGGCTTTGGTGCTCTGAAGAGCCGAGGCGAGCTCGGACTCTCGAGTCTTTGAGTCACGCTCCAAACTCTCGTATTTTTTCACAAGAGCCTGGAGCTCTTGCCGCACCTCCGCCACCCGCGCCTCCTGCTTCTCTCGCTCGGTGCGCTCCACGGCCGCATTGCTTTCGGCCTTGGACACGGCCTCCTTCAGGGTCGCCACCTCGTTCGTGGCCCCTGTGATTCTTATGTTATTCCTGTCATTTTTTGCAACCACATCTTTTATATACTTCCATAAGGTATTACTTACCTTCCTTGTACTCGAGCTGCTTTTTGGCAAGGCCGAGCTTGTTCTCGGACTGCTCGAGGCTCTGCTTCAATGCATTGATCTCCACAGTCAGTGCGGCAGAGGTCAGCAGCGCAGCCTGCATTCCACATATTGACATACTTATGTTAGACTCCTGCGTACATCATTTTAGATCCTCAGTTCGGCTTTTCTTTCCGAACACCAAACTGAGCATCAGGGGCTACTGTCTATGCAGTAATATTCTTACATATCTTAAATACATACCTCAAAGCATGTTAGAAGGCTGGCATAGGCTTCAGTCAGCCCGCTCTTGGCGGACTGAACTTTCTGGATCACCACACTCATAACAGTGCAGTGCTCCTCGTCGATGGAGGCACCGTTAAGCCCCTCCAGCAAATTATCCGGTGCCTCCGGTTGGACGGAGGTCACCAGTGTCTTAGTCTCGCCCTTCTTACGAAGGGGCTGCCTGCCGGACTCCGGAACCATTGAAGGTTCCGGTACGGAGTCCGGCCCAGGGCCGGACTTAGAGCCCTTTGGGGTTTGATCCCCCTTGTGCCCAGAGTCCGGGAGGTTGCCTTGCGGCTCCTCCGGGACCCCCTCCCCCTGGCTGGGCCCCTTTTGGGACCCCACCTCGGCGTCATTCGCGGCGCGAGGAGAGGAGACGGCCGGAAGTGAAGTGCTATTCACGTCCGACGAAGCCAGGGAGCCGCTCATTGAAGTGTCGAGCCCGTCCTTGGGCGGGCTGCAGGGTTATATTCGGTGTTAGGAGATTCTATGTGACAAACGAAACGCCATGAGTTATTCTGGTATCCGGACACTTACGAACCCGCCAGGGGCTTAGTCCTTGGTGGCCACTCCTCTTCATCGTCATCGGTGTCGGTGGAGTAGTCCGGAGGGAGGGTCCTTCCCTTCTTGGACCCTTTGGCCTCCCCCGTTGGGGCGGCCTTCGTTTTCTTCTCTCCCCCTGCTGGGGGAGAGGCCTCTTTCTCCTCCTCCTTGTCTTTGCAGGAGGAGTCCACCTCGGAGTCATCGGACGATGAGTCCGACAACACCTGGCATCGGGAACTCTTTCGAGTTCCCGTGGCCTTCTTTTTGGCCTTCTTCTCCGGCACCACGTGAGGTGCCGGAACCAGCAGCCCCGTCAATCGGGCGTCCGCTGGGTCTTCTGGCAAGGGAGCCGGATAGTTAACCTTCCCGGACGTCTTTTGTCAGGCCTGTCAAAGGTAGGGGATTTTAGATCCCGCATAGAGTCTAACTATGGATAAGAGAGTCCCGTAAAAGGTAAAATAGCTTACCTCGCTGGCTTGATGCTGCGAGTTGTACCGCGATCTTCGAAAGCGGATGCGGGAGCCTCGGCACCCTTGAACAACACCTTCCAGGCATCTTCGTACGTAGTGTCGAAAAGCCTCATCAAGGTTTGGTGCTATGCCGAAACAAACTCCCACAAGATGAAGGCCCGTTGTTGGCACGGGAGGATCTGGCGGATGAGCATGACCTGGACTACTTTGACAAGCTTGAGCTTCTTGTTCACCAGGCTTTGGACGCAGGATTGAAGTCCAATCAGCTCTTCCTAATTACCCCAAGTCAGGCCCGTCTCCTTCAAGGAGGTGAGCTGTGTAGGGAAGCCAGATCGGAATTCGGGGGCCGCCACCCATTTAGGGTCACGCGGCTCGGTGATGTAGAACCACCCCGATTGCCATCCCTTTATGGTCTCCACAAAAGAGCCCTCGAGCCATAGGACGTTGGGCATCTTGCCAACCATGGCACCTCCGCACTCCACCTGGCGGCCGCGCACCACCTTCGGCTTGACATTGAAGGTCTTCAGCCATAAGCCGAAGTGGGGCTGGATGCAGAGGAAGGCCTCGCACACGACGATGAACGCCGAGATGTTGAGGATGAATTTGGGGCCAGATCATGGAAATCCAGGCCGTAGTAGAACATGAGCCCCCGAACAAATGGGTGAAGTGGAAAACCTAGTCCGCGGAGGAAGTGGGTGAGGAATACCACCCTCTCATGGGCCCCGGGGGTGGGGATGAGCTGCCCCTTGTCGGGGAGCCGATGTGCGATGTTGCCGGACAAGTATTCGGCCTTCCGCAGCCTCTTGATGTGCCCCTCCGTGACGGAGGAGGCCATCCACTTGCCTCCCGCTTCGGACATAGCTGGGGAAGGTTGAGGCGAGATGTGTGAACTTGGGCGCTGGAGCTCGAGTGCGCGGAAATGGATAAGCAAAGGAGGAAGAAGGCATAGGTAAAAAGGTGGATCCTTATCCCCTTATATGGACGGACGAAACTATGCGTTCCCACCAGCCTGGTAAAACTCGCTTATCTCCCAAGCGCCGTAATCAAAGGCGTGGTTGGGTTACCCGCACCCGTATTGATGAGAATCTCGGAATAAAGGGACACGATCTCTGCTTTGACAAGACGTGCCAAGGAAACTGCCTCGCTAAACGCGCTGAGGTGGGACAGTAAAAACGATTCGAATAAAGGCTTGGCCGTGGTGTGATGTCACGTCACGAAATACGTCAGCAGATTGATTTTTTGTAAATATTATTCTCTCTACGGTGGTATGTGGAATTTACTTTGCAGAGCCGGACACTATCCTCGTGTTCAAAATCTTCTATGAAGTATTCGGAGGAGGAACCCGCCTTGGAATGCCGAAGACAATATGCGCGCCGGACTCGTCATCATTGAAGCTTGGTTCAGGGGCTAATGAGGGAGTCCCGTACTAGGGGTCACCTTCGGCCGGACTCCTGGACTATGAAGATACAAGATTGAAGACTTCGTCCCGTGTCCGGATGGGACTTTCCTTGGCGTGCAAGGCAAGCTTGGTGATACGGATATGTAGATCTCCTACCATTGTAACCGACTCCGTGTAACCCTAACCCTCTTCGGTGTCTATATAAACCGGAGGGTTTTAGTCTGTAGGACGAACAACAATCATACCATAGGCTAGCTTCTAAGGTTTAGCCTCTCTGATCTCGTGGTAGATCTACTCTTGTACTACCCATATCATCAATATCAATCAAGCAGGAGTAGGGTTTTACCTCCATCGAGAGGGCCCGAACCTGGGTAAAAACATCATGTCCCCTGTCTCCTGTTACCATCCGCCTAGACGCACAGTTCGGGACCCCCTACCCGAGATCCGCCGGTTTTGACACCGATAGTAACCATCAACAGTGACCGGCCTCCCGTCTCACCGGACGACCTTGTCAAAGCTCTTGGCATTGCTCACGACATCCAAATAAGTGACTTGCTCGTCAAAGTCTTTCCGCCACTGGCTGATTTCTTAGTCAGGTTCTGGACAACTTTCGACTGTAGTCGTGTGTTCGAATCTTCACGGCGTTTTCTCTGTGATGGTGCGCTGGTGAGCTTTGATCGGTGGCACCATGGATGGGGCTCGGTGCCCTCTGAGCTTGAGTTTTTAACAAAGCATACCTTCCACGGCATGCCTCAACATGCTTGGAACAGCGAGTCCATGAATGAGCTTATCAATGACCTTGGAGGTGAGCTCGTAAGTATGTTTGTTCCTCCAGACAGTTGGGCTCTGACGGTTATGGCATGGATGAAGAAGTCGTCCACCATACCTAAGGTGATTGGTGTTGAGATACCGGTGCAGGAACCGGGGTTGTACTATTGGTCGCCACCAATGCCGCCACGGACCATGTTAGGGATGTACCTGTATCGAGTGTTCGTGCATGTCGAAGAAGTGGTCAATCTATCAACCGAAGTCCTGCCGCCGCCGCTGGTGCCAGGGTTCGTCGATGACGTCCATTACAGGAGTCAATGTCAGACTTTCCCCGTGTTGCTCGGAACGATGGATGGCACAGGGCCTACTCCATCGCGCGACAGAAGCCACTGCTTCTTTGGGAGAAGAGGCAGGGCTGGTTTTCTGGACGTGCTCTAATTCAAGGTAACAACTGAATCTTGTCAGATACTAGTTAAATCCGAGCTATCGGTGTGAAGCACTTATGTGCCAGTACATTTGATTGTGACCTGTTCTATTTTTGTACCTGAACTTTTTTTAGAAAGGGTTGTACGTCAAGTTAATGTGCTAGCAGAACTTATTGTGTTCTCTATGTGTTTTCTTTGCACAACATTCAAGATACTTCCCCATCATTGATAAAGACGATGAACCGTTATGTACGAGTTTGTTGGTTTCAACATAGCCCTACCCATAGCGATCCATTGCTTCCACCCTGATTGTGCCGCCTGCGTGAAATTTTTGTATGCAAGTTCAATGTGCTATGATGTTCTATATGATTGTGTCAACTATATAAGTTTTTACTGAGCATGAGCAATGCATATGGCTGAAAGATGTATTTACAAGCATCGGCCGATGGGTCTCTCTCTCTCTCACACACACACACACACACACACACACACACACACACAAGTGGGACGGAATTATTTCTTCGCTCGTGACAGCTTTTAATTACGTTCCACTGTACTCTAACTTTTTTCTTAAGTTATTAGTTGAGCTCAGTGACTTCAAAAAGTTGTACAGAAGCCTTGTTTGGGCCTTTCTGGTGTCGTTGAATGTGGGCTGAGTAGCCATGTAAAGTTGCTACACAGGCCTTTTTTTAACATCAGCAATGCAACTGGGCCGACAGTTGTACACGATATCCTAAAATAAGCGCAGCCTAGCCTATCTTTCTTTTAATAAAATAAAATGTACAGCCCAGTTAATTTTTTATATAATAAGATTACCAAGCCCAACTTAATATTTTTAATAATATTTGTATCTCAATATTATTTTTATACGAAATGCTCAGTGTAGACCATCATTATTTGTTCACCCATCCCAAAAAATGGGTCCATTTCTATTAAAATCAAATGGCTTGTAAGTTACCAGAAATGATAAATGTGTTGCGTGTACGCAATATTATTTTTGACCCAGCTCAGTAAATACGTGTATTCGGATAAATAATCAAATGTGTTGTAAATTATCATAAATAGTATTTTTTGAGAAAAAATTATCATAAATAGTAAATCGGGTATTATTATTATTTTTAACCAGCCTAGGAAATAGATTATTTTTTGAGTCAAAGCCCAAGAAATAGATGTATTGGCAAACAAAATGAAATGGGTTGTAAACCCTAAATAAATCTGTTGCATTCCGTCACAGCTTTCAAAGCTGACTTTGATTGCCCACTAGATGAAGCCTGCGCAAGGTGTTGTCCATTTAGTGAACAAAACAATTTAATGGTCTAAAACAAAGAGTCAACAAATTATTCTGACATCCATAGTCGTTGGATTGACATCCAACGGCAATCCTGCTTCCTCAATCTCTGACCTAGTTGCTCTTGCTCTATCCGCCAAAACCATTACCGGCTGGAGCGCCTGCATCTGCCTTCCTAGTCTGTTGTGCTGCCGCGCAGGCCTCGCCGCCCCACTCTACTCCCAACGGTGGCCAGGTCATACCTGTACTCACCCACACCTTCTGTGATTCTCCGACGAAGGCAGCCTCACCCGGCAGTCGAACCAGTCCCTCGTACTCCCCTCCGCCAGGGACTCCAGTGCCCCTTGTCCCATGACTCCAGATCGTTCCCATCTTAGGCCTCGCCGTCGTCCACCGCCTTGGTGCTCTCGGCGTGGAGTGGTCAACATGGTCAAGGAATGCCTTCCATCAGAAGAGGACTGTACGTGGAGAGGCTGACAGCTGAGTCCACGGTCACGGCAAGGGAGTGCCTCCTTATTACACACAAAATAATGATTCCTCCACCTGACAGCGGGACTTACAGGAAGAGCCTCGAAAAAAACATTTCCCCCCTGAAAGCTGGGACCCACTAGCTACATCTTCATACGCAAGGAGGTGCGTTCGTACTACAGGCAAAAAAATGTTTCTTCCCCCAGACAGTTGGGACCCACGAGCTATATCTTTGCACGGAAGGAAGTGCCTCCTTCTCCTCCCTGACATCTGGGACCCACCGGGTCGAACCGTACGTCGGGTTGTCTGTCTGGTCGTGATCATGTACGTACATACTGGTCGATCGGTCTCTCTGCAGCGATGAACCATGTCCGAGTAAGGAGATGCACGTGTCGTAGTAGAGGCGTGGACGTAGCATGTCACGCAGTCACATCTATATATATCATGTACATGTACGTACAGCTACGCTGCAAGAACTTAAATACGACTACGTACGTACATATGGTCGGGGTCTCGAACGCGTACTCGTGCATATGTACGGCCAGGGCTCATGTATATGGAGAGGCAATGGACGGCAGTGATGTCATCCTGTTCATCGGCAGCTAACCGGCTAGTCGAAGCGGAGGAAACAAGTCGTCTTCACTGAGAGCCAAGTGACTGGCTCGGAATGCCTCCTGTTCATCGGGAGCGAAGCCACTGGGTTGGAATGCGTCCTGTTCATCGGGAGCCAACCGGCTTGGACGGGATAGCCGAAACGAGGTGTGGCATACCGCAGAACGGAGGGAACGGGCCTTCTGTTCGATCGCGTATGGTACAAACAGGGTCCTATTCATCGGGAAGGATCTGGTGTATCGCGAAACGAAGGAAACGGACTTGAGTTGGAGTGCCTACGGTCGAAACAGGGTCCTGTTGATTGGGAGCGGTGTAGCGTACCGCAAAACGGAGGAAACGGACTTCTCTTCGACCTCCTACGGTCAAAATGGGGGTCCTGTTCATCGGGAGCACTGTGGTGTACTGCAAAACGGGACTCCACAGGCTATTGTTCATCCACCGCCGACTTCCTCCAGCCTCCACCTGCTACTGTTCATCCACCGCCTCCAGCCTCCCCTAGACACTGTTCATCCAAGGGCTACTGTTCATCCAGCCTCCACCATCTTCAGTTCAACCAGCCTCCACGGGGTCCTGTTCAGCCACCCCCAACTGGCTGGGGTGTGTGGCGGCCTCCTTGGGCTCCTGTTCATCCAGCGGCAACTGCGTACTATATACCACGGGGTCATGTTCATCCAGCGGCAACCGCCTATACACATGACCAGGGTCCTGTTCATCCAATCCCCCACTAGGAACTGTTCATCCATAGCAAACCCAACTGGATCGACTCACACCACATCTCGACTCATTCTACGTATCGTGCGCGTGGTAGCAACGGGCACTGTTCATCCAGAGGCAACCCAACCGGCTAGCTACGTCTCGCATGGGGGTTTGATCGGCTTCAATAAGCATGCAGCAACAGCAATTGATCGGGTTCAATTGGTAGCAAAGGGATCGATCGATCGGCTTCAGTACGTAACAGCAGGAGATCGCTCGGGTTCAGTTATAGCAACACGGCTCGCACCACGCACGCGTATGAGAGAAACATGCAAACGACGCTGCATCGCTCGGCCTCGACCACCCACCATAACTGTGAAGTCCCCGATATTTTCCTCGCCCTCGCTTCTACTTTCTCCATCATGGACAGCCCAAAGAATGTCATGCAGGTGCGTCTCCGGCCCGCCCATGACAAAAAGCCCATTTTCTGTCATGATTTTTTGTCATGGAAGTTGGAACCCACCACATCTATGATGATTCCGAGTTTTCTCATAATTATCTTCATAGAAGTGTCATAAGCATGACAGAAAAAATATTCGTTCAGCCCAAAATGTCACGGATGTGTCTTTTTTTGTAGTGTTTATGTGAATTATTTCATCCCAACCTATTTTAGAAAGACATCATATAGCTTTGTCATGTCATCCTGTTTAGATACTCATCATATATGGATTTATGCCATTATATCTTGTTAAGTTATCCATGATATATCTGAAACTATGTCATGCTATCTTGTTTAGTTAGCCATCATATATGTGAAATTGTGTCGTGCTGTCCTATTTGGTTAGACAACATATATGTGAATTACCACATCTATCTATCATACAATGTCCGTACATTCAATTTCTTTTCTTGTTTATCATACATTTGAATTGGAGGGGTGATGGTAGTATCTAAGGGTGTAAAAACCCGTTCTACACAAAAGACGGTGCTACCCGTCGATGTAGATAGCACCATGGTTGTACTGGCCCATGAACTAGCCCCACCAAACATAATCGAGACTCTTCCAGATTACACACTTACACCGTTGGACAGAGAACCAGCTACAACCCATCTAACCGCAACCCCAGCGGATAGTAACCCACTTCTAGTTGACATAGCATCATGTCCACCACAGAGTACCCCCACACGAGCAGCTTGTAAAGCAACTGCAGTGCCCAAAGCACGAAGACCACCACAGTGAACCCAAACTCCATGTTTAAAGCAGAAGAGCAACTATTCTCAAGTCAGATTCCGTAGCTATGGTCCATACTCCTTTGCTCTTGCAGCACTATATTTACTCATACCGGCTACTTTTGAATTTGAAGGATCCAATTGAAACTCCAATGGTGCAACAGGTATGTTTTAAACCTATTTGTTTAACTAGATTGTTGTTCTAACTTCTTGCTCTATGTTGATTTCAGTTTCAGTTGTATAAACAGTTATGTTCTCATGTGATGCACATTACAAGTGTTGCTAGTGTTGTATAGTTTCTCACACTTATATTCTGTCTATGCTCCTCTGTCATAAAAATATATGATTTGAACTGTGTCTCTATCTTGATTTGGCAACATAAACTAGAATAATATGGATAATACAATGACCATATTACACATATATATATATATATATATATATATATGTTTGTTTCATGTTGTTACCCTATCCACCTTACTACTGAACCGGTTTACCAAAATGAGTTTCATATACTACATGCTAAACCTGTGGTGTGTCTGCTTGTTTCACTTGTAGAATGCGAATAGAATATTGGAGAAGAGCACCCCACTATGCAATGGTAGATAAAGTAATGCAGATAAGGTTCAAGACAGTGAGACAACCCTGTTGGTCTCTAAGAAAGGTGATAAAACGATCTTGTAGACAATGAGACAACCCCACAGTCCCGCATTGATGTAGTGTTCGGGTTACTGGCCAGTACCGCTGGCACAAGCTCTTCGAACTTGCTGCCTAAGTCACTTCAGCTTCTTCACTCTTAGCTACAAGCTGAAAGGCATCAGTCAGCTGTGTTGCGGCAAGAAGCTGAATGACTGAGGAAGTCCCTGCAGGATTCAGATGCATACTTTCTGGTGCAACGGCAAGCGCTAGAGGATTTAAGCGTCAAACAATAGAAAGCTAATAAGCTGCTAAGCATCTTGCCAGCATTATGGGTGCCCAGGATATTGTTTCTTGAGCTCTTCTGAAGTGGTTTCAGTTCTAGACTTGTTTTGTTGTGGCGTTTATTTGCACTGGTCGCCAACTTTGACAACCAGTTTATGTGATATGCTGCTTTGTTCCCTATATTTGCACTGGTGGCAAACTTTGATGCCCAGTGGATGTAATATGTGTAATAGCCGTGATAGCCTAGAGTAAGTTGCTTGCTTATTTCTTTCCTTGTTGTCTTGTTTATTCATTTGCTTATCGTCAGTGCAGTTCTTTTTCTGTGGTTTGCTAGTGGCTGCAATAACTTATTTTTTAAAACTAGGCCACAATAACCATGGGCTACACATTTACTGTAGTGACCATGGGCCTCCTACTGGCCTTAGAAACAATGGGCATTCTACGTTCCATAGAAATAATGGGCCTTCTATGGGTCGTAGCATCAATGGGCCATCTACGGGCCGTATGATCGATTGGCCAAACATGGGCCAATAACGGACCACATTATGGGCCGTAAACGGGCTAGAGTTGGAATTGTCCGTTCATGGGTCGACCATAACGGGTCGTCGTTAATTGGCTATATTTGATGATGCTATGAAACCGGCCCAACGGATTAACCGGCCGGCTGTAACCACGGGCTGAATTTAGCCCACAAGCAGAAAAGGCCAGTAACGGGCCGTAAGTAACCGAATGCTGGAAATGATCCCAAGAATAAATGGGCCCTGAGAAGGCCGAAAGATAACACTGGCTGGAAACAGCCCAATGGAATAATGGGTCGTTAAGTGGTATAACGTGATACACTATTCATTACGGGCCAGTTTCACCACGGGACATTAATGGGCCAAGAGCTACAAAGGGGCTCATAAGGGCCGAAAAATGTCAGGGGCCATACATGGGCCGAAAGTTACAACAGGATGGAATCATATTGGACGGCCTAGATGACACTACTGGGCCTAATTCAGATAGGTCGTAACGGGCCGTGAGTTAGCAGGCTGTAAATGGGATATATGCGAACAGGCAGTTAACACGCTTTCCGTGGGCCGGCACGCTACCTTTTGACCAAGTCAAATGGGTCGGCCTTTTCACCGGAATGGGCCTCTGTTGGGCCATGTTACGTGTCGATGTATCATAGGCGCCTCCGGTACAATGAGTGGATGACATCTGTCCCAACAGTGAGCCGACACGTGGTTCCTCTAGTCATTGAGAATTTTACATGTTGAAATCCCCATTGGTTTGAGCTATTAACGGGTTATCGGATCCAAAACCAGACCTGATAGCTTAACGTCGACCCATTACGGTGGATGCCACGTGTCGGTTACCCTTGACGAAAGCACTTCCATGACGCGCCATTTATCGTCATTGAAGTGGACACTTCCATGATGATAATTTTGGTAATGTCATGGAACACTTCTAGGACAGCACAGGTATGACTATCTTGATTCTGTCATAAAATCATCATGGATGTACATGCATGACAGAAAACATGACCTACTGTGACAAACACGTATCATCATGGAAGTGTATTTTTTTGTGGTCAGATGGGGCTTAAATCATATTGCTTGAGTTTATTCCTCTACATCATGTCATCTTACTTAAAGCGTTACTCTGTTATTCATGAACTTAATACTCTAGATGCAGGCAGGAGTTAGTCGATGTGTGGAGTAATAGTAGTAGATGCAGGCATGAGTTGGTCTACTTGACACGGACGTGATGCCTATATTTCATAATCATTGCCTTGGATATTGTCATAACTTTGCGCTTTTCTATCAATTGCTCGATAGTAATTTGTTCACCCACTTTATTATTTGCTATCTTGAGAGAAGCATCTAGTGAAACCTATGGCCTCTGGGTCTATTTTCCATCTTATAAGTTTTTGATCTACTATTTTGCAATCTTTTACTTTCTGATCTATAAACTAAAAATATTTACTTTATCTTTTGTTTAGTTTTATCTATCTCCATTAGATCTCACCTTTGCAAGTGATCGTGAAGGGATTGACAACCCCTTTATGACATTGGGTGCAAGTGTTTGATTGTTTGTGCAGGTAGTGGTGATTTGTGTGTTGTCTCCTACTAGTTCTCTAACTGAGGGAAATACTTATCTCTACTTTGGTGCATCACCCTTTCCTCTTCAAGGGAAAAACCAATGGAAGCTCAAGAAGTATCATTAAGAAGAAGAACTAATCTCTTCTACAAGGTCAGGTCTTCAGAAAAAATAAATGTCTGATGAATTTGCTGAAGACCTGACATAAATGCTTGTTGGGATGCAAGCTAATCATGATGAAATGAACTTCTCATTTCACACATCCCTATGCTGCTAGTTATTTGCTTACTGATGTAATTCACTGACAAAATTGATCATCATATTTGAAAGTGCAACTAATCCCCGGGTGGTTTTGGTAATTCATAACAACATATAGCTCATTGAACTAATATCCATTCAAGATAAATATTTCAGGAAGTTCAATGAATGGCATGGGCTAGAGATGTGGACCCCTCAAAATGCTAAGGACATACTTTGGCAAAAGCTCAAGACTCTTCATCTTTATTTTAGCGATCCAAGATCACATTGAGTCCATAGGAAAGCCAATACTATTAAAAGGGGATGAGGTGTTACTTAATGGCTTGCTTGCTCAAATGCTTAGTGATATTGCTCCAAACCCCTCAACCACTTTTTCCATCCAAATATTATCCAAATCCTAAACTCCAACTCGGTCCCACCGATTCTTTCTATCCAGCGCCACCGAGTTCATATGACATAACCAGTGCAAGAAATCCTAGAAATTCGGTCTCACCGATACGGATCTCGATCTCACCGAGATGGCCTTGCCAACTCTCTGTGACTTGTTGCATTTATTTCGCTCTCACCACGTCTATGCAATTGGTCTCACCAAGTTGGCTTAACAGACACTATGTTGCTTGTTGCTTCACTTCGGTCTCACCGAATTGATCCAATCGGCGCCACCGAGTTGATGTTTGCCTTAAGCCCTAGCACATCGGTCGCACCGAGTTGTTCCAGTCGGTCCCATCGAGATTCCTAATGTTCACATTTTTGAACTGATCTGTGCCACCGAGTTGAATCAAATGTGTGTAACGGCTGGATCTCGTGTGGAGGTTATATATACCCCTCCACCATCTTCTCCATTTGTAAGAGAGCCATCAAAATGTGCCTACACTTCCACTACTCATTTTCTAAGAGAGAACCGCCTACTCATGTGTTGAGACCAAGATATTCCAATCCAACCACAAGAATCTTGATCTCTAGCCTTCCACAAGTTGCTTTCCACTCAAATCATCTTTCCACCATATTCAAATCTATGAGAGAGAGTTGAGTGTTGGGGAAACTATCATTTGAAGCACAAGAGCAAGGAGTTCATCATCAACACACCATATATTACCTTTTGGAGAGTGGGTGTCTCCTAGATTGGTTCGGTGTCGCTTGGGAGCCTCCGACATGTTGTGGAGTTGAACCAAGAAGTTTGTAAGGGCAAGGAGATCGCCTACTTCATGAAGATCTACCTGAGTGAGGCAAGTCCTTCGTGGGCGATGGCCATGGTGGGATAGACAAGGTTGTTCCTTATTGGACCCTTGGTGGGTGGAGTCCTCTGTGGACTCGTGCATCCATTACCCTTCGTGGGTTGAAGTATCCATCAACATGGACGTACGATAGCACCACCTATTGGAACCACGCCAAAAATCTCCGTGTCTCCATTGCATTTGCCTTCTCCAATCCCTTCCCTTTACCTTCATATGCAATGTTTTACTTTCCGCTACTATACTCTAGGAATTGCATGTGTAGGTTGATTGCTTGACTTGTGCTAGTTGCTAAAATCTACCCACAACTAAAATTGGGAAAAGGATAGAATTTATTTGGTCAAGTAGTCTAATCAGCCCCCTCTAGACATACTTTCGATCCTACAAGTGGTATCAGAGCTTTGGTCTCCATTAGCCTTGATTTCCATAGCTTTGGTGATCATAACCTTGGTTTCAAAACCTAGGAGAGTATGGCGTCTAGCGAGGGAAATTACCACCGTAGAGGTCCTTACTTTGATGGTACAAATTTTGCTATTTGGAAGCATAAGATGAAAATGCATATTCTTGGTCATAACCCTTCCATTTGGGTTGTTATTCGTATTCTCTCGCAAGGTGAATACTTTGAAGATGGTAGAGAACCAGATCGTGAAGCCATCGCGGATGAATTGAAGATGTTGCAATACAATGCTCAAGCTTGTGATATTCTCTTCAATGGATTGTGCCCCGAAGAATTCAACAAAACCAGCCGCCTTGAGAATGCATAGGACATTCGGGATACTTTGGTTGATATGCACGAGCGTATTGAGTCCGTCAACAAATCCAAGTTGGATGTCCTCTAAAGTAAACTTGACAAGTTCAAGATGAAGGATGGTGAAGGAGTCGCCGAAATGTATTGTACGCTTGATCTCACCACAAATGAGATTATCGGCTTAGAAAGTGAAGAGATGACCGACAAATTCATCATCAAGAAGATCCTTAGAGCCTTGGATGGAAAATATGATACCGCGTGCACTTTGATCCAAATGATGCCCAATTACAAAGATCTCAAGCCAACGGAAGTCATTGGTAGAATTATTGCTCATGAGATGTCACTCAAGGGTAAGGAGGAGCTCCACAAGAAGTCAAGTGGTGCTGACAAAGCTTTAAGTGACGCTCCTACAACATCAACTGACAAACTAGTCTCCAATGAAGAATTGAGATTAATGGTGAAGAACTTCAACAAATTCTACAAGAATAGAAGCAAAGAGAGAAGCTCCAAGTCAAGGTCGTACAATGGCAAAAGATCTTCTAGTCATGATCGTAATTGCTACAATTGTGGAAGACCCGGACACTACTCAAATGAGTGTACGGCTCCCTACAAGAAAAGGGAAGACTCACCGAAAAGGAGTAGAAGAGATAAATCACCTCCAAGAGAGAGAAGGAGTAGATATGATCGTTATGAACGAAGATCCTCTTGTAGAAGAAAGGATTCGGAAACGAAGGACAAGTCATCAAAGAGCTACACAAGACGAAGACATCAAGCTCATGTTGGTGAATGGGTTTCTAGCTTTGACTCTAACAACTACTCTGAGAGAAGCAATCACTCCGACTCCGACTATACTCAAGATGAAGGTGTTGCCGGTCTTGCACTAGTGTCAACTAACTCCTATGACATATTTGACTCACCAAATGAAGGAAATGGAAGATGCTTCGTGGCTAAAGGCCCCAAGGTATCACACCCCGAGTATGTTGATTTAAATAGTGACGAAGATGATTTGCTATGTGATGATGATTTACTTGTTGACAAAACTTGTGATGAAAACTATGATGAACTTGCTAGTAATCATGCTAATCAAGATGAAACGAATGGCAATGATAAGAAGGAGATTGAGCGTCTAACTAAAGAACTAAACACTCTTAAGTTAGCTCATGAAAAAACTCTAGAGGATCATAGAGAGATCTTAAGAACTCATGAGAAGCTATTCTTCGAGAAGCTAAACTTAGAGCAAGAGCATGGGTTTCTAAAAGCTATCAATGATGATCTTCAAAATAAGAGTTCTTCTTACATTGCCAAGCATTTACTCTTGTCTACTTATATGCCACAAGTAAAATCTAGCAAAAAGAGCAAGAAAGATTCTTCCTCTAGTAGTAATAATAACCATGTTAAATCCAATATTGTTGCTTCTAGTAGTTATCTTGATTCCACTAATGATTCTCTTAGACAAGTTACACTTGAGCAATAAAATAGCTTATTGAAGGGAATTATAGAGAAAGGTCTTTACAAGAGTCTTGCCGGGAGTAAGCAATTTGAGGAAATTGTTCGCAAGCAAGGAAGGCACTAGAAGAATCAAGGTGTTGGTTTTGAACGAAAGTTCAATGCCAATGGAGTTGAGTGAGATCAAGATCCATACCACAAGACGAAGTTTATTCCTCAACAAGAGAAGTACGACCCCACTTGTTTTGAGGGAACACAAGCACAAGATGATCTTCCACCACAAGACCAGAAGCTAAAAGGCAAGGACAAGCTTCAAGAAGAGATTGACTCATTTGAAGAAGCTCACAAGGCCATGGTCAAGTGGGTTCCCAAGACTAAATCAAGTTCTACTTCATCAAGTATGACTACAACTCCAAGGATTCCCATCAAGTTGATGTGGATCCCAAAGAAGAAGAACTAGAGAGTTCTTGAGGTTGACTCCGCCAATATACTTCACTCATATTCATATTGGCAAGGACTTGTGCAACAAACTTTCATATCTTGCACTATTTCATGGAGTCACAAACCCTCTTGTTGGTAAGACAAGGGACAAGGTAACCTAGTGCTTTCATGGACATCATCATATGTGCAATTCACTCTATGTCTATGGATATCCTTGTATGTTCCTTGTGGGACTAACCCGTGTAGGTATTGAAAGTGAAACACTCGAATGGATTGCTCCAAGTAATCTAGAACACATTGAGCATCCACATCTTCACTATCTACATGAAGTCATCATCGACAAAACCCAAGGTTAGTTCGTCCCTCTTAGGGGGGATATCACATCTAGGGGGAGATTTGCTCTACGAATTAAGCTAAAGCAACTCTAATGGTGTGAACACATTAATGCTTTATGTAAAAGTGGTAACCCAACTTGTGCTTAAATGATGAGTATGACCAATGATCAAATGTTCTCATTTGACTACTGAGTCAATATACTCATCTATTGATGACCTAGTCATCGCCAATTGCTTGATAGATGCTAGAATTGTTTGTGCATGCTTTGACACATATTTCATTTGCTATCTTATTGTGGGAGCATGTTGGTTGCATAATTTCTCCATTCGAGGACATCCATTTGTTGTTTTGATTGTTTGGTTTTTGTTGGCTAAATGGATGGACAAGAATGACTAAGAACCTTCTCTAGATATCTATGCTCTTCTTGTCTCAAACTCTATTCATGCTACATCACAAAAATTGAACAAGTCTTTTTCGGACCCTCCGGGTGAGGAGGACTCGGAGTCACCGGTCCGTCAAGGGATTCTTTCCAAAGCCTTCTTGTGAATTTCCGTCAGACCAACTCACTCATATTCGGTCCCACTGAAATCACTAGACTAATCTAGGTTTTTACTTGGTGCTACCGATTAGAATGACTCGGTCTCGCTAAGTTGCAATAACTGCACGCCATTTTGCATCTCGATGCCCCCAAAACATTCCACTTGGTGCCACCGATAGTGTTTGGGGGTATATACTCTCTGGCCCGTTCGGTTGAAAATTTCTTCAAACCACACGAGCCCGCGCCCCATTGCTGCTGCCCCCTTGATCTTCGGATCGTCGCCGTCTCCGCATGTGCGCCTCTGCCGTAGGTCTCCATCGCCATCAACGGGAGTCTCCACCGCCATTGCCGCCATAGTGAATCGTCACCAAGTTAGGGTACGGTCCGACCACTTTGTGCTAATTCCCCTTTTCGATTCAATGCACAAAGTTTTTGCCTGCTTTCTCTCCACGTATGAAATCATCTTGTCCAGCAAAAACTCCTTTGGATTAGATTCAATGAAAAATCTTAGGGTTAGGTTTCCGCCGAGCTCATCTCGGACCGACCAAAATGAAGTTTTTGGTCCCACCGATTGGCCCTGGCCATTGCACTAAATACAACTCGGTCTGACCAAAGTGTACTGATGTAACGCCCCGGATCCGATGCACCAGGTGTCTGCCAGTTGTTTGCCGCGGTTGCCATGTCATTTGCTTGCGTGTTGCACTTTTCCATGTAATCATATGCATTTCATATCATGTCATCATGTGCATTTCATTTTGCAGACGTGTTTATCTCATGCATCCGAGCATTTTCCCCGTTGTCCCTTTTGTAATCCGGCACTCCTATGTCCTCCGGCGTCTCCCTCTTCTCTCTTTTCGTGAGTGGGTGTTAAACTTTCTCGGAATGGACCGAGGTTTGCTAAGCGGCCTTGGTATAGCACCGGTAGACCGCCTGTCAAGTTTCGTGTCATTTGGAGGTCGTTTGGTGCTCCAACGGTTAACCGGGTAACCGTAAAGCCCTCCTTTGTTGCAGCCCAACACCCCTTCCAAACTGGCCCAAAACCCAGCAAACTCCCCTCCATGCTCTCGGTCATTCGATCACGATCGCGTGGCCGAAAACCGCTCCTCATTTGGACTCTCCTAGCTCCCTCTACCTATAAATATGTCCTCCTCCCCCGAAATCCGCGCAGATCAAACCCTAGCCTCCTCTTCCCCGCGCCGCCGGACGTGTCTGCCCGACGGCCGGACATGTCCGCCACCGTCCCTCGACGAATCGTCAGCCACCACGTGGCCCTGCCCCGCGCCTCCGCCGCCGGCCCGCGC
>LT934116.1:175187781-175215791 GCA_900231445.1 Triticum turgidum subsp. durum
AGAAGAAGAAGAAGAAGAAGAAGAAGAAGAAGAAGAAGAAGAAGAAGAAGAAGAAGAAGAAGAAGAAGAAGAAGAAGAAGAAGAAGAAGAAGAAGAAGAAGAAGAAGAAGAAGAAGAAGAAGAAGAAGAAGAAGAAGAAGAAGAAGAAGAAGAAGAAGAAGAAGAAGAAGAAGAAGAAGAAGAAGAAGAAGAAGAAGAAGAAGAAGAAGAAGAAGAAGAAGAAGAAGAAGAAGAAGAAGAAGAAGAAGAAGATTTTTTTTCTTTACTATACATGCACGCAACGATTTATTGGACATTGTAATCTCAACATGTGATGGGGAGCTCTAAATTTGAATTTGAAACTTATAAAACAAAAAGATTCAAAACAAATAAACTGGGAGAGAGGGAGTATATTGTAGGATGTGTCCCATACAAAATAAGTCTCCTGGTTTGTCACCACGAAGATGCGGTTAGAAAGGAGCACAACGTCTTCCTACTCGTACGGCAACAAATTGGCCGCAGACAGCATGGTCCGCCTTTGACTGCCATGTGCAAGGTTCGTGCTATCTTATTCAATCTCACCGTGGTTCCATCGTACCAATTCATGCGGTGGCCCGTTGCATGGCTGATCCCAAGGTTGGACAAAGGTTCTACGAGAACGGTGTCACCGTTGTAAATGTTGTGCAAATTGATGTTGGTACCCTCCCGTACATATGCAAGCCAATCTCCACTTCCACCGAGCCTAACCTATGAAACAGTGGGCAGGGGGAGCATTTGGAAATGGACACGAAAGTAGTCTTTAGAATGCATTTACTACGTGATCAAACTCATCTTACCTGCTCATCGGAGGAAATCCGAGTGCCCCTCAACGTCAGCATCTCAAGGGGCGTCAACTTGCAACTATGGCCATGCCGTGCTGGAGAGACCCCCAAGGAAACATCCTCGTGCGTTCCACGGAACATCAAGATGCATTTGTATGAGTAGTTTATCTTGTGAGAAAAAAGGATGAACGAGAGAAGGCCTCTAGAGATAGAGATGGACACTACTACTACCAATGTGTTGGCCCGTGCATTGCAACGGATCCAAAGTAGTAGAATAATACGTGTTCACGTGCTTGAAATATAAACACTCTAGTTTTGATATGCATGTGCCGGCAGACATGACAGCTTGTCCATGGAAGTTGAACCACGGTGACCATCATGTTTCTTGTTTCTACCACTGCCACACCCACACGCGATTCCCTCGACGCCGCTCCAACCCACGGAACGGCGTCCCCCGACGTGGACATGGATCCTCTAACGTGGCTATCACTGCCTTGCCCTGCCTTTCCTTCACTGACAGGTGGGACCCACGCTTATGGGTCCCACATGTCAGTGACAGAATGGTAGGACTGTTCGCGTCAGGGGATCCTCATCCCCCCGACGTGCCCCTCATCCCTCTCGGCCCCACCGCTCCTCTGCCTTTGTGTGCATGACATGCGGGCCAGTTGAACTGCGGCGACCATCAACTTTCTACCACAGACACACCCGATTGGACGCGGTTTGCCTGCTCCGCTGCTGTGCTCCGATCCGTACTCCCGCACCATTGAATTTTCATCCATCGGTTGTGACACATTTCGTCCCGGGCATCAATCCTTAGCTGGAGTACTTATGTACTACAGGTAGTACCTGTCGGTGTGGCCATCTATGCCTCGTAACGCCCCGACGCCCAGCTGTGGCACCCTCGCCACGGCCATGCCACCACCGGGTGGTTCATCTCGAACAAGTGAGTCACGAACCATGCCACCACCATGAGAATGACATGTGGGCCAGCCGCATTTAAGGTCCGCATGTCATTGACTCATAGGCCGGGCACTAAGCCACTGAAGTTCGGTCCTGTGGGCCCCGAGAGGGAAATGTAACTCCTGCGGCAAGCCTTGTGGTGCTCCCGCAGTACGAGCTCGTGCCAAAACTGGAATTTGTTTCTTACTACTACCAACTAGTGCTAGTAAGGTACACATGCATTGCACGCATGAGATTCTGGTGGTTTGTGCATTATGCTTCTACATGTGGAGTTTTCTGGATTCTAACATGTGGCAAAATCTGGTGGAATGTAAGGTTAGGCAAGTTTGATTAACTTAGGTGAGTGTTTGGTTCAAGCCACACCTTAGGAAAGCCACACTAAGGCCCCACATGACATACACACAAAAAATGTGGCAAGATTCCCTTAGGCTTGCCAACTTGTGGCTCTCATTTTGAAGAACTAATAACTTTGCCTAAGCTTAGTCGTGGCAAAGTTAGTCATGAATTAAGTTCAACCATGGAGTCTTCTAGATTATACATGTGGCAGAATCTGGTCGATGATATCCAACGGCCAGTAGTGCTCGGATTTGCCATCTTTGTATCGTCGGATTAGCTTAATCCAATGACCAACTTTCAAAGTTTTTCACACACTATATAGGGGGTATAGATATAGATGTGACGGTCCGTTGCAACAGATCCAAAGTATATCTATTTAGCGGAGTGCACTCTAAGCACATTATCTATTTGTTTTTCTCTAACCTTTCGTAGCCATGCAACCAAGCCACATAAGATTCATGGGTGCCCCCCACATCATATTATTCATACTACGTGGATTGAAAAAAAGATAAATCACCAAAACAAGATCTTCTCGTTTTTTGTTCCTACGATGTTGTGTCGTGCACATACCTACTAGTTGTATAGTTGTAGTACTAGTAATATAGTATTAGGAGTACAACCTTGTTACTAGTAGGAGTAGTACTAGTACGGAATGCTCCTACTCTATTAATGAGCCCCATCTGACACCAAATTTCTTGGCTTCCGTGCTACAGCTAGATCTTCCCCTCGTTTTTGTTTTCCAACCCGGCGGCGGGCGGGGTGTCGGTTTGCTCGACGGCGGTCCCACATGAAAGTGAATATGCTAGGCAACATGCCTTCCCTAAGCTATGTGTCGTGCCAGACGGGCCGTGCAGTACTCCCGATTCCCGGGCGTGTGGGGGTGCGACGCGAACATGGCAGGCCTTTTCCTTTTACTGGTGATGTGCCCGTGCGTTGCGATGGATCCAAAGTAGTAGAACAGTAGTATTTGTTCACAAACCTGAAAGAAATCACTATTGTTTTGATATAATCCTAATATATTACTCCCTCCGTACCTAAATATTTGTCTTTTTTGAGATTTCAAATGGACTATCACATACGGATTATATAGACATATTCTAGTGTTTCTAGCAAGATGCCCGTGCATTGCACGAAGTTGATGGAAAAGGTAAGCACAACTTATAAATTGACGGATGGAGTACTAGTTACAGTGATGCATATAATTAAGCAAAGGGATTGCACATGTCGGTATTGACTGGAACAAGAATGCAACAGCACAATAAGAATTAAGGCCACGATGACGCGATCGCAGTGGTGGTTACAGAAGGCAAGAAGAAAGATGGATCCATGAATGTATGACCTCCTCCTCCTCAACTTAGTGCACCGTGCCACCGACCGACGGCTAAAGAGAGGCGGCTTTTGTGGCAAGGTCGAGGTGCTTCTCAGCAAAGGCATCCAAGGCTTCCAGCCGGTTGAGGAAGGCCAACATCGTAGCATCCTCACTGCCTTGTAGATACCTATGTACACGATTTGCTCGGACACGTGGATGTGTAGGTCGACGAATTCTTGCAGGGCAAGGCGTCTCGCGGCGAGCGCGACCTCCAGGTGGACATTCTTCGTGGCGTCGGTGGGCAGTCGCAGGGCCACCAGTGCTTGAAAGAGGTTCCGGCCATGGAGGCCGATTAGGGTGGTAGGCAATGAACAGCCCGAGCGCACGGGATGGAGGAGTATGGCGATGTTGTCCGTGGGCTTCTTAAGGATGGTGAACTTGTTGCTGGTGGCAACGATCATCTGGTCCAACTGAGAGTCATAGTTGGCGTCGACGGCGGCCATCCACCAGCCGGTCTCCAACACCGTCTGGAGACGATCCTCGGAGCCATGCCGCAGGCCGGCATCGTGGACCATCTGGCGCAGCCGCTGGCCGCTCACGCGCATCTCCACCATGGGTCTGGAGTGAGCTCTTTTGGGCTTAGTGTAGGTGCTTAGGCAAATGCTTAGGTGCGTACGATGTGGTAGATGCATTGGAATGGAGGGGCGCCTTTATATGAGGGCAATGAGGGCGAACTACGTTGAATTCACATCGTGCAGCCTCTTTTCTCGGACCTCCTCCCATTACTTCCCTCATGCATTAATTGAAGGAGGATGCATTGACCGTTCAACATATCGGGAACCGCTACTCCCTCCCTCGTCTGCATTAAAGCCGTATCGGGAACTGCGCCGCCCGCTGTCAAATCGAATACTCCCTCCGTCTAGGTGAGTATTAAGTCATCTTATGAAAACCAAATAGTAAACACGTAGGCGTGGTGCATTAACTCTCATGTTGTTTCTTATTTTTTGACATAAATAGGGGAATCAACCAATAAGAGATGTGGGGCTTGTATGCTTTTAATGACTTGAGACTATCAAACATGACATGCAATGGTCAGTTCGTTGCACAAGAACAAATACAACCCATGTCAGCACACACGCATCTTATAGCATCACATCCGATGGCTATAAAAGATGAATGAGACTAAATTATATCTCATCTAGATGAGTTCTAGCAAAACTGTATTAATAATACTTAGTACTCCTGCGCCATGTATCATATATTAGTATCATGTAGTACTTTATTTATTGCCATGTATGACACATAGTACTCAACTCTCTCTCTCTCTCTTTCTTCATTTAATTCTATGACACCTCATCAAAACTGCTAAGGCTAGTACCATTACAACCAGCCTTAGAAAATACTAAACATTAAGTTCTCTCGTTTTCCTCTCCACCTTGGTCACCTAGACAGAGGGAGTATACTGCGCGGGCTTTTCCTACGCATTAGGCGGGGCAGTTTCGCCTAGTCGGTTCGATAGAGACGCAAGAAGACGAGGGAGTAGGCTGCTGCAAATGTAGGGCTGTGTGATTTGACGTCGAGTTACTGCTGGACAGGTGGGGCCCCGTGATTTGACTTGCCATTATCATTTTAACTGCGGCGCTACGAGCGGCGTGAGTCTCCTGAATCCTGACCACCTCCATACAGGTGCCTCTCCCAATGCTCCACCATGTAGTAGAGGCTGGCTCTTGCATGAGAGCCCACTTCTCCACTTTTTCCTTGCCTCTCTTTCCTCCACATATGCAAAAATGCCATGTAAAGTGCACTATTGTACTTACTTGCTCCTACAGGTGCTAAGCTTGCCACATAGGCATAAAGTCTGATGTGGCAAGTTAATCAAGAAGAGAGAGACTAGTTTGGTGACCCGAGGAAGAAACGGTGCTAAGCGCGTGTACCTAGGTGAAAAGACAATTTTGAGTCTATAGCTAATTAAATGAAGCAAACTTAGCAACACCATTTCATTGGAAGAGGTCACTCCTTGGCAAATGCAATAAATACTAGTACTCCCTGTGTCCCATAATATAAGAACATTTTTGGAACTACACTAGTGTCAAAAACCTTCTTATATCATGGGACGGAGGGAGTACGAAGAAAGAGATAGAGAGAAGTAAGAAAATACACTTATAGCCAACCTTATAGCCAACCTTGTTGTAGTATGACTGACTAAGTGATGACTATGTATGACATGCCAACATCAGATAGCCTAACGCACCGTGTTAAATCTCCAAGGGCGCAACCGCGTGAGCGATGTGACGGTCGTGGTAGGCATGACCATGATACGGGTTGCTGGCAGCCCTTGGATCTGAGATCAAACGGTCGCATGCTAAGTTGCTGAAAATTTGCAGAATAACCCTCCAGGATAGGATATTCACCCATAGGTCTAGAATCACGCCATGCAACCGTTCAATCTCAGATCCAAGGGTTCTCGGAAGCCCGTATCATGGGAGAATGGAAAGCCACTACCCTGCTGTTCACACGCTGGCAGTTCGCTCCTACTCGTCCCTGCACGTCCTTTAATATTACGACGGTTCGCTCCTAGTCGTCCTGTCCTTTCACATTATGGCAGTTCCACTAATCCTAACCTCCTCCCAAATCCATGGCGTCCCAAATCTCCACGATCGATGGTGAGTACAAGGTTAGAACCATCACCAGCGATGAGTTCGATGTCATCTACACCCGTTCTTCCGCGATGGTGAAAGGATGCCTTTCCCGCTTCAGACGCATGTTCGAAGACTCAGATGATGAGTGGGTCGCTGGGCTAGATGATGATTACACCACAGCCCTGGGACGAGAGAAGGATCTAAAGGACGAAGAGAGGAAGAAGCCCGCCGTGATCCAGGTTTGCGTGCATGACTTATGCTTGGTCTACCACATATGCCATGCCGACGTTGAATGCCTGGATTTTAAGGACTTCCTCGAGAGAAACCTAGTCAAATTTGTTACTGTAGACTTCGTTAATGACAAAGAAGTCCTGGGTCGGATAGGCCTCATTGTAGGCAACACCTTCGACCTCCAGAAGAATCGGCTGGTGTCCTCTCGTCAGCCTTCAATGCTGACCCTAGCAGGAGCCATGGTTCATCCTTCGTACAGTAAACTAGAGAAACCTCCATACAAGTTTCATCGTTATGCATGGCAGCGGAATGTACTAGATATAGACCACATCCACTATGCTGCAATGGATGGATACCTTTGTTTCAATATCTACAAGGGTTGGATGAAGAGCAACAGCCAAGTTGGCGGTTCAAGCAAAGAAGTATCGGCCAAGAGGAAGAGGGACAAGGACGAAGTCGAGGACGTGGATGAGGAATCCGAGTAAGGTGGCAGTGTCGTTGCTCATGGTGGTTCTAATGCAGTGTCTATTGGAATAGTTGCAAAGTTTAATTTCAGGTGTGCTTAATTTAATTTGAGGGGTGTGTTGTGCTGAGCCCCCAACAGAACTATGTTATGTTTCTTATTGTTAGTTTAACTCTTCAGTACATACATACTAGTATTTCTTACATTTCATCTTTTAGTTGGTATAGTACTACCACTCGTTTCTTCACATTATATACGTACAATATATATGGCCAACATCATATAGCCAGCAGTTTAGTTGTCAAAGAATTTTAGGGTGCTTAGTTTTGTCAAAGAATTCCAGGGTGCTTAGTTTTATTTGAGGGGTGGGTTGTGCACTTGTGCTGGACACCATTATTGTGACAAGCCTCTTTAATAGTACTATATGCATAATTTGGTGACGAGCGCTCTCTATATGTACCACCTTTTTTAATTTTCAAGTTTTGCTCCATGGCGCAATCCATCGATACTACTACTGTACAAAAGTGGAGTATATACATTTTTTAAAAGGCTAGAGGGTGGGGCAGTCTAGCTCGATCGGTTTTACGAGAGGCGAGGGCCTTTGTGATTTGATGGCTCATTACTGCTGTCAAATTGAATAGTACTGCACCGCCCGTTGCACGCTCGACGCCTCCATTAAACCCCTCCGTTAAACCCACATGCAAACCGAGAATCCTACTCCGTCCACACGTCCGTTCATGAGCGGCCCGGAATTAAACGCAACACCGGCCGAGCTCCTCCCGTCCGCCCTCAATTTAAACGAGGTCAGACGCCGGCCAAGCTCCTACCGTCCGCCCTCTATTTACACGAGGCCAGACAAACAACGGGCAAGAATCGCACCCCTCCGCCGCTCCCACATCTCCTCCTTCACCATTTTCTCCACTCTTCTGATGGCTTCCGATGAGCCGTTCTCCGACATATTACCCGGCTGGGTGGCCTGCCGAGCCCTCCGGATACGGGCGATGCCGCTCGGTGCTTCACCAACCTCGCTTGGCCCGACGGAGCCAGTTGCCGCCCCAAGCAGGCGCGTGGTTCAGCAACTCGCCGCTCCAGTTCAGCTTGATGAGGAGTGGCGAGTTGCTCCACGTCGGCACGGCGGCGAGCACGCCGGTACGGGCGCCATCGCTGTCGCGTCGTACCGCGCCACTAGTGTCTGCAGTGGCCGCGCCTCCCGTGCCTGCGGCAGCGCCATGCAGGCAGAGATAGAAGTCGAGTGCATGGAGAGCAACGAGTTGGTGGCCAGCTTCTCCATGTCTGCCGCCATCATCGAGGAGAAGTAGAACACGGGAGGCCGCCGCCACTTGGGACCCATGAAGGGCACCGCCGAGGCGACGACCGCGGATTCAGGTGGTTTCTTTGCTGCTTCGTCTCTTCCGAGGACCTTCGTCGACCCCGCAAGTGTCTGACGGACATGAGGAAGACAAAGGGATCCGCGGGCGGCCATTTAGAACTAAAATAAGTCTAGATACATCCATTTCTAGGACAAGTATTTCCGGACGGAGGGAGTATTAATTATACAAGAGAGCCGGATTGGCACCTCTTAGTTCATGTAAATGTAATGAAATCCATCATGTTTATATGAAGATCCGGCTTTTTTATACGAAATCCTTCATGCTTATATGAAATCAGTCCGTGTTTCACGAATTTCATCTAGTTGGTTAGAGTTGTAAAAATGTATGCCGCTGGCGTTCGATGTCATCCTCTGCGGAAGGAAGCGGGAGGAAATTTGCCGGCTGCCGTTGGAGATGCTCTTTATGCTGGAAATAATAGAGTGACATCCAATCCATTTGATTTAATTGCCTGTATGATTGTCCCTCTATAAAAAGTTAATTGCATGTACAATGTACACGTGACTTGCAGGGTGGCTACAGCTTCGTACAGAAAGTTAAAAAGAAACAAGTCCATCCTTAATCTTGCATTCTAAGTACTCTGTGGGTTCCACTGTCAGTACAGTAGCGAAAGAAGTACATATTAAATAAGTAGAGTAATATATAATATAAAAATCTAAAGTTAAAAGACAGAATTCGAACTCATGTCATCGCGTTGCGAGAATCCGGCGCTAACCAGCCCAGCACATTTTTGTTGTAGACCATGCTAGAGATATATCTCCATGTCTACTCTTATATATACTCCATTCGTTCCTAAATATTTGTCTTTTTCAGATTTCAAATGGACTACCACATACGGATGTGTATGTAGACATATTTTAGATTGTAGATTCACTCATTTTGCTCCGTATGTCTTTTCGGAAGGGGTCAGATTTGTCCTTGATTTATTTATGAGGTATCCAGATGGCACTGCACCGCCAAGAAAAGAGGGTAACATCAAAATTATGGACTACTTTTTTGAGTATGTTGGTAAGGTCCGGTCATAGTCACTTGTTGAAATCTCTAAAAAGACAAATACTCCCTCCATCCGGAAATACTTGTCATCAAAATGGATAAAAGGAAATGTATCTAGACATATTTTAGTTTTAGATACATCTCTTTTTATCCATTTTGATGACAAATATTTTCGGATGGAGGGATAGAAAACAGAGTTGGTGATGATGGTGTGCGTGCCATCCTGCAATATAGGCCGTCGGATTTATACCTAACGGATAGGAAAGAAACTATGGCAATTTTGCAAAAATATACCCACACGTCTCTCCAGTTTGCAAATAAGGCCTTCCCTCGTTCACCCTTTTCTCTCACAAGATAAACTACTCATACAAATGCATCTTGATGTTCCGTGCAACGCACGGGCAGCTAGCTAATTTCTTTTAAAATAGTTGCTGCAATAATTGGGTTGAAGTGATATATTTTATGTCTGCCCCGAATGATTTCAGATTCACTAGTAGTAACAAAGAAAAGGTTGCCTTGTTAATTAACAGAAAACATGGTGAAAACTATCACATGAGGCCGGTAAAAACAAGGCACACTGGGTTCAGCGTCATCGTCACTACAGTTGTGCGCGCGCGAGAAGTCTACATACGAGGCACCGAGACACAATGTTTGAGAGAGAAACCAATTGAAAGATTATGATCAGATCGAGTTGTCACCCTTTTGCTATCATTGTTGGGGGGAGGGAGAGAAAGACGTATCGAGAGTGTGCGCGGTAGGCACAGAGGCACAACTAGTGTGTGTGTGTGTGTGTTTGAAAGAGGAGTAGGTAGATTATTATCAATATCGATGTGCCACCCTACTCCTTCGGTGCCGGGTAGTGTGTGTGTGTGTGTATGTTTGAGAGAGAAGCCAGTCAATAGATTAGTATCAAGATCGAGGTGTCACCCTACTCCTTTGGTGTTGGGAAGTGTGGGTGTGTGGGCGTGTGTGGGGGGTGCAGTGACACTCACATATCTCTACTCTTATAAAAAACAGAGTTGGTGATGGTGGTGTTCCTGCCATCCTGCAATATAGGCCGTCCGATTTATATCCGACGGATAGGAAGGAAACTATGGCAATTCTACAAAAAGATACCCACACCCCTCTCCGCAATTGCAAATAAGGCATTCCCTCGTTCATCCTTTTCTCCCACAACATAAACTTCTCATACAAATGCATCTTGATGTTCCGTGCAACGCATGGGCATCTTGCTAGTAGGGAGAAGGAGTTTGTGTGACGCATATCTAGCTATATTAAGGGATAGGTAGATAGCATATGTGTGAGAGACATTATTATACTTTGAGACATTAGTGGCTGTGGGTGGGCGGAATTAAAGGGGTGGGCATGTTAGACATAGAGAGCGTGTGTGTTTCTGTGTGAGAGACTTGTAGGATGGGGTAGAAAGACGAATTTAACCCTGATGGAGGGAGAGAAATACACGAAGTGCGCGTGTGTGATTCGATGCCCACAGGGAAATGAGATATGTATGCGTGTGAGAGAGATTGCACAATTCATTCACGTATCACTATCTAGCGATCGTGGACGTGCATCACTTGAACATAAGTCAATATCTACTTCGTATCGTGGCCAAAGGTACAAAATCGATTCAACGCTATAAAGATTGGACACTCACATATCACATTTATTTCTATTTAAATAAACCTTTTCAGTTGTGCATGCCAAAGTTACAGTGATGTTTCTTCAAACAACCAATGTAGCTATCATGTACATGCACCATTGTTACTCTTGCATTCAAATTCATTAGTCTTGAATGATTTAAGTTTCTATTTTGAGGTAATATATGTAATATTCATATATGAATTCAACGGGTACACAATTTATGAAATGGAGGCTATGTAATCATATGAGGTAACACTTTTAAGTAGCTGACTTCAATATCCATTTCTTTTTGTGCGCCTCTACACTAACACGGCAAAGCATTATGTTTAAAGTAAATAACCAATGGCACTAAATTATCTAATTACACGAGAAATACATAGGCTGAGCGTTTGATCCCTTTTTTGTGAACGCGCCACTACACCCGTACGATTGGCCGCGCCCGTGTGAACGTCCAAGTTATCGGCGCATCATCCCGAGTTATTGTCTTTTTTCTGGGGTGGACTTCACACCAGTTATTAACTGCTGATGCGTGCCCCATGTACACAGTCTAGCATGACCTTCCCGCTAGCACGGTCCAAAATTAGTTGAAACTGGATACGAACGATCCCGCGGGCGGCAAAATCTCCCGCCTCCTTCTAAAATTTCCGCCACCTTAGTCTTTAGCATGCGAAATCCCCCTTTTATCCTTGGTGCACGGAGACCAACAGTTACAATACCGCCCTCATCTACATGATAGGTCGGGGCTGCTTTGGTAACTTCCGGTTCCCCCCACTACACGGCACCACCATTTCCTCCCCTCTCGCAAAAACGACTAACTCCACAGCACCAGAGCATCTTACATCACGCCATCCGTACTTCATCGCCCTTTCTCCCCTCCCCTCTCGAAACCCTAGACTGCTCATCCACCGGTGTGCTATAGCCCATTCACTGCCAGCGGCGTCCACCTCGCCGGATCTGCTTCTGCGGCCGCATCTACCCCTCCCACCTCCCCTAGAAACAAGTAGACTGCTCATCCACCACTGTACCAAAGCCCATTCAATGCCGGCCTTGTCCACGGTGCCGGATCTGCTTCGCCGGTACTCTCATCAACCGTCGCGCATCTACAGTGGATCATTCGTACTACCCACCGGAGACGCTTCGTCCACACCCCCCGGAGCCGCCCCACCGACGCCCCCGTCGATGGCCTTTGATCCTCTTTGCCAACACCTTCCTCAACCCTACCGGAGCCGCTTCGCCAACACCTTCCTCAACCCTACCAGAGCCGCTTCGCCGACACCATCGTCAACCCTACCGGAGTAGCTTCGCCTATACCATTCTCAACCCTACCGGGGCCGCTTTGCCAACTCACAAGTCCATAGCCTCAGATACGCTTCCTCGTACCCTCATCCAACATACCGGAGCAGCTTCTGACGCCCCGTCCACGGCCGCATATCCGCATCGTCGACACCACCCTTAACCCAACCACCGGAGCAGCTTCTGACGCCCCGTCCACGGCCGCAGATCTGCATCGTTGACACCATCCTTAACCCAACCACCAGAGCAGATTCACCTACGCCCTTGTCCACGACCACAGATCCGCTTAGCCCACACCGTAGTCCACCCTACCGGAGCCGCTCCACAAACACCCTACTCGATGGTTCTAGATCTCCTTACTGGACCCTGACAGCCAGCGCAGCGTCATCACCCTTGATGTTTCTAACCTGATTCCCACCGTCCGGAGAGATTCTAAGCACCCGCCATGGCCTAGGTACTTGTCACCTTTAAACCCGTCCAGCATCACCTGCCCGATGTACTTCAAATATACTAACCGGTCGCTGTTACCTGTTATGCAGCTGGCAAAAACTACAAGGACGATGTTTCTTCTGGATCTAATAGCTTGGCCAACCAAGATCCTAGAATGAGGCATTGCTATGATCTTGTAAGCGCGTCTCTCTCTCTCTCTTGTATTGTTCTGTGCCTGCCAGCGTGCTTTGCTAGGACTTTCAACCAGTAATCCCTTTGTGCAGACAATGATTTCTACTACTGGCTACTAAATTAGATATGTAGATGTCATACATGATACTACCTCGTACCTCCGTTCCTAAATATAAGTCTTTCTAGATATTCCACTATAGGCTACATACGGAGCAAAATGAGTGAATGTACACTCGAAAATGCATCTATATACATCTGTATGTGGTCCATACTGGAATCTCTACGAAGACATATATTTAGGAACAGGGGCGGTACATTACACAAAATCATAGGTGGCATGTAGGAATTCGAGTGCACTACATTAGGCTCCCTTAGAGTGCCCGCTAGTCCAGCATACAAAGTCATGGCTAGTTTATGGTACGCACACAATCGTTAATTGGTGGTTTAAATATGCGCAAGGGATATGCAATGTAGTATCATGTAGAGATGTCTGAAATTAGCCATGTCAACTTGCAGATAGGGTTACACAATGAAAAAGTATAAGATGTATGTGGCAATTTCATGGAACATCGCAAAAAAAGGAGAGGCAGCGGTGAGCCTATACAGTGTGCTATGGTACGTCACCCCTCCATTGCAATCATCGTGACATGTTATTTGTATGCCAGTTCTATTAGCCAAGTTTCTTAGGGATAGTTATTATGAGTTATCCTAAGAAAATAAGCACCTGTGTATATAAGCTCCATGTAATAAGCCAACCAGTTCTTTTCATTGCGTTTTTAGCTTATCTTTGGTATGATCAGTGGAAAGTCTAGATTGCATTATATTTTTTTCATTTTGCTGCCCATATGGAAATTAATTTGACTTGCAAACATCACAAATTGAACCTAGTGCAGTAATTAATATGATAGGAAAATAGACCATCACTATTTGCTCAAAATGCAAATACAAAGATACCATCTACTTGGCACAATCTACTTTGGTCAATGTTTTCCATAGAGATCCCATTGCCTAATTTAAACGAAGAACACATGACCCACATTTAAATGAAGAACAATTATTTATTGAAATTCAATGGTCCAAGTGGCTGGTTATTATCATATAGCAGCAGCACCTGAAAGCATCATATAGCAGCAGTAGCTCATAGCAACTCATCATACAGCAGCAGTCTGCAATTCATCATATACCAGCAGCAGCTCATAGCAATTCATCATATAGCAGCAGCAGGAGCAGCTCATAGCAATTCATCATATAGCAGCAGGAGGAGGAGCTCATAGCAATTCATCATATAGCAGCAACAGGATCAGCTTATAGCAACTCATCATATAGCAGCAGCAGCAGCTCATAGCAATTCATCATATAGCAGCAGTAGCAGCTCATAGCAACTCATCATACAACAGCAGCAGCTCATAGCAATTCATCATATAGCAGCAGCAGGAGCAGCTCATAGCAATGCATCATATAGCAGCAGCAGAAGTAGCTCATAGCAATTCATTGTATAGTGGATCAGAATGAAAATTTGGCAAAAAAATCAGAGGAGATCCTCACCTTGTTGGATGAGCTCATCCTTCAACAGCACCTCAAGGCCATGCCCTGGGAGGAGGGGAGGGGGAATAAGGTGCCTTCTGACGCAGTGTGGCATCAGCCGTAGTTGTGCAGCGCCCGCCGGAGTAGTGCATTGGAGGAACCACAGTGGAGCAGCTGCTGGAGACCATGAGAATGAGGGGCGACGCCAGAGGGAGGAGCAGCCAGGGAGATTTGCCCCTACCCGCTAGCCACGTAGCCTAGCTGGACATAGCATCATCAAGGACCAGGCCAGATGGGACCAGTGGCGACGGCTCGTTGGAGGAACCCTAGTGCTGCAGGTAGGGGATCAAGGTAGAGGGAAACGGGAGAGGAGATGCAAGCAGGCAGGGCAATGAATGCTTGTGTGTTTGTTTTTACTTGAGGGTCAGGTGTGACACGGGCGTCAACAGTTGCATTTCGAGTGTAATATAGGCAGACAACAGAGTCATTTCACTATTCCCCTTCCCTTCAATTTTTAGTGAGGTTCTACCCGAAACACCCCCTCCAAAGCAAAATTAGTTAAGCCCAAGCCCATAACTCAAAAATGACTTCTTTACATCTTTTATGGCTTATTTTGACAATATGCCCTAAAAAGGCGGAATCGAACTGGCCCTTAACCTGCAATTCAATTGTGCATGCAATGATGAATCACTCCTGCCTGCTATCTGTACATTTAGGCATCATCATACATGGCATAACCTAATCCATGTGCATTCCATTGTAGAATCTGGAATATGCAATGTTTATGTTAGTTCATACGTTGCACATGATGTTTAAATGCCCCTTAAATCTGGTCAGTCAAGTGATGGTCTTTAAGCCTCCTTCTTTGCTTCTTTTCTTGATATGTAAGATTTGCTCACACATCTGTTCAATTGCTTGTTAGCATCAGCCAGCCATACTAGGACTGTTTGCTTTGATTACTTGATGTTCTTGACCTAACACTCTACCAGAGCTTGTCAACGATTTAAACACTAAGGGCTGCTGTACTGGGGCCTTGTCTAACTCATAGGTGACATAAAGGTTTCGATGTACACTACAATAGGCTCTCCAAGAGTACCTGGAGATCCAGTTCGAAGGTATGCCTAGTTTTTACATAGTGTAGTCATGGTAAATGCTCATTTCATTGTGTACAAGTGCAAGAAATGCGGCATGTTTCATTATGTGGTGTTGTTTTGTTATAATCTCATCCTTTTGTGTTCACAGACTGGAAAGTATGCATATTTATCTTCCAAGGAGACGAGTAACTAGTTTGTGTCACCTTGCAGAGGGGGTGCAATGAAGATAAGATTGAGGATTTCAGGGTACAAGATGCTAGGAAGGAGCCTTGCAGGAGAAGTAGGAGTTGCGCTGAGCCTCTTCAACCTGCTAAGGTAAGTCACTGTATGCAAGTCAACAGTTCAGTTCCTTTTTGTTTCAGGCATAGTTAATTTGGTCTTTTCAATTGCTTTATTTGTCCTCAGTTAATGAGATCCCCAAATAATCATGCCTGATGTTTGGTACTTGTATAGCTATTAGTTGACATAATTAAAGGCCTTACCATTTAATTACTCTGCCGAAGTGTGCCTGAAGCTTTGAAGTCTATTAACCAACTATTATTGCATGAGGCTCACAATCTAGTTTATACTACGCTAATGATTGCATAGTTTTGCCTGCTGTAGTATGTTTGTTTGAAACCCTCTACTGTTCATTATGCTCCCTAAGACTTTAATTGAGGTATAGAATGGCCAACTGCTTGCTTACTTATACGCAACGTGCTGCCTAAATTTGTAACTTGTCTGTGTGTTCGATTGGGCCCCAACATCATGCTCCTCTGGTGAGCTAAGAGGGACTTCTGTATGCAGGCTGCACAGACTATATTTTTTATAATTTTTAAAATATCACCTGCTTATGCTTCATGACATGTAACATTTTTTTTAAAGTGACATGTAACATTATTGTTAGTCCTGTTTTGCCATGTAGTACAAAATAGTGTCTTGCTCGCTTCACTGTTGTAACTATATTTTTACCCTAGTCATGTGTACTTACAGAAACATTTCAGGATGAAGTGACATCAACACAAATATCTACGAGCACTGCTGCATGGCCGTTACCGAATGATTATGGATTGGAATTGGAAAGTGCTGATGTTCTCGAGCATCAACTAGAGGTGGCAAGACAACGTGTACATGATTGTCAACGTATAATCAACAAGTTGAGACTGGACATGCAGGTATTAGATGCAGGAGTCAAAAAAATGAAACAAGACACTGAGGTAACCATGAAGGAATTGGAGATTTTGCAGAATGAAATTTGTGCTATCTGAATCCGGCCAATCCTATTTTCTGAAGAGATTATAGTTCAAATGGAGTTAAGTTGATGCGCGTCCATGATGTATGAGCTATATTTGCCCAGTGTATGTAATTTGTTGTTTGTGTATGCTTTATTATCACCTGTGCCGAACCATAATGCCTAGTGGGTATAATCGGCTGTAATTTCTTTATTGTATAGTGTAGGATTATTCTACCTTTCTATGCCTTGATCTCTTTGTTGTATAGTGTATGCTTTTTAGAGGTGATAGTATTGAGTAGGATAATTCTTTGAATATGCTATATCGTTCAAACGGGGGCCAACTCGCCCGACCATGGTCCTTCACGGGCCGTACGATCCATGGGCCATGTACGGGCCGTTGGATCCATGGGCCTTCAATGGGCTGTCGGATCCATGGGCCGTAGGATCCATGGGCCTTCTACGTCTCGTAGGATCCATGGGCCTTGTAAGGGCTGACTCATTTATGGGTCTTGTACGGGCCTTTAATGGGCCGTAGATGGGCCTTTAATGGAAATCGTACGTTTTATGGGCTGACCATAACGGGCCGTTAATAGGCCGTATTTGGTGATGCTATAAAAATGGCCCAACAGATTAACGGCCCACAAACGGGCCGACTGTAACGACGGGCTGAATTTGGCCCACAAGCAGAAAATGACAGTAACGGGCCGTAAGTAACCGAATGCTGCAAATGAGCCCAAGAATAAATGGGCCCTCAGAAGGCCGAAAGTTAACTTGGGCTGGAAACGGCCCACCGAAAATAGGCCATTAATGGGTATAAAGTGATACACTGTTCATTACGGGCCAGTTTCACCACGGGCCGTTAATGGGTGTAAAGTGATACACTGTTCATTACGTGCCAGTTTCACCATGGGCCGTTAATGGGCCAAGAGTTACAAAGGGCTTCATATGGGTCGAAAGACATCATGGGCCATACATGGGTCAGAAGTGAAAACGGACTCGAATCATATTAGATGGCCCAGATGACGCTACTGGGCCTAATTCGGATAGGGCGTAACGGGCCTCGGGTTAGCGGGGTGTAAATGGGCTATATGCGAACAGGCCGTTAACAGGCTTTCCATGGGCCAGCCCGCCAACTTTTGACCAAGTCAAACGGGCCGGCCTTTTCACAGGAATGGGCCACTGTTGGGCCATGCCACGTGTCGACGTATCATAGGCGCCTTCTGTCCAATGAGTGGATGACATCTGTCCCAACGATGAGCCGACACATGTTTCCTCCAGCCAATGATGATTTCACACGTGGAAAATCCCCATTGGTCGGGGCTGTTAACGGGTTATCGGATCCAAAACCCAACCCGATAGCTTAACGGTGTTCCGTTACGGTGGATGCCACGTGTCGGTCACCCTTGATGAAAGCACTTCTGTGAAGCGCGATTTATCATCATGGAAGTGGACACTTCCGTGATGATAATTTTGGCAATATCATGGAACACTTCTACAACAGCACAGGTATGACTATCTTGATTCTGTCATAAAATCTTCATGGATATACATGCATGACAAAAAACATGACCTACTGTGACAAACACGTATCATCACGGAAGTGTATTTTTTTGTAGTGAGCCCTAGTGGTAGCTATCATGAGGGCAGTAGAAGCACTCCTAGAAATCTGCACAAGGTTTCCACAAGGACAAAGAAGAAGAAAACCTCAGATAGTGAGGATGAAGATTTTGTTGCTGATGAGGCCACCTCAAGAAAAAGAGTGCTAAGGAAAGAAAACTACTGCAGATCAGAAGAGGTCATGTGGATATGCACCCCACATTCAGATGCTTATCAGCTCCAAGGTTGGTACACACACATATCTGCTTGACAAAGAGCACCTCCCTCTTTAGCCAGAATTTGAAGACAATGAAGTGGTGATGGATGCTTCACATCTAACTTCTGTTGAGGCTCAAGAGAAGGCAGAGGCAGCAAGAATAGCAAAGGCAGCAAGTGCTCCAAATGCATCTATAGCAAATCTCAAGTCAAAGCAAGACCAGTTGACATATCTGCTAGAAACAACTGTGAGGATTGAGAAAAGCCTGGCCAGCTTAGCCAAGAATCAACAGAGCCTAGAGAGGGTAGTTGAGGACAAAATGTATAATCTAGATGTCAAGGCCACTGAGATACAGACTATTGTGGAGAAGCTCATACATGACGCTGACGATAGTGATGACAGACCTACCACTGACAGATTTCGGATTGTGCCTAGGGCACAAAGGTCATCAGTTGTGCCAGTAATAGACACCAGGACTACACACTCAGCACCTGCCATCACTGCCATAGTTGCACCCCTAGTGTCTACCCCACCAGCTCCATAGACATTAGTTGAAGCATTTACAGAAGGAGTTCTCTCAACACCGTCTATCCACACCGGACCAACCAGCCACAAGACCCCTTCGGGAGCTCCCAGAGATCGTGCCTAGAGTGTCGTTAGCACTATACGTTTTTGAACTTTTTGGTAACTTGTTGACAAAGGGGGATAAAGTGTATAGATCATAGGCTTCGAGAGAGAGAGAGAGTCTTTTGCCTTGTTGGTTTTCTTTGCCAGTTGCTACTTCATTCGTTTGGTTGTGCTACTTATTTACTTTATGATCGTGAGATACTTCGTGTGGTTGTGTGACTGATCGTACTACGTTTAATGTGTGCTCAATGCCTCTCTTTATGATTATTTGTGTATGGCCATTCACTTGTATATTTGGTGATGTGTGCATACTATTTCATTCTTATCATTTTGTGCGCTCCACAAGATGTACGTGACATGGAAGAGTAACCCATGATCCTAATCAATTGTGCATTTGCATTCAAACGCAAACTTTAAATAATGCACAAATTTAGGGGGAGCTCTTGATTATCACATACTTCTCAAAACGACGATGTATTTCATTCATTTTATCAATTGTCGAAGCTTTGATCTATATGTTTTCATCAATTACCATAAAGGGGGAGATTGAAAGTGCAACTAATCCCCGGGTGGTTTTGGTAATTCATAACAACATATAGCTCATTGAACTAATATGCATTCAAGATAAATATTTCAGGAAGTTCAATGAATGGCATGGCATGCACTAGAAATGTGGACCCCTCAAAATGTTAAGGACATACATTGGCAAAAGCTCAAGACTCTTCATCTTTATTTTAGTGATCCAAGATCACATTGTAACATCCCAAATTTTCAATTTGGAATGCTATACATAGGTCATCATATGCATATCATATTTTATTTGCATTTTGGTTGATCCTAGAAACTCTAAGCAACTCAAGGACCCACAGAGAGAGTTGGGGGTTTCATTTGTTTTCATATTTGAATTTTCTCAAATATTGAAAAGAGGGTCATTTTGATTTTAATCATTTTCCCTCCGAATATTTCCAATTTTAAAATAAAAGAGAGGAGATAAAATGACTTCTCAAAAATAAAAGAAATATTGGAGAAAAAATGTTAAAAACAAATAATTATTTTATTTGGCTTTTATTGCTATTTTATTTGAATTAGAAAAATATGCATCTTTTCAAAATTGCATTTTTAGGCCAGAAAAATGTTCACTTTGTTCTAAATATTTCATTTAGACAGTGAAAATTGTTTTTGGCATTTTTAGATTTTGTTTATAATTTATTAGGATTTTTTTTCTGTTTGGTGGAATTTTATTTAAAAAAAATCTCTCTTCGTCGCCAGACTAGGCCGAAGGCCCAGCTGAGCTGGGCCACGCCCGCGCCGCCGCCGCCGCCTCACCATGCGGGAGAGTCCCCGCCGCCGCCGCCTTCCAGTCCGGCCGGGGCACGCCTCCCGAGGCCGACCCCGACCCGGCGGCCCCTTCCCCAAGTCGACTGCCACCCCCGCCCCCCTTAAATGCCGCCCACTGCCGCTCCTTGCCCACACCGCCTGCCGCCGCAACCACACAGCCACCGCCCCGCGCCCGAAGCCGCCGCCCGTCACCGCAAGCCGCCGTCGCCGCCCGACGCCGACGCCGCGCCGCCGTCGTCCCACGCTGCCGACGCCGCCCCGCCCTTCCGGAGGTAGCCGCCGTCGTTTTTTCTGTTTAGTCAAAATCGTTCGGTTTTTAAAAAAAACCTAGATTTGTTTTTTTAGATAGATCGGTTCGGCTTTTCTTCGGTCTTGTTTTTTAGCGGCCGTTCGTTCTTTCTTTGTTTAACGAACGTTGTTCGCCTGGTTAGGTTCACAGAGTGAACGTTCAATCGTTAGTCTGTTCGTTTTGTTTTATTTTCCAGGGTTTATCTGCGATTATTTTCGATCGCGATTTCTGCCCTGATATTCGATCGACTATAACATTTTGCTTGTTTATCCAAATTAGATGAAACCAGCGCCTAAATATTCTTCTCAAAGCCCTACTTCTGTTTAATCAACTTGCACATGATTTTGGTACTGTAAAATTTGACTTTAGTCTAGATTAGTAAACGATTCTTGTTTCGTTCGTAGTTTGAGTTTCGTTGCTCCGTTTGAGTTGATTTCTTTTTTGCAAGTTGAAGCCCTTCAGTTGAACTTTCTGTTTGGATATTTTTATTTGAATTTTACCCATGCTTCTTGCTTGAGTGCTTATGTATGCTATTGTTTGTTTGCGATAGAATTCCCGGAGTGCGAAGCGTGCTACTACGAGTCTCTAGGTTTTGCAGATCATCAGCAAGGCAAGTAACACTTTGATCATACCCTTTATTACCCAGTGTTTATGCATTAGTTTCAATCCTCAAACATTGCATGGTTAGGATCTGAATAACATGTGGGTTTGGGAAGTAGTTGATGATGTAGAACCTATTGTCCTTTTATTATCAAACCTTTGGGAGTTACTGCTATGTTATGCTCAGGATTGCTATGCTTGTAGACATGGTTTGGGTGAGTGTATCCATGACAGATGTGAGAATTGTAATTAATGGTTAACTTAAGGTGGCTACTTAAATACACATCTGGGTGGATTGGTTGCGGGCATTTGGAGAATCTAGTGTTGTCCTAGGATATCCCGGAGTGCCCGTTGATCATCCTACGGTTCGCCACCCTGGCTCAAAGGGATCATAAGATTATTCATGCTAGAAACTTCCATGTGCAGCCACAAGCTATTATGAGCTATAGCATAGTTGAGTAGGTTGCATGACCTCTTTCAGTGGTGGGCTAGCAAATGTAGGGGAAAGTAGGTGTAACTGTCCATCCAGAGTAAAGAGTTAATGTTTCTGAAAGACTGTGTCTCGGTCATCCGTTTCTCAAATACCCTGCAGTGCCAGAAATCTAATGGAGGAGAACGAGTCTTGTGGGAAAAAGTGCGCAAACCTCTGCAGAGTGTACAAACTTATCATGGTTAGCCGTGTCCCCGGTTATGGACATCTTGAGTATTTGGTTCTTGGATTATCATGTTGATCTCATCACTCTAAATTAATTTGTTGGGTTAATTGATATTGTTTAACTGGGATTGAGTTGAAGGAACCTTCTCAATGTTTAACAACCATCATGATAGTTAAATAAAAATTTATTCCTTTGATGTAGGGAAAATTGGCTTTATGCAAAACTTTAACTATGGAGCTTTCCACCAGCCATATATGCATGTAGTGATAGAATTTATTCTGTTCATTGCTCTCTTGTGTTACATTGCCAGCATATTCCATGTGTTGGCCCGTTTTGGGCTGCAACATATCATGTTGCGGACTTTTCAGATGACGAGTAAAGGTGAGATAGGTCGTTTTCATTCACTCACCTATGTCGTTGGAGTTGATGGCCTCACTTTATCTTCCAGGCCTTCCGTTGTTATCTTATTTAGATGGCCTTAAGCCATATTAGTGTAATAAGTTCTCTTTTGAGACATTTCGATGTAATAAGTGTGTGATTGAGACTTTGTTATAAATCCTCAAGTACTGTGCATGTTAGCATTACCGATCCAGGGATGACACTGATGCACAGAGACTTGACTGTTTGAGGTCGGGTCGCTACACACATTGAGTCCATAAGAAAGCCAATACTATTAAAAGGGGATCAGGTGTTGCTTAATGGCTTGCTTGCTCAAATGCTTAGTGATATTGCTCCAAATCTATCAACCACTTTCTCCATCCAAATATTATCCAAATCCTAAACTCCAACTTGGCCCCACCGATTCATTCTATCCGGCGGCACCGAGTACATATGACATAGCCACTGCCAGAAACCCTACCAATTCGGTCTCACCGATTTGGATCTCGGTCTCACCGAGATGGCCTTGCCAACACCCTGTGACTTGTTGCATTTATTTTTGTCTCACCGAGTCTATGCAATCGGACTCACCAAGTTGGCTTGACAGACAATATGTTGCTTGTTGCTTCACTTTGGTCTCACCAAGTTGATGCAATCGGTGCCACCGAGTTGATGTTTGCCCTAAGCCCTAGCACATCGGTCCCACTGAGTTGTTCTAGTCGGTCCCATCGAGATTCCTAACATTCACATTTTTGAACTGATCGGTGCCACCGAGTTTAACCATTCGGTCTCACCGAGTTGAATCAAATGTGTGTAACGGCTGGATTTCATGTGGAGGCTATATATACCCCTCCACCATCTTCTCCATTTGTGAGAGAGCCATCAAAACGTGCCTACACTTCCACTACTCATTTTCTGAGAGAGAACCACCTACTCATGTGTTGAGATCAAGACATTCCATTCCTACCACAAGATTCTTGATTTCTAGCCTTCCCCAAGTTGCTTTCCACTAAAATCTTCTTTCCGCCATATCCAAATCTGTGAGAGAGAATTGAGTGTTGGGGAAACTATCATTTGAAGCACAAGAGCAAGGAGTTCATCATCAACACACCATCCAGGGCCGTCGACAAGGGTGGCCAAGGGTGGGCGACCGCACAGGGCCCTACAAATCTAGGGGCCCCAGATCGCACTAATCTAGCGCTAATTAATTCTCAAAAGAAAATTAACACTAATTATATGGAACGTCCCGCATGAGTGGCGAGCAATTTATTCCCTTCTCTGCGCGTGATCCCGCAATCTGCTTGATTATCTCCCGTGCATTCACGGGATTTCTTCATCTCAAGCCAGTAGTTTTTCCGGGCGCAACTGCCTAATTCATATGCTGTTTTATTTCTAGATCTATTGACTGGCATGTAATTGCATGCATGAAGATTAGGTTAGAAAGGAAATCATCAGGGAGGAAAGGAGATCCCCACATCCGTGGGGACTTTTTTTACTGTAGACTTCATCAAATGGAAACAACACACTAGCAAATTAGAGAACCAAAGAATTAGTCAGCCATAGGACAAACCATTTTTATTTCACACCGGGCCCCCAAATTCCTGGAGACGGCCCTGACACCATCTATTACCTTTTGGAGAGTGGTGTCTCCTAGATTGGTTAGGTGTCTCTTGGCAGCCTCTGACATATTGTGGAGTTGAACCAAGAAGTTTGTAAGGGCAAGGAGATCGCCTACTTCGTGAAGATCTACCCGAGTGAGGCAAGTCCTTCGTGGGTGATAGCCATGGTGGGATAGACAAGGTTGCTTCTTCGTGGACCCTTGGTGGGTAGAGCCCTCTGTGGACTCGCACAGCTGTTACCCTTCATGGGATGAAGTCTCCATCGACGTCGACGTACAATAGCATCACCTATCGGAGTCACGCCAAAACTCTCCGTCTCTCCATTGTGTTTACCTTCTCCAAACCCTTCCCTTTACCTTCATATGCAATGTTTTACTTTTCGCCACTATACTCTTAGAATTGCATGTGTAGGTTGATTTCTTGACTTGTGCTAGTCGCTAAAATCTGCCCACAACTAAAATTTGGAAAATGATAGATTTTTATTTGGTTAAGTAGCCTAATCACCACCTCTAGACATACTTTCAATGCTACAATATTCTTCAACTGAAGTATATGAATGATGACCCACAAGTATAGGGGATCTATCTTATTCCTTTCTATAAGTAAGAGTGTCAAACCCAACAAGGAGCAGAAGGAAATGACGAGTGGTTTTCAGCAAGGTATTCGCTGCAAGCACTGAAATTATCGGTAACAGATAGTTGTGTGATAAGATAATCCATAATGGTTAGCAAGTAACAAGAGTAACTAAGGGCAGCAAGGTGGCCCAATCCTTCTTGTAGCAAAGGACAAGCCTAGACAAACACTTATATAAAGCAAAGCGCTCCCGAGGACACATGGGAATTACAGTCAAGCTAGTTTTCATCGTGCTCATATGTTTCATGTTCGTTACTTTGATAATTTGATATGTGGGTGGACCGGTGCTTGGGTGTTGTCTTTCCTTGGACAAGCCTCCCACTTATGATTAACCCCTCTCGCAAGAATCTGCAACTACGAAAGAAGAATTAAGATAAATCTAACCATAGCATGAAACATATGTATCCAAATCAGCCCCTTACGAAGCAACGCATAAACTAGGATTTAAGCTTCTGTCACTCTAGCAGCCCATCATCTACTTATTACTTCCCAATGCCTTCCCCTAGGCCCAAATCATGGTTAAGTGTCATGTAGTCGACATTCACATAACCCACTAGAGGAAAGAGAACATACATCTCATCAAAATATTGAACGAATACCAAATTCACATGATTACTTATAACAAGACTTCTCCCATGTCATCAGGAACAAACCTAACTACTCACAAAGCATATTCATGTTCATAATCATAGAAGTATTAATTATCATTAAGGATCTAAACATACGATCTTCCACCAAATAAACCAACTAGCATCAACTACAAGGAGTAATAAACACTACTAGCAACCCACATGTACCAGTCTGAGGTTTTGAGACAAATATCAGATACAAGAGATGAACTAGGGTTTGAGAGGAGATGGTGCTGGTGAAGATATTGATGGAGATTGACCCCCTCTTGATGAGAGGATCATTGGTGATGACGATGGCTTAGATTTCCCCCTCCTGGAGGGAAGTTTTCCCAGCAGAACAGCTCCGCCGGAGCCCTAGATTGGTTCTGCCCAGGTTCCGCCTCGAGACGGCGGTGCTTCCTCCCGAAAGCTTCCTTTGATTTATTTTTCCAGGTCAAAACACACCATATAGCAAAAGATGGGCATCGGGGGCCTGCCAAGTGGCCCACAGGGCAGGGGGCGCGCCCCCCACCCTTGTGGATGGCTGGTGGACCCCCTCTAGTGCTTTCTTTGCCCAACATCTTTTATTAATTCCAAATTGACTCTCCATGAAGTTTTAGGACTTTTGGAGTTGTGCAGAATAGGTCTAATATTTCTCCTTTTCCAGTCCAGAATTCCAGTTGCCGGCATTCTCCCTCTTCATGTAAACCTTGTAAAATAAGAGAGGAAAGGCATAAGTATTGTTCTATAATGTGCAATAATAGCCCATAATGCAATAAATATCGATATAAAAGCATGATGCAAAATGGACATATCAATGAACTTGTAAGTGAGACTAATGCTTCTACAGGATGATACTCTAAAAGCTACTAAATGGGTTCTCGACAGTGGTTGCACCAATCACATGACTGGTGATAGGAATCTCCTCACCAATGCTCCCCTTTACTCCGTCTCATCTGAAGTGTATCACCTACGCTGACAAAGGAAAAAACAAGCTATTGGGTCTAGGTAAGGTTGCTATATCGAAGGAGCGACACATGGAAAAAGTGATGCTTGTCGAGTCCCTAGGATACAACCTCATGTCTGTCTCAATGCTTTGTGGTCTTGATATGATTTTCATCTTTGGCAAATATAGATGCATTGTAATAATGGAACCTGTCAAGTCCAAAGTCTTCAAAGGCTTTAGGAGAGGTGATTTGTATATTGTAGATTTCTTTCTAGGTCCTTAACCTACCATGTGTCTACTGGCAAAAGCTTAAGAGTGATGGCTATGGCATCGACGACTTGGACATGCTGGCATGAGGAATTTGGGCACACTCGTCATGAAGAAGCACATCATTGGCGTCGAGGGCGTCAAATTTGTCAAAGATCACCTTTGCGGTGCTTGTGAGGTTGGAAAGATGACCAGATCCAAGCACTCCGCAAAGACAATCATGACCACTACTCGTCCCTTTGAATTACTTCACATAGATCTCTTTGGTCCCACTCATTATGCTACACTAACCAATGCAACATCACTCTATGGATTCATCACTGTTGATGATTATTCTCGTTACACCTGGGTGCATATAATTACCTTCAAGATTGAAGTGCAGGGTGTCTTCAGACGATTCGCTAACCGTGCCATGATGAATTATGGCATCAAAATCAAGCATGTCCGAAGTGACAACAACACCAAGATGAAGAACACGGGCCTTGATGATTATATTGATGAACTTGCACTACTAGGAAAAGGGCTATAGATGGAATTGACACTAATGGCACACCAGACATGTGGTGCTCCATTACTATATACTAATGGCGCACCATGTGTTGGTGCGCCATTAGTGTCCAAATACTAATGGCGCACCATATCCAAGGTGCGCCATTAGTAAAAATATTTTTTTTAAAAATTTTGTTCAAAACTACTAATGGCGCACCGTGGGAGTGGTGCGCCATTACTAGTTGAACTAGTAATGGCGCACCACTCCCACGGTGCGCCATTAGTAAAAAAAAATTAAACTTTTTTTTGAATTTTTTTCAAAACTACTAATGGCGCACCGTGGGTGTGGTGTGCCATTACTAGTTAAACTAGTAATGGCGCACCATGCCACGGTGCACCATTAGTAACCTTGGCCACCACTTCCACCGAATGCACCCCCCCCCCTGTGGATCGCCTTTTCAGTTTTAAAAAAAATAAAAGAAAATGATAAAAATGTCAAAAAAATAAAAGAAAATAAGTTTCCCATGTGATATGTGGCCTAGTTGTTGGGAAAATTTGCAAATATGAATTTTGACTTCATTTGCAAAATCTCGCGAGAATTTGTAAAAATGGGCATAACTTTTGCATACTAACTCGGATGAAAAAGTTTTTTATATGAAAAATCATCTACTCGAAAAGTTACATCCAAATTTAATCGGGGGGAACCCCGTTAAACATTTTCAAAATCCTCAAAAACCTAACAGAAAAAAAGATACGGGGCTTTTAAGATCTGGAGAGGCAAAAAAATCAAAAAAATTCAAACTTACTAATGGCGCACCTACCCATGGTGCGCCATTACTATCTTCCCGCCTTCAAAATTCAAAATAAGTCAAAAAAATAAAAAAAAGTTACTAATGGCGCACCTGACCATGGTGCGCCATTAGTATCTTCCCTCCTTCAAAATTCAAAATAAGTCAAAAAAATAAAAAAAACAATTACTAATGGCGCACCTGCCCGTGGTGCGCCATTAGTATCTTCCCGCCTTCAAAATTCAAAATAAATCAAAAAAATAAAAAAAAATACTAATGGCGCACCTGCCCGCGGTGCGCCATTAGTATGCCGTATATATGGCTGGTCCTCTCCTCCTCTCTTCATTTCATCTTCCCTTCTCTCCTCCACCATACTTCTCCTCTCCGATGACCTCCTCCTCCTCTCCGGCGACCTCCTCCTCCCTCCTCCCTCCTCCCCTCCCCTCCCCTCTCC
>LT934116.1:175226300-175246108 GCA_900231445.1 Triticum turgidum subsp. durum
CGGCTGCGGAGGGCGGGCCCCGCGAGGGCCGGCGGCGGCGCGGGTAGTCGGGCGCCATGTGGCGGGAGGCGATTGGGCGCGGGGCGGCGGCTGGACGTGTCCGGTCCGGTCCGGACATGTCCGGCGGCGGAGAGGGAGCGGGGCTATGGTTTCATCCGCGAAAAATGGAAGGGGAGGGCATATTTATAGGTAGAGGGAGCTAGGAGAGTCCAAATGAGGTGCGGTTTTCGGCCACGTGATCATGATCGAACGACCGAGAGCATGGAGGGGAGTTAGATGGGTTTTGGGCCACTTTGGAAGGGGTGTTGGGCTGCAAAGAGAAAGAGGCTTTTGCGGTTACCCGGTTAACCATTGGAGTATCAAACGACCTCCAAATGGCACGAAACTTGACAGACGGTCTACCGGTGATATACCAAGGCCGCTTGGCAAACCTCGGGCCATTTTGAGAACGTTTAACACCCGCACAAGAGAAGAGGCAAAAAGGGGGCGCTGGAGGACATAGGAGTGCCGGATTGCAAAACGGACAACGGGGAAAATGCTCGGATGCATGAGACGAACACGTATGCAAAATGAGATGCACATGATGACATGATATGAAATGCAGATGATGACATGGCAAAATGCAACACGCAAGCAGCTGACAAGGCAACGGCGGCGAATAACTGGCAGACACCTGGCGCATTGGAACCGGGGCGTTACAACACTCCTCCACTAACAAGAGATCTCGTCCCGAGATCTTAGGACCGAGACGGAAGGGAAAATGGATGAGGTGAAACGCGAACTCAAGAGAATAAGCATAGAATCGAGAGCACTCGAGAAGAAGAGAGGAACGACGAGAATGATGGGAATTGAAAGCTCACTGAATCAGATAGACTATGAAAGCACTCGTTCTAACCAGAGTGGTTAGAATGAGAAAAGAAACGAATAAGACTGAAAGGATTTAAGCAACACTCTAGCTGAACATGGAGGAATAGAACACGAACTAGAGAGGATGGAATGGTACTTGATGAACTCTTGAAGAATGAATTAAATCATGAAGAACCACCATGAAGAACTCCGGTGACAGAAGGACGATGAGATCGAATGAAGGAAGAAAGAATAAGATTAAAGCTTGCGATGATTTAGATGAAGGTTCCGACGAGATGGCCGAGGAAATTTGAACTCCGAAAAAGGAAAGATGAAAATACTTGGAAATAGAATTTATTCATCACGAGCAAACTCCGAAGGAAGGGATTACTCGCTTGGGGAAATAAGAATAAGATTTATTGTATGCTTATCCTTCATCAAATTAAATTGATGACAAGCAATGGATTTAGCATACTACTTATTCTTCTTGAGAAAGGATAGAGAAGGGAAATATCGCAAACTTGAGAAGGTCTTCATGAACCGCCGGTAGGATTGGAAAGAACGAATGAATTAAAAATGATAATGAAGGAAAAAGAATCTTGAACGAACCACCGTAAGAATTCAAAAAAAATGACTGACGAACGCGAATGAATCACCGGGAAGAATTAGAAGAACAAATAAGCTAGAGGGGATTTAGATGCAAAAGAACGAAGAGATCCTGAGCTGATTAACAAACACTTGAGCGAAACTCCGGGATAAATAGAGAATGATGACTAGGATGATGGCCTCCGGTGAAAAGAAATGGAACAACAACTCCTGACATACTCCGGATGGATGAAAAGAATTTGCATGACCTAAAACAATTTGATAGGATAACATCGAGCTAGCACCGCGAATCTCCGGGAGAACGGACAAGATTTAGAGGAAAAACTCTTCTTCAAATGATGATGCGAAACACCACCAAAATTACTGAGATACTCCGGGAGAAAGAAAAGCAAAGAGGTTGAGCCAACAATGAAAAGAATTTGAACGAGATCTTGGAGAAGGCATGTGACCGATGGAAACCATTCTTACGTCACACTTGAAAAGAATTGAGAATAACTCCGGGGGAATTAAAAGAGTCAGGTAAGATCCTGGGAAAAGACCTGTGGGTTAGGGCCCACTAAAAGAAAACACCATTGAAAAGGATTGTTGAACAGATAGATGATGTACCGGGATGATTGAAATATTTAAATGAGGTGACACCCTCGAATTAATTGGAACACAGACGAACCTCCTGAGATGTCTTGAACACTCCAAAAGGATAAAATGGCGAGAGGCGAACGAGCAAAGGGAAATACTTGAGCCGAGAGAAAGAATATGATCAACCCGAAAAACTTGAATCGAGTCCACCGGAAAAGAAAGGGATGAAGAATGACATAGAGACGAGAATTCACCGGTTGAAACAATTGACGAAAGACTGAAGAGGCTCCATACGAATGAAATAGATGGTCCAGAGAGAGTCAGACTCCGGGAAGAAAAAGGGTGGGAGGGTGGGAAAAACAAAGACAACTTGGAAGGGGAAACTGACGAATGACTTCAAGAGGAAAACACCGGTTGAAAACATTAAGGAAAGAAAGCAAAGACTTCGCATGAGTAGGAAGGATACTCGATTACAGACTCCGGTTCTGAGAGGAAGAAGGGGAGGGCGGGTGGGAAAATAAAACAACTGAGGATTGGACTCAGCAAAAAACAAAGAGGTTCGAGTCGACTTGACGAGAGATGCACCGGACAAAAGAGGATGGACAACGAACGAAAACTAACCGCGTGATCCTAAAGAAAAAATTTGAAGGGGAAGAGGAGTAATTCAAAACACCTACGTCAAGATTCCTTCCCAGAGCGACGAAGGGGCTAAGGAGTAAAAAGAATTCCTACTCTTCGATATAACTAGACTCTGAAAACAGTTTTCTTCTAGACTCAACAACGGCCAAACTACACGATCAATTAAGGGGGCTCCTAGGGTCGGTCGAGGCTCTGATACCAACTTGTCACGCCCAAGATGCGACCCTATCCTAAAGGAACTCGAAGGTCCCACCAAGGGTAGAAGCGCATCTTGAAGACGCTTTTGCAAGGTGGATATCATTACATCAACATTACATAATATTGGGGATACATCCAATACATACAATGTCACATGAATACAACAATACAACATACAAGAACAACATCCGACTATGTATGAATCATAAACAGAAACTCAAACAATATCCACCCTGCTAGCCCAGGCTGCCGACCTGGAACCTATCCCCTGATCGAAGAAGAAGCAGAAGAAGAACTCCAAACAAGTAAACATCGCTCTCGCGTCAAGATCATCGCAAAACCTGTACCTGCAACTGTTGTTGTAGTAATCTGTGAGCCACAAGGACTCAGCAATCCCATTACCATGGGTATCAAGACTAGCAAAGCTTAATGGGAAAGGAAGGGGTAAAGTGGTGAGGTTGCAGCAGCGACTAAGCAAGTATGGTGGCTAACATACGCAAATGAGAGCGAGAAGAGAAACAAAGGAACGGTCGTGAAGCTAGCAATGATCAAGAGGTGATCCTGAACTCCTACTTACGTCAGTCATAACACAGAAACCGTGTTCACTTCCCGGACTCCGCCGAGAAGAGACCATCACGGCTACACACGCGGTTGATGCATTTTAATTCGTATCTGGTGTCAAGTTATCTACAACCGGACATTAACAAATTCCTATCTGCCACATAACCGCGGGCACGGCTCTCGAAAGTTTATACCCTGCAGGGGTGTCCCAACTTAGCCCATGACAAGCTCTCGCGATCAACGAAGGAATAGACCTTCTCCCAGGAAGACCCGATCAGTCTCGGAATCCCGGTTTACAAGACATTCGACAATGGTAAAACAAGACCAGCAAGACCGCCCGATGCGCCGACAATCCCGATAGGAGCTGCACATATCTCGTTCTCAGGGCAACACTGGATGAGACAGGCTACGAGTAAAACCAGACTTCGAGTTTCCCTGAGGTGGCCCCGCAGGCGGCTCGGTTCGGACCAACACTTAGACAAGCACTGGCCCGGGGAGGCTAAAATAAAGATGACCCTTGGGTTGGCCGACCCAAGGGAAAGGGATAGGTGGTGGTGAGGCAAATGGTAAAACCAAGGTTGGGCCTTGCTGGACCAGTTTTATTCAAAGCGAACTGTCAGGGGGGTCCCATAAATCACCCGACCGCGTTAGGAACGCAAAATCCGGGAACATAACACCGGTATGACGGAAACTAGGGCGGCAAGAGTGGAACAAAACACCAGGAAAAAGGTCGAGCCTTCCACCCTTTACCAAATATATAGATGCATTAATAATATAAGAGATATTGTGATATCCCAACATAACCCTGTCCATCATGGAGAAATCTTCAACTTCACCTGCAACTAGCAACGCTATAAGAGGGGCTGAGCAAAAGCGGTAACATAGCCAAACAATGGTTTGCATAGGAAAGGTGTCAAAGGTTAGAGGTTCATGGCAATTTGGGAGGCTTGAAGAGCAAATGATAGGTAACGCAGCATAGCGATAGAACGAAGCAACTAGCATAGCAATGATAGTAGTGAGATCCAGGGTAGCGGTCATCTTGCCTGAAATCCTGCAAGGAAGAAGAACGAGTCCATGAAGAAGATGAAGCCACGAAGACGAACCACACGTAGACGAACGCATCCTCACGATCGCAACGAAACGGGAACTATCGAGAAGAAGCACACAACATGGTAAACACACCACACATAAACAAGACATGATGCACAACAAGCATGATGCATGACAAAGCTACATGAAGCTACTCATGGCAAGATATGATGCAAACAAGAACAACACATCAAGGCAAGTTTAAATGAGGCCGGGAACAACATATAACAATTCCGGTAAGTCCTCAAATGCAAATTTCGAAATTGGTCCAGATCTGAATAAACATTATGTTCAAGTTGTTAAACAGCAAATTAAGATGCACCAAGATGATCTACACGAAATTCTAGTCAAGTTACATATAAAGTTCATTAGTTTCGGAGCTACGGCCTAGAAGATATGAGCAAAACAAGTTAAACATGGCATTGATGCAAGAAGCATACAAACATCAAGCAAACACACCAAAACAAGTATGCAACATGATAATATGAAGCTACATGCAAAAACAAGCAAGTTTCATATAGAGCACACTCAAAACGGAGCAACGGTTCAACACATACACTATACAAGTCATAGCAACAATTTGTCCATAACAACAACTAGGCATCTTGCAAGCATCAAAACAACATGCTACGGCACCCCAACATAACAACAAAAGGCATGGGCATGAAGTACAGGTAAAGCACAACAAAACATGAACAATGAGCTAACTCCAGAAATCACTAGAACATGCTCCAAAACACATGGTAAGATTGCAAATAATAACAGTTTCAGACTCTAGCAGAAATAACATCAGGTTGCAATGTTTAGAGCAAGCAAACAACATGTTACAGGAACTTATCATGGCAAAAAAGGCATGGCATGAATCTACTAATTGCATAGATCAAAAGTCCCTTACTGACCATGAGCCAAAAAGGCACAGAAAATATGATGGCACCTGTCGTGGATTTATCACGGCAGATGTCCTAGCGAAAGGACTTAGTCGTGGAGCCATCGCTACGAGTTTACTTGAAGGGGTTAAAGCGGACACAAAGACACGAGGGTTTTATACTAGTTCGGCCCCTTCGATGAAGGTAAAAGCCTACGTCTAGTTGTGATGGAATTGATATGATCTCGATGGCTAGGGAGGAAACAAGCTTCGCCTAGGCTCGAGTTGTGGTTGTCTATCCTGAACCGCCACCGTGTCGTCCCCTTATATACACGGGTGACGCCCGTCGGTCCATAGAGTCCTAACCGGTTCATATTCGTATTCCGGTTGGTATCTCTCTATTCCTTGCTTACAATACAAGTCATACATCAGGCCGGTTTACGGCTACATGTTCTAACCAACTACAGGCCTTGGGCCTTCATCTATTTACACCACTAATGAAGCTAACCCGGCCCAAGTAGGCCGGTTTACGCCTAGTGGTAATATCCCCAACATTAGGCCCCAGATTGATTTGAACTGGTTCATGTCAATCCTTCACACCATCTTGCGTCTTGGATATCTTCTGTTAATTGGCAAATCTCCATGTCATCATCATTTTTGGTTGCTGTAAATCGGCATGACGTCATCAGTTTTGGTTACTGTAAACCAGCATGACGTCATTATGAAAATTCATAACACCCTCTTAATGACAGCTCCTGGATTCGCGCGTTTGACCTAGCTCGGTTGCCTTATAAATAAGACCGAAGGGTCATTTCCTTTCTCTTCCCCTTCGTCCCTTCTTCTTCTTCTTCCTCACGTCACCGGCTTTGGAGCTCCGCCACCACCATCGACCTCTGCCTCGTCTCGGGCCGCTGCATCAACCTGAACGTACCAGAGTGTTGCGGCGTCTTTCCGCATCTTCTCCGTTCCCGGTAAGTTCTCTCTCCTTCTTAACCTAGATCTGTTCTTAGGGTTCCATGTTCTTGCTATGTTCATTGCGCGTTCGTAGCTGTTCTCTGACCTTGAATGCATCTGTGAACTCTTGATGTGCTTAGTAGCGATCCCTTTAGCATCTGCTTGCTATTTCTCATCCAAGCTCATAGATCTCCCGCACATATCCGCTCAATGGTTCGCTTCTGTTTCCGCCTTAGTCTTCGAAATATTTCCTGTTTTTGTGAGCTTGTTGTAGATCTGCGGCTGTAACACGATTTTGTGAAATTTGTTTCTGCATAACTAGTTATCCATAGTTTCAATTGCTTCCGATGCTTAGGCCAGGCGGTTTAACTTCACTATAAAGAAAAAATTGCTAAACCGGTATATATGTCATTAGTCCCCTGGTTGAACCGCCAGAATCCATCTGATGCCGCGTTGTAGAAGACCGGTTTATGGGTACTGCCTCCGGTTTACCGTAATTAGCTCAACACCTTTTTATCCGGCATGTCCTTGAACCGGATCACCTATTTCTTGTAGATCTCGTCATGGCCAAACAAGTGTACGAGTGCAACTGGGTTCCCTCCCGTGTCACAGAATCACAGCTGGACGATCTAGTCCTGATTGGCGCTTTGGATAGCAAAGATACGATTCACTGGAGGGTTCCTGGAGATGAATGTCCTCCCATGCCCCAGGAAGGAGAGGTCGTGGTCTTCGCAGATCACATGGCCCGGGGCTTCAAACCGCCCGCCTCTAAATTTTATCGGGATGTGTTAGCCAACTTTCAACTCCGTCCACAGGATACTGGCCCCAACTCCGTCACCAATCTATGTCACTTTCAAGTACTTTCTGAGGCATACCTTCAAGAGGAGCCTTCAGTCGAGTTATTTAGAGATCTCTTTCATCTAAACCGCCGTACTGAATTCACCGACGGCCCTAATACTGAACTGGGCGGTATGGCCATTCAGAAGAGGAAGGAAATCACCTATCCCCACGTCAAACTCCATACTCACCCCAAGGAGTGGAACGCAACTTGGTTTTATTGCAAGGATACCTCCCCTGACAATGAAAATCCCTTGCCTGGCTTCCGTCCGGAACGGCTCAGCAACACTCACCCTTTTCCACAAAGGCTAAGCGCCAAGGAGAGAATTAAATATGCCCCTCAACTGTCCAAGCTCCGGGCCTTCATGGCCAATGGTTTAACAGGAATAGACCTTGCACGCTGCTGGATATCATGGAGCATTCTGCCTCTAAGCCGGCGCCCTGGTTTGATGTGCGAATATACTGGCAGTGTCGATGACCCACTCCGACATATCAAAATCCAGGTCTCCAACGACGAAGTCACAAAATCTGTAAAGAAGATGTTGAATGAACCGGAGCACCTCTGTGCTCAAACCGGTCTGCTTCCTTACTGCACCACCAACGAACCGCCAGCGGTAAGATTTTACTTGCTTTATTATTGAACCTGTTACTGCTTTATCTGTCTGACCTTTAATTATTGTTGATCCAGAGTGATAATCCGTTTTGGAGCAAGAAGCTTTCACAAGATAAAACGGAGAAGGCAGGGCGGCCAACCCGGCCCAAGACCAAGGCTATCAAGAAACCAGCTCGTAAAAGAAAGACCACCGCTTCATCTGACCCAACCATTGATGATGATGTGGGTAATCCGGATCTTGAGGTAGAACTTGATTCACTTGGCTTACTTTTTACCCGCCTTATTGATGATGATGCTTGTCAGGATGACGCTAAGGCCAGCAATGCAGGCTTCGTTGAGGTAACTATTCTCTCTTCTGATTCAGAAATCTTGCCTTTGCCAAAATCTCGCCGGACAAACCGAAAAGTTAAATTTTCTCATCCTCTTGCTTATTTGGATCCCAACTTTCTTATGAAGACCCAGCAACACGAAGCTCGCCGCACAACCCGGCACAGTGGCCAGGTAGTTACTTCTGCTGGTTTACCGAACAGCCCGGTTCGAAAACGCCGCTCCGAGGTCTCCGACCTTTTTATTGATTTAAATCCTAAAGCGGGTTTCTTCCGTCAACCTCTCATTCATCGTCTGGTGAATCATCGGCCACCCAGCTACCACCTTTGAAAACAGTTGCTGGGTAAGTTAAACCAAACATATGCTTCCAGTATACTGCGCAATGGCTTACGCTTTTCCTTGACTTTTTATTTTTCTTTCAGGGCTAAACCGAAACCAAGCAAGAAGGCCCGCCTGGATAGAGCGGCTGAAGAAGATGTGGCTCCAGAACATGACCAAGCACCGGATCATGAAGTGTTTACTTGTGAAGATATCCCCAATGATCCTCCTCTGCAAGACGACGTTATCCCTGAAGAAGGTCTTATTCATACTCCAGCCTCTGCTGATCCGCCTGCCAGCTCTGTCCAGATTGAGAAATCCCACACTCCTGCTGACAAACCGGCCGCGCCAACCCAAACCGGCGAGTCAAAAGATGATGATGTTGTGATTACCGGCGTAGGCCGCTCTGAACCCGGGAATCCTGCCACCCTTACCAAGCATACCATCAAAGAGGATTCTTCCCCTTTGAACAAAGGAAAATGGGATGTTGAATTAGAGACATACGCCGCTCTGAATGCTCAAGATCTTCACTCTGGCTATTTAAACCGGCTTTACACTAGACGTGACTGTGAAGCTGGCCTGGTCAAAATGATGAGGGATAAATTTGAGGTAAATTCCTTCTTTCCTTTCTGCCATTGCATTCATCCTTGTAGCCCCCAAGGGCCGGTTTGCGACCTTGGTCAAACCGGGACTTGATCCTTTTTTGAAATCCGTCGGCATAACCCTCGAGGGCAGGTCTAACTTTAGCATAAGTAAACCGGGGCTCAAAAATAAAAAGCTGTCCTTAGAACATAACTTGATCAAATAGCTATTAGCCCCCAAGTGCCAAGTTGAATACTTGTATTGAGCTTGGGACTTTTTAATCTAACAATATACAAAAAATTGAAGGTGCATTAGCCCCCAAGTATCAGGCATATAACTTTGTTATGTGGTTGATACTTCCATTTCTTGGATCGCCTGTGCAAAGCTTAAAATGCCATCTGTATGCAGGCTGAGGTGAAAATCAGGGAGGACCGGATTGCCGATTTGCAGGAGGCCCTGAAGACCCAGCAGGCTGAAACAGATAAGGCCAAGCAAGAATTAACCAGCGCTTTGAGCACTGCTGAACGGCTGAAAGAAGGCTTCAAGAAAGAGCGGGCTGACTGGGCCACTGAGAAGTCCGGTTTAACCAAAAGAGCGGAAAATGCTGAAGCGGCCCTTAAACCGGTGGTGGATGAACTGACGGCCGTACAGCGGCAAATACACTCGATGACTCCTGCAATCTTTGGTAAGCTCCTTGTAACTTCTGTGATAAATTTGAATCTGCTGTATCGTAAATCCGGTTTGAGACCATTCCAATCTTGTTGTAGGCACACGTATTGGGCACTTAGGAAATGATGTGCGGAAGAAATTGAAAGCTGCCTACACCTTGGTGGAACAATTGTATACCGGAGCCCAACGGATCATCACCACAGGTTCTCACAACAACCAGGCGCCCTCTTTAATCCAGGACACTCTTAGCAAGTTGTCAATGCTTCCAACCCGGATTGAGGAGCTGAAAAAATCCGATGCCCGAACCGGAGCCATCAATGCCTTAATCCGGGCAAAGGCATGGGTGCCCGACTTTGATCCTGTGGAAGCAGCTCAAGGCTATCCCAGTCTAAAAGAAGATGGCTCTGAATTCAACGAAGAAGATTTAAGGGCCATAAACCGTGCAGTGCGCCCTCTGGCTTGCCAGCTAGCTGAAGAGGTAGATTTGACGCATTATCAAGCGCAATATAATAATCAAAACAAGCGAGTGCCTGCCCCAACTGTTGAAGCGGAGAATCTGATTCCTCCAATCCGTAAGCACACTTACGCCCCTGATATTGAACTGTCTTCCCTGATCCATGAAGAGGCTGTTTTCCAAGCTTTAATGGGAATCGACTGGACCACTGTTGATTTCCAGCCAATGGGTAGAGACGAGGAAGCTGAAGCGGCGGAGGATGAGGAGCAGGATTGAACCGGAAGCCGGTTTGAAGAGCTATTTGCAACATCCTTCCAAAAAAACAATGATTTTGTTTGAGCACCATGCTGCCTTGTAATAGGATAGTTAAAACTTCTGCCTGGAATATGCCTTCGTGCATAAGTACTGAAGCTTTTGCTTGAAAAACTTTAATTCATATTTCCTGCAATCAGAAAAATTTGAACTTCGGTGGCGGTTATACCGTCAGCCGGATTATGATCTTGATATGTGTATCAGTAATATAACAAATAGATGATACATAAATACCTGCCATGTTTGAGCATAAAGCTGGCTTTAGCCAAGCCTGAAGCGGTGGTTTTATAAACCATTACCGTCAAAAAGGGAGAAAGTAGCTCCCATACAAACCGTACTGACTTAATACGAGCCCCCTGGTTACTCCATGCTGTTAACAGGGAAAAGGTAAACCAGGCAGACTCCTCCGGATTTAAAGGGGGATCAAAAATCATTGGCTGAACCGGAAAAAATATGCTTGTTGACATAAAAGAAATCCAACAAAAGCAAAGAACGAACAAACCATGAAAACAACATGGAAGCAAAGGCAATGATAAAAACCATTTGCAAAAATATGCTATACTGAGCTGTTCAGATGGTATTACCATGGTCGGACAGGATCAAGGCCCCCAATAGGAGTGACAATGATTCAAGTCAGCCAGGTCCCAAATGACTCGTGGCATATATGCCAGATCAAGAGGCGTGACAATGGTTCGGGTTCGACCATGCCCCCAAGTGATTTTGTGGCCTTAGGCCGACCAAGAGGCGTGACTGGTTCAGACTTGACCATGTCCCCAAATGATCTGGTGGCTGTCGCCTATCAAAGGGTGTTCGTTGGTTCGGACACGACCAAGGCCCCCAGTGATATATAAAAAACAAATGTCAAGGGGTAAACCGGAGGCCGCTTTAAACAGAACCACTCCATGTAACCTCGCATGATGAGAAAGACAGAGACCCCGCTTTAGCTGAGGCTCCGGTTTGATATATCAAAGATAATATTGTCATGATATGTACATAGATAGAGCCGATGGCTCAAGTATAGTAAGGCCGAAGATGAGCTATATTCCACGGCCTGTTGGTCTCCTCCCCTGATGTACGTGAGTCTTGATGCCCCCGAATATCAATCAGATAGTACGACCCGTTGTGCAAATTCTTGCTGACCACGAAAGGTCCCTCCCAAGGTGGGGATAACTTGTGCATATCCGTTTGATCTTGGATGAGTCGAAGCACCAAATCTCCTTCTTGAAAAGTTCTGGTTCTAACCCGGCGACTGTGATAGCGACGAAGATCTTGCTGGTAAATCGCCGAACGGGCAGCCGCTATATCACGCTCCTCGTCCAATAGGTCCAAAGCGTCTTGCCGTGCTGTCTCATTGTCTGCTTCAACATAAGCTGCCACACGAGGCGAATTGTGTCGGATGTCACTAGGGAGAACTACCTCTGCTCCATAGACCATAAAAAATGGCATGTATCCTGTGGACCGGTTTGGCGTGGTATTGATACTCCATAATACAGATGGTAGCTCTTCAACCCAACATCCTGGTGTTCTTTGCAATGGGACCATAAGCCAGGGTTTGATGCCTCGCAAGATTTCCTGATTAGCTCGTTCTGCCTGTCCATTGGACTGGGGGTGTGCCACTGACGACATGTCAAGTCGGATGTGCTCACGTTCACAGAACTCCTTCATAGCGCCTTTGGATAAATTGGTACCATTGTCAGTAATGATACTGTGTGGAAAACAAACCGGAAAATCACCTTCTTGATGAACTGCACCGCTATTGCTGCATCACACTTGCTGACAGGCTCCGCTTCAACCCACTTGGTAAATTTGTCAACTGCCACCAAAAGGTGGGTTTTCTTATCCTTGGATCTTTTAAAAGGCCCAACCATATCCAGCCCCCAAGTTGCAAACGGCCATCTTATTGGGATCATCCTCAATTCTTGAGCCGGCACATGAGCACGCCTTGAAAATTTCTGACATCCATCACACCGTTTAACCAAGTCCTCCGCGTCAGCATGCGCTGTCAACCAGTAGAACCCGTGACGAAACGCCTTTGCCACCAGAGACTTTGAACCGGCGTGGTGTCCACAATCCCCTTCATGGATTTCTCTTAAGATTTGACAGCCTTCCTCAGGAGAAACACAACGTTGAAACACCCCTGATACACTACAATGATGTAATTCACCATTGACAATCGTCATAGACTTGGATCGCCGGACTATCTGCCTGGCCAGAATCTCATCCTCTGCTAACTCCCCCCGGTTCATGTACGCAAGATAAGGAACTGTCCAATCCGGAATAACATGCAGGGCTGCCACCAATTGAGCCTCCGGATCAGGGATAGCCAAATCCACCTCACCTGGGAGCTTGACTGACGGGTTGTGCAACACGTCCAAAAAGACGTTAGGCGGGACCGGTTTACGCTGAGAGCCCAACCGGCTTAAAGCATCCGCCGCCTCATTCTTCCGACGGTCCACATGATCCACTTGATAACCCTTGAAACAACCTGCAATATTATCCACTTCCCGACGATATGCAGCCATGAGCGGGTCCTTAGAATCCCAAGTGCCAGACACCTGTTGAGCCACTAGGTCCGAGTCACCAAAGCACTTAACCCGTCTTAAATTCATCTCTTTAGCCATCCGGAGACCATGGAGCAAGGCTTCGTACTCAGCTGCATTATTAGTACAAGGGAACATTAAGCGGAGAACATAACAAAACTTATCACCTCGTGGGGAAGTTAATACGACTCCAGCCCCCGAGCCTTCCAATTGCCTGGATCCGTCAAAATGAATAGTCCAATATGTGTGATCCGGCTTCTCCTCTAGTGCTTGTAACTCCGTCCAGTCATTGATGAAATCAACAAGTGCTTGAGACTTCACTGCCGTCCGAGGCACGTACTTTAGTCCGTGTGGCCCAAGCTCTATAGCCCACTTGGCAATCCGGCCAGTTGCCTCTCGGTTCTGTATAATATCACCCAAGGGAGCTGAACTGACCACTGTGATGGGGTGCCCTTGAAAATACTGCTTCAACTTCTGACTGGCCATAAAAACACCATAGACCAGCTTCTGCCAATGCGGATACCTTTGCTTGGATTCAATAAGCACCTCGCTGATATAATAAACCGGCCGCTGAACCGGATATTCCTTGCCTTCCTCTTTGTGTTCCACCACAATAGCCACGCTAACTGCCCGAGCATTGGCCGCTACGTATAATAATAGTGGCTCCTTGTCGACCGGAGCTGCAAGAACAGGCGGATTGGCTAACTGCCGCTTCAGGTCCTCAAACGCTTCATCAGCAGCCGGACTCCAAACGAAATGGTCTGTCTTCCTCAGCATTTGGTACAAAGGAATGGCCTTCTCTCCGAGGCGGCTGATAAACCGGCTTAGTGCGGCGATTCGGCCTGCCAAACGCTGAACATCATTGATGCACTTCGGTTTAGCTAGGGCGGTGATAGCTGTAATTTTCTCCGGATTAGCCTCAATTCCTCTATTAGACACCAGAAACCCTAGTAACTTGCCTGCCGGAACACCAAAGACACACTTGGCCGGATTAAGCATCATCTTGTAAACCCGCAAGTTGTCAAAGGTTTCCTTCAAGTCATCCACCAGCGTCTCCTTCTGCCTTGATTTTACTACAATATCATCCACATAAGCGTGCACATTGCGGCCGATCTGTTTATGCAGGCAGTTCTGTACACACCGTTGATAGGTGGCTTGGGCACTCTTAAGTCTGAAGGGCATAGATACATAGCAGAAGGCTCCAAAGGGACTAATGAACGCTGTTTTCTCCTGGTCCTTAACCGCCATTTTGATCTGATGATATCCAGAGTATGCATCCAAAAAACTCAAACGCTCACAACCCACCGTGGCATCAATGATCTGGTCAATACGGGGGAGGGCAAAAGGATCTGCCGGACAGGCTTTGTTAAGATCTGTGTAATCCACACACATACGCCAAGTGCCCTTTTTCTTAAGAACCAGCACCGGATTAGCAAGCCACTCTGGATGGAACACCTCAATAATAAAGCCAGCTGCTAAAAGTCTGGCCACTTCCTCTCCAATGGCCTTGCGTCTTTCTTCGTTAAACCGGCGGAGGAACTGTTTCACCGGTTTATACTTAGGATCCACATTAAGAGTGTGCTCAGCGAGTTCCCTCGGTACACCTGGCATGTCAGACGGCTTCCATGCAAAAATGTGCCGATTCTCACGGATGAACTCGATGAGCGTGCTTTCCTATTTGGGATCCAGGTTGGCACTGATAGTGAACTGCTTGGACGAATCGCCGGGCACGAAGTCAACAAGCTTGGTCTCAGCTGCCGATTTGAACTTCAGATCTGAATCATGCTCTGTAGTTGGCTTCTTTAAAGGGGTCATATCCGCCGGATCAACATTGTCCTTATAATACTTCAACTCCTTCGTGGCACAGACTGACTCTGCATAAGCCGCATCACCTTCCTCACATTCCAAAGCGACCGTACGGCTCCCATGAACCGTTATGGTCCCCTTGTAACCCGGCATCTTGAGCTGCAAGTAGATATAACAAGGCCGCGCCATGAACTTGGCGTAAGCCGGCCGGCCAAACAAGGCGTGATACGGGCTCCGGATCTTCACCACCTCAAATGTTAGTTTTTCTGACCGGGAGTCGTGCTCGTCCCCAAAGGCCACATCCAGGGTTATCTTACCAACAGGATATGCAGATTTGCCAGGCACCACACCATGGAACATCATATTCGACGGTCTGAGATCTTTGTCTGTTAATCCCATGTGGCGGAATGTCTCATAGTACAATATGTTAATACTGCTTCCTCCATCCATGAGTACCTTGGTGAATTTATAACCCCCCACCTGCGGGTCTACCACTAATGCTAGCTGGCCCGGATTATCAACCCGGGGCGGGTGATCCTCTCTGCTCCATATGATAGGCTGCTCCGACCAGCCCAAGTAACGTGGTAAGGCCGGTTCAACAGAATTCACTGCTCGCCTGTGGAGTTTTTGGTCGCGTTTATCCAAACTAGTTGTGAAAACATGATATTTCCCATTGTTCAACTGTTTTGGCTGGCTCTGATAACCCGACTGCTGCTGCTGCTGCTGCTGGCTGTTCTGATTATTCTGGTGATTGTGACCGCCCTGATTGCAACCTGAACCGGAAGCTCCATCGTGATCCGGCCCATGGAAACCGGATCCTGAACCGCCACCTGATCCGTGATCATACCGGAAAGCATTAGAGTTTTTGAACTCCTGCATGATATAACAATCTTTCCAAAGATGGTTAGCCGGCGCCTCCTTCGTCCCGTGCTTCGGGCAAGGCTGATTCAACAAATAGTTCAAATGGCTTGCGTTAGGATTGGGACCCCCATTACGATTTGCCGCTTTACCTCTGCGCCGCTGCCCCCTGTCCTGCGCATTAGTGTTGGCCACAAAGTCCACGCTGCCATCCGCTTTGCGCTTGACTCTGTTTCCATGACCCGCTAGTTTGTACTGCTGCTGTTTGGAGTTGCTATTCTTCTTTCCCTTCCCTGCTTCATCATCATTAGGCTCGGGATCCTTGGTACTGTCCGAATCGGCATACTTCACTAAAGCGGCCATGAGGGTTCCCATGTCATTACAGAACCGCTTCATGCGTCCCAACTTCAATTTTAGAGGTTCAAACTGGCAGTTGCCTTCCAGAGTTAATATCGCAGAGTCAGCATTAATCCTGTCAGACGAGTGCAAAATTTCCGAAACGCGGCGCACCCAACGGGTCGTTGATTCTCCTTCCTCCTGGACACAAGCCGCCAGGTCTACTATGGACTTGGGCTGCTTACATGTATCCTTAAAATTCTGTATAAACCGGTCCCGCAACTGGGCCCATGAGCTGATAGAATTGGGTGGTAGGCTCTTTAACCAAGTACGAGCCGTGCCCTCAAGCATCATGGTGAAGTATTTGGCACATGCGGCCTCATCCACGTCCAGCATTTCCATGGCCATCTCATAACTCTCTACCCATGCTTCAGGGGGTAAATCAGCGGTGTAATTCGGCACCTTGCGTGGACCCTTGAAATCTTTGGGCAGGCGCACATTGCGTAAATCGGGGATTAAACAAGGCACTCCCAAAGCGGATGCGACTCCTGGTCCGGTAAAGGTGGTAGGGCGAACCGGTGTAAGGTGATCCGCATCATCCTGCGCTGCTAACTCGGCTTCCCTTTGTGCCCGGGCCGGTCCACCACATCATGAGCCTCGCGAACACCGCCTGCCGGGCTATTGCCATGTGCTGCTTCACGGCCTCGCGCATTGCTCGATATAGCCGGTTCATCCATGCGCCTGCTATAGCTCCGGCTTGGACGGGGCGTAGAGTGAATCCGATCACGGCTGTACGAGTATGCCTCCTGCTGAATCAGCGCGGTCCGGAGAAGCTCCTTAACCCGGCGTGTCTCTATCGCTTGCGGAGAGTCCCCTTCAACTGGGATAGCCTCTAATCGCGCGGCAGCTGCAACAAGGTTGTCCATAGGATTAGAGTAATGACCTGGGGGCGTCTGGACCAGCGGAAAATTCACAATGTTCTGCTGAGGAGGTTCCATCAGGCGAGGTTGGACCGTCCCCCCTGGTCCTGGTGCCTCAATCCGGTTTGTCTCCGGGTACTGCGGCGGATTACTGGGTCCAGCTCCTGGAGTGTGAAAGAGATTTCGGGGGTCAAACCCTACCGGCAGGCGTGATCTGTGCTTCCGCTTCAAAACCTCCTGTGATGCGTTCTGGTCAAGCATGAGTTTATAGGCCTGGGCATCCAAAGCGGCCCGCTCTGCAGCCATCCTGTCTTTTTCTGCTGCCAGATCCGCTTTGGCTTGCACGATCTGCTCTCTCACCTTCGCAATTTCTGCATTATGGGCCTCCTGATCCGCCGGATTGTCCTCTGCCATAAGCGCGGCTAGTGCATCAAACAGATCAGATAGAACTTGAACCGGCGGGCGCACAAGGCCTCCTGACCCTGCTGCTGCTGCCGCTGCTGATCCGGAGAGCATTGCTGCAGCGGTCGAAGAGTGATTCACCGCCTGTGTGCCGGCCATGAATATTCCAACCTGGTTGACCTGGCCCAGGGGGTCCGGAATACTGTCGCCATCGGAACAGCCCCTAATCTGGTCGTCTTGCAATTGGTACAGCGATTCGGTCTCTCCGGTCGAGGACTCGTCATCGGAATAGACGACGGTCTCGCTACTGTGTTCTGATTCGTCCTCACGCTCTCCTTCGTGCATGACTCCAACGAAGACACGCTTCACGGCCGGTTTAGCCCAGGTAGATCTCGCACGCTGAGCCGTCTCGATGAGGTCGGTGCAGATGTCCAGCTCAGGCCTAGGCTCACCGATCTTGCCAATGAAAACGTGTATGCCGCCGAAGGGGACCCGATACCCATACTCAATCAAATCGGCCTCGGGACCCCATCCTGCATCGTTGATGTAGATCTTGCCACGACGACTCTTGGTCATCTGGCCCACAGCATAGCCTTCGAGTCCTTTGAGCTTGCCCTCCAAGGTCGTCAAACCATCGTGCGATAGCCCCACGGTGGGCGCCAACTGTCGTGGATTTGTCATGGCAGATGTCCTAGCGAAAGGACTTAGTCGTGGAGCCATTGCTACGAGTTTACTTGAAGGGGTTAAAGCGGACACAAAGACACGAGGGTTTTATACTAGTTCGGCCCCTTCGATGAAGGTAAAAGCCTACGTCTAGTTGTGATGGAATTGATATGATCTCGATGGCTAGGGAGCAAACAAGCTTCGCCTAGGCTCGAGTTGTGGTTGTCTATCCTGAACCGCCACCGTGTCGTCCCATTATATACACGGGTGACGCCCGTCGGTCCATAGAGTCCTAACCGGTTCATATTCGTATTCCGGTTGGTATCTATCTATTCCTTACTTACAATACAAGTCATACATTAGGCCGGTTTACGGCTACATGTTCTAACCGACTACAAGCCTTGGGCCTTCATCTGTTTACGCCACTAATGAAGCTAACCCGGACCAAGTAGGCCGGTTTACGCCTAGTGGTAATATCCCCAACAGCACCCATGTAAACATGGCAAGTTATATTACAGATTCAAACATGGCAGGAACAACAATAAGTAGGCATGTTCGTGAGCTTGAACCACTCACCACAGAGCAATACATGGCATGGCAAGGCAACCAACAGTAAGAAGGCATGTTTATGAAGATAAGCATGGCAATAGCAAGGTCATAGGGTTCATGGATCACTAGGAAAACACATGGAGACAACTGAACTTAATGTAAACAGGCTGACAGCAACATCATCAAGCAACTCCGGAGCAAGTTTACAACATGTTCCAGCAGGCTATAATTGCAACCAAGGGCATGAATGGATAGAGAAAGACATGTAGATCAAAACATGTTTATAGAGCATCTCCATATTATGCATAGAATGATTAGTAGAAGCATGTTTACATAGCAACAAAATATAACAGAATCTGTCAGGAAAACAGCAACAGCAACTACCCTACTTAGCAAGCTTGATGCACTCAGCACACAACTCACAAAAATACATGGTTAACACCCCTGGAAAGATGGCATGGCATAGAACAACATACATGTAGAGGTCAACCTCATAGGATGCACACATCAAACATGGCAAAAATGATAAATGAGCAAGTTATAACAGTTTCAGCAGATTAACATCAATATGCACTCTTCCAACAGCATTTCGGGCATCAAGATGAGCTCAAATGAAAATGATGCAATGGAATGAAATGAAGTACTCGTAGAGGCAAACAATTTGACATATTACACGCACGAAACGGAGCTACGGATGCAGAGATACAGTAGGTCAAACATGGCATGATTATGTCAGGGATTCGGGGACTTGGCAGATTTCTGGAAAAAAACAGATCGAGCGCAATATGACTATACGTCGCCCGGGGCGGGACTTTGTGGGTTCTCACCTAGCAGGCTGAGACCAGGTTGGCGGGCAGGGCTTGGCAAGCCGGGGCTGGGCCGGAGCCCACGTGGCGGCGTCGTCCTCCTCGATCCAGAGGGAATCGAGGGAAGCGAGGGGGCGGCGGCCGCAGCGCGACGCCGGCGAGGTCCGGCGCCAGGGAGGCCAAGAGGAGGCCGGAGCTGCGGGATCCGGCCGGTGCTGTGCCAGATCCGCCGCGGGAGGAGGCCGGAGGGGCTCCGGCGATGGGAACCGAGCAGCGGCGGCGGCGCTCCTGCGAGATCCGTGCGGGAGAGAGAGGGTAAGATGGAGAGAGAGAGGGGAAGGAAGAGAAGGGCGGCGCGGCGGAGGCACGCTCACCAGCGCGGTGGCGGCGCTCGCCGGCACGGCAGCCAGGCGGCGAGGCGGCGGAGGGACAGCGATGGCGAGGTGGCACGAAACGGCGGCGGGGACGACCGGCACGGTCCG
>LT934116.1:175246694-175301349 GCA_900231445.1 Triticum turgidum subsp. durum
GGGCGGGCCCCGCGGGGGCCGGCGGCGGCGCGGGCAGCCGGGCGCCACGTGGCGGGAGGCGATTGGGCGCGGGGCGGCGGCTGGACATGTCCGGTCCGGTCCGGACATGTCCGGCAGCGGAGAGGGAGCGGGGCTAGGGTTTCATCCACGAAAAATGGAAGGGGAGGGCATATTTATAGGTAGAGGGAGCTAGGAGAGTCCAAATGAGGTGCGGTTTTTGGCCACACGATCGTGATCGAACGACCAAGAGCATGGAGGGGAGTTAGATGGGTTTTGGGCCACTTTGGAAGGGGTGTTGGGCTGCAAAGAGAAAGAGGCTTTTGCGGTTACCCGGTTAACCGTTGGAGTATCAAACGGCCTCCAAATGGCACGAAACTTGACAGGCGGTCTACCGGTGATATACCAAGGCCGCTTGGCAAACCTCGGGCCATTCCGAGAACGTTTAACACCTGCACAAGAGAAGAGGCAAAAAGGGGGCGCCGGAGGACATAGGAGTGCCGGATTGCAAAACGGACAACGGGGAAAATGCTCGGATGCATGAGACGAACACGTATGCAAAATGAGATGCACATGATGACATGATATGAAATGCAGATGATGACATGGAAAAATGCAACACGCAAGCAGCTGACAAGGCAACGGCGGCGAATAACTGGCAGACACCTGGCGCATCAGAACCGGGGCGTTACAACCGCCTACAGGGTGTTGGACAGCCACCTCCTCGTACGACATATACATGGTGGTACACCCAAACAAAACAACGGCGACGATGAAAACCCAGTCGAGGATAAACCTCCTGAGATACAGCCAAAGCGCCAATGTCAACGGCGCCGCTCTAAGCCACGCCGTAGTAAAAACAGCAATACCGTCATAGGAAAAAATAACACTATGGACGATGCCGAAGACAACGAAGACCCCGTAGAGCAAACCTCCGAATAGGAGGAATGGGAAGATGGGCAAGCTAGCCCCGATGAACAGGCCACGAATGAAGATGCGGAGGACAGCAATTATACCTTCCGCTCTCCGAGGACGAGGTGAGCCTCGGTGACGAAGACTTTATCGTGCCTGAAGAGCCCGTTGAGCAAGAGCGCTTTAAGCGCTGGCTAATTGCCACTGCAAGGAGCCAGAAGCAGAAGCAGCAGTAGCTTCAAGCTGATCAAGATCTGCTCAATGAAAGATGGACTGATGTCCTGGCAACCGAGGAATATGGCCTTGAGCTCCCAACCAAAAGCTACCCGAAGCGCAAATTGTGACCATAGTTCGATGACGAGGCACCGGAGCCCGTCCGACCAAGGTACAATGCGGCTGACCGACCACCACGTGGCCGAGACAAAGCGGCACCTCGAGCCGAACACCAGCCCGCAATACCTCGCCGAACAAACCGAAATACAACAGCTCGGGGATATACACATGACCTGCAGCGCGACTTGGAAAACAGAGCAGGTCAGACAAGATCAATCTATGGATCACGGGGGCACGCCCCGATGCACGAGATGGCCATCCGGCTGAACATGACAAACATAACCACATCTAGGCCGAAAAACGCAGACGAACTCCATCCGAGCTACGTCACGACTTGGCCCTATATAGAGGCGCCGCACACCCCCTTTGCTTCACTGATGAAGTAATGGGACACGATTTCCCAGAAGGGTTCAAACCCGTAAACATCGAATCATATGATGGCACAACAGACCCCGCGGTATGGATTGAAGACTTTCTTCTCCATATTCATATGTCCCGCGGTGATGATCTTCACGCCATCAAATACCTCCCGCTCAAACTCAAGGGACCAGCTAGGTATTGGTTGAACAGTCTGCCCAAAAACTCCATTGGCAGCTGGGAGGACTTGGAGGACGCCTTCCTCGACAACTTCCAAGGCACATATGTCTGACCTCCGGATGCTGATGACTTAAGTCACATAATCCAACAGCCCAGAGAGTCAGCCAGGAAATTCTGGACTAGGTTCTTAACTAAAAAGAACCAGATCGTTGACTGTCCGGACGCTGAAGCCCTAGAGGCCTTTAAGCATAGCATCTGCGACGAATGGCTGGCCAGACACCTCGGCCAGGTAAAACCGAAGTCCATGTCATCCCTTACGGCACTCATGACCCGCTTCTGTGCGGGCGAAGATAGCTGGCTAGCCCGTAGCAATAACAACACAAGCGAACCTAGCAATTCTGAAGCCAGAAACAGCAACGGCAAGCCCCGACACAATAGACATAAGCGTCGAAACAACGGTGAAAACACCGAAGACATGGTGGTCAATGCTAGATTCAGTGGCTCTAAGTCCGGTCATCGGAAGAAGCCATTTAAGAAAAACAATATGGGCCCGTCCAGTTTGGACCGCATACTCGATCGTGCATGTCAAATCCATGGCCCTCATGATAAACCAGCCAATCATACCAACAGAGATTGTTGGGTCTTCAAACAGGTCGGCAAGTTAAATGCCGAGAGCAAGGAAAAGGAGTCACAAAGCAATGACGATGACGAGGAGCCCCGACCACCGAACATAGGGGGACAGAAGAAATCCCCCCACTCCCCAAGTAAAAACGGTGAACATGATATACGCCACCCATATCCCCAAGAGGGAGCGCAAGCATGCACTCAGGGACGTCTACGCGATGGAGCTAGTCGTGTCGGCGTTCTGGGAATGGGGGTCCCCAGACTTGCCTGCCTGCGTCCTACGGCATGGCTCAAGTGGGGGCCCAGTGCAGCCCAGCTTCGTCAACTCAAGCTCAAGACCCTCGCGAGGGGCCAAGCCTCGCGGGGCAAACGACAGAAGCTTCCTCAGGAAGCAGCCTCATCAGGCGGTCTCGCAAGGAGGCGGAGAGATCAAGGCAGGGTACCTCGCGAGGTGCCCGTGACGCAAGCCATGACGATCGGGAGCAGGCGGGCGCCGGCCTGTGCAGTGTCCTTGTTTCCCCTTTGGTGCAAAGGGGGCAAGCACAGGCCAAGGCATCAGGCAAAGGTTACCGTTTCGGTGTAACAAGACCAAGACCAACGGAGCGGCAGGATGGAGGTCACCATGGAGCCCAGGACGGTGTCACCACCAGAGTCTTTGGCAGTCAAAGACCAACTTTAGTCAGGATAAGTGTACTAGATGTTCCCCTTCAAAATGGCCAATTGTTGGCGCCCTTCTCGCTCATTATTTGGGAAGAGGCCCAGGGCCTCTGTCGGTGTCAAAACCGGCGGATCTCGGGTAGGGGGTCCCGAACTGTGTGTCAAGGCAGATGGTAACAGGAGACAAGGGACACGATGTTTTTACCTAGGTTTGGTCCCTCTCGGTGGAGGTAAAACCCTACTCCTGCTTGATTAATATTGATGATATGGGTAGTACAAGAGTAGATCTACCACGAGATCAAGGAGGCTAAACCCTAGAAGCTAGCCTATGGTATGATTGTTGTTCGTCCTATGGACTAAAACCCTCCGGTTTATATAGACACCGGAGAGGGCTAGGGTTACACAGAGTCGGTTACAATGGTAGGAGATCTACATATCCGTATCGCCAAGCTTGCCTTCCACGCCAAGGAAAGTCCCATCCGGACACGGGACGAAGTCTTCAATCTTGTATCTTCATAGTCTTGGAGTACGGCCAAAGATGATAGTTCGGCTATCCGGACACCCCCTAGTCCAGGACTCCCTCATTAGCCCCTGAACCAGGCTTCAATGACGATGAGTTCGGCGTGCATATTGTCTTCGGCATTGCAAGGCGGGTTCCTCCTCCGAATAATTCATAGAAGATTTTGAACACCAGGATAGTGTCCGGCTCTGCAAAATAAATTCCACATACCACCGTAGAGAGAATAACATTTACACAAGTTCAATCTGCTGACGTATTCCGTGGCATGACATCACACCATGGACAAGCCTTTATTCGTTTTTATTCTTCCACCTCAGCGCGTTTAGCGAAGCGGTTTCCTTGGCACGTCTTGTCAAAGCAGAGATCGTGTCCCCTTATTCCAGGATTCTCATCAATACGGGCATGGGTAACCCAACCGCGCCATTGATTGCGGTGCTTGGGAGATAAGCGAGTTTTAGCAGGATGGTGAGGACGCATAGTTTCGTCCGCCCATGTATAAGGGGATAGGGATCCACCTTTTTACCTACGCCTTCTTCCTCCTTTGCTTATCCATTTCCGTGCACTCGAGCTCCAGCGCCCAAGTCCGCACATCTCGCCTCGACATTCTCCAACCATGTCCGGAGCGGGAGGCAAGTGGATGGCCTCCTCCATCACGGAGGGGCACATCAAAAGGCTGTGCAAAGCTGGATACTTGTCCAGCGACATTGCGCATCGGCTCCCCGATGAGGGGCAGCTCATCCCCACCCCCAGGCCCCATGAGAGGGTGGTGTTCCTTCCCCATTTCCTCCGTGGACTGGGCTTCCCACTCCACCCATTTGTCCGGGGGCTCATGTTCTACTATGGCCTGGATTTCCATGATCTGGCCCCGAATTTCATCCTCAACATCTCGGTGTTCATCGTCGTGTGCGAGGCCTTCCTCTGCATCCAGCCCCACTTCGGCTTATGGCTGAAGACTTTTAATGTCAAGCCGAAGGTAGTGGGCGGCCGCCAAGCGGAGTGCGGAGGCGCCATGGTGGGCAAGATGCCCAACGTCACATGGCTCGAGGGCGCCTTCGTGGAAACCATCAAAGGGTGGCAATCGGGATCGTTCTATATCACCGAGCCACGTGACCCTGAATGGGCAGCGGCCCTCGAATTCAGATCTGGCATCCCCACATGGCTCACCTCCTGGAAAGAGAAGGGCCTGACATGGGGCGATTCGGAGGAGCTGACCGGACTCCAATCATGTGTCCAAACCCTGGTGAACACGAAGCTCAAGCTTGTCAACGTAGTCCAGGTCATGCTCATCCGCCGGATTCTCCCATGCCAACAACGGGCTTTCAACTTGTGGGAGTTCGATCCAGCACAGCACCAGACCTTGAGCAGGCTTTTCGACACTACGTACGAAGATGCCTGGAAGGTGCTGTTCAAGGGCGCCGAGGCTCCCGCATCCGCTACCGAAGATCGCGGATTCAGCTCGCAGCGTCAAGCCGACGAGGTAAGCTATTTTACCCTTTACGGGAGACTTGTTTTACATAGTTTGACTCTATGCGGGATCTAAACTCCCTTTACCTTTAGCAGGCCCGGCAGAAGACGTCCGGACAGGTTAACTGTTCGGCTCCCTTGCCAGAAGACCCAGCAGACGCCCGGTTAACGGGGCTGCTGGCTCCGGCGCCCTACGTGGTGCCGGAGAAGAAGGCCAAGAAGAAGGCCACGGGAACTCGGAGGAGTTCCCGGCGCGAGGTGTTATCAGACTCATCGTCCGATGACTCCGTGGCGGACTCCTCCCGCGAAGACGAGGAGGAGAAGAAAGAGGACTCTCCCCCAGCGGGGGGAGAGAAGAAGAGGAAGGCTTCCCCAACGGGGGAGGCCGAAGGGTCCAAGAAGGGAAGGACCCTTCTTCCGGATTGTTCCACCAACACCGACGATGGCGAAGAGGAGTGGCCCTCGAGGGCCAAGCCCCTGGCGAGATCGTAAGTGTCCGGATTCCGTAATAACTCATGATTTCTCTTTTGTCGCATAGTGTCTTTTAACACCGAATGCAACCATGTAGCCCGCCCAAGGACGATCTCCCCGCTTCGTCGAGCGGGTCCCTGGGTTCGTCGAATGTGAATAGCGCTTCACTTCTGACCGCCTCCTCTCCCCGTGATGCAGACGACGCCGAGGTGGGGTCCCAGAAGGGGCCCAGCCAGGAGGAGGAGGTTCCGGAGGTGCCGAAAGGCAACCTCCCGGACTTTGGACTGGGCTCCGCACCGGAACCTTTAGTGGTTCGGAGTCCAGCGGGCGGCCCCTTCGCAAGAAGGGCGAGACTGCGACGCTGGTGACCTCCGTCCAACCGGAGGTGCCGGATAATTTGCTGGAGGCGCTCAACCGCGCTTCCATCGACGAGGAGCACCACACTGTAATGAGTGCGGTGATTCAGAAAGTTCAGTCCGCCAAGAGCGGGCTGACTAAAGCCTGCACCAGCCTTCTAACAGGCTTTGAGGTAAGTAATTTAAGATATGTAAAAATAGTACTGCATAGACAGTAGCCCCTGATGCTCGGTTTGGCGTTCGGAAAGAAAAGCCGAACTGAGGATCTGAAAAGATATACGCAGGAGTCTAACACAAATATGTCAATATGGGAATGCAGGTTGCGCTACTGACCTCTGCCGCACTGACTGCGGAGGTCAATGCCTTGAAGCAGAGCCTCGAGCGGTCCGAGAACGAGCTCGGCCGTGCCAAGAAGCAGCTCGAGGACAAGGAAGGTAAGTAATACCTTATTAAAGTAATACCCTATAGAAAGGATTTGGTTGCAAAAAATTACAGGAATGTCGTGGGTATTGCAGGGGCCACGAACGAGGTGGCGACCCTGAAGGAAGTGGTGTCCGAGGACGAATGCAATGCGGCTGCGGAACGCACCGAGCGAGAGAAGCAGGAGGCGCGGGTGGCGGAGGTGCGGCAAGAGCTCCAGGCTCTCGTGGAAAAACACGAGATTTTGGAGCGTGACTCGAAGACTCGAGAGTCCGAGCTCGCCTCGGCTCTTGAGAGTGCCAAAGCCGCCAAGGCCGAAGCCCAAAAGGCCCCCCAGGAGATTGAGGCGATAAAGAAGATAGCGGCGGGTAAGGCATTTTTCATGCAAAGCAAGCATGTAAAAGTGAATTACTTGTTACTTACCCGAATTCGGAGCTCTCCAAGAGCGTTCGCAGATCTGCCCCGTAGCGTGTCCGATGCTGCCGCGTTCTACAGAGCTGAGGAGGGGAGCTCGATGGAAAAGGTGTTCTGGTCTCAGTATGCTGAGGCCGGACATCCGGTGCCCCTGAGCGACCAGCTGAAGCAGCCGGTCGAGCTCCACAAGGTGGCCGAACAGGCCATGAAGGGCCTCATAGTTCGGCTGTGGCCCAAAGAAGCCATGTCTGGGAGCTACTTCGGTCTGGTGCGGCGGCTGGTGGACGCTTGTCCATGGGTTGAAGTCATCAAGCACTCCGCCTGCATTGAAGGTGCCCATCGGGCCCTTGCCCGTGCTAAAGTGCACTGGGGCAGGATGGATGCCGAGAAGCTTGTGACGGACTTGCCACCGCCGGGCAAGGAGTATCGCACGCCCGAGATGTATTATAAGGGTGTCCTGAAGGGCGCCCGCCTTATAGCGGGTGAATGCTCCAAAGATGTAATATTTGAGTAGACTCGCATTTTGTTATCCTGTGCGCTGAAAACTTTGTTCATATGCACTAACCAATGCTTGTTAATTTAAAATATTACCTTCTGTGTGGCCGTTTATCAAATTTGAGAGATGGCAAGTCATTTGCTTCAGCCCCCATGCCACGAGTGTTGGGGTGTTTGGGATAAACTTGAGCGCTCTTGTTCCCATTCTTGGGTCCTTCGAGGGATGCGCTCAACACAACGAACGAGGCAACAGGACTTATAATGCTTGAACACTCCCACTTAGCCATAGAATTCTATAATTTTAAATTTCAGCGAAGCCCCTAGTGTTCGGAAGACCGAATTCGGGGCGCTATCCACACCTGGGGCCGGACAAAGCCGGCTCCTCGCTCTAAGCGACATAAGTCTTTAGGGACTCGAAAAGACCTCTCGAACAGCGATCGGCTCTCGCCCTATCATGACGGTCAGTTTTAGCTTTCTCCACTGAGCTGCTCAACCCAGCTCAACTGGGGCACAATCGCAGTGGTTCTCCCAGCGCTACCTTAGCCGATATAACGGAACATAAGGTACGAAAACATAGGAGCCGGGCAAACCCAACTATTGACCCAAGACATGATTCGGAGCCGATGCATATAATGTTATAAGTTCGGCGTGCCGCACTTGTGAAATTGTTCGGACTTATCACACCATATTTTGGGGAACTTAAGCCCCTGGTGTATTTGGCCATACCAAAGCGTACGGGTGCAACATGTCATAAGTGAACATATATAGATAAAAAAAGGAATGCAATAATAGGCAAAAAGCGATGCATTGTTTATTCAAAAATATTGCAATGAAAGCAGAGCGATACAAGTAGTGCGATAAGCAAGGGATGGGACTATTTAACATGTCCCCCTCCAGGGGTAGGCTGCGGGATGGTATGCAAAACAGGTATAATGCTCGTAATAGAGACCACCTGGATACTCGACGTAGCTTTTCTGCTTCCCTGGCTGTTGCATCGTGAGTTCGGCAGGTCTACTGCCGGACAGGGCTTCTGGAAAACGGAGTCCTGTGAATAAGAGAAAAAAGAATGACACAATTGGGAGCCCGTGGTGTGGTTGAGCCGCACTCTAGGCATGCCGTGGTCGTGCCCCTCCCCCTATGCCCATGGTATCTCCAGAGCGTAGCTATGTACGCGTGGTACTGGTCTCGCGATTTCGCGAGGGCTGGGGTTGGGGCCGCATTGCTACGCGTGCTCGGAATGTGCCAGGTGGTCTTGTTGTAGGTTACTTCGGGCGCGCTTGACGGTGTCAGGCTGCTTAACAGCCGGACTCGAGAATTGCCTTAAGAGGCTGCTTTGTATTTCCGCCGCGAGAGCTGTTGTATGCTCCTCCGTTCGAAGAGAGCGTTCGGTGTTTCCGTTGACCATAATCACTCCTCGAGGGCCTGGCATCTTGAGCTTGAGATATGCGTAGTGCGGCACCGCATTGAATTTTGCAAATGCGGTTCGTCCGAGCAGTGCATGATAGCCGCTGCGGAACGGGACTATGTCGAAGATTAACTCCTCGCTTCGGAAGTTATCCGGGGATCCGAAGACCACCTCAAGTGTAACTGAGCCTGTACAATTGGCCTCACACCTGGTATGACACCTTTAAAGGTCGTTTTTGTGGGTTTAATCCTTGATGGGTCTATGCCCATCTTGCACACTGTATCCTGATAAAGTAGGTTCAGGCTGCTGCCGTCGTCCATCAGGACTCTAGTGAGGTGAAATCCGTCGATGATTGGGTCTAGAACCAATGCGGCGAATCCGCCATGGCAGATGCTAGTGGGGTGGTCCCTTTGATTGAAAGTGATCGGGCAGGAGGACCACGGATTGAACTTTGGGGCGACTGGCTCCATCGCATATACGTCCCTGAGTGCACACATCCGCTCCCTTTTGGGTATGTGGCTTGCGTATATCATGTTCACCGTCCGCACTTGTGGGGGGAAACCTTTCTGTCCTCTATTGTTCGACGGCCGGGTCTCTTCCTCGTCGTTGCTATGCAGCCCCTTGTCAATGTTTTCAGCAATTAACTTGCCTGCCTGCTTGAACACCCAACAGTCCCTGTTGGTGTGATTGGCTGGCTTTTTGGGGGTGCCATGTATCTGGCACGAGCGATCGAGTATCCGATCCAAATTGGACGGGCCCGGAGTATTTCTTTTAAATGGATTTTTCCGCTGACCGGGTTTAGAGCCTCTGAATCCGGCATTGACTGCCGTATCTTTAGTATTATCACCGTTAATGCGGCGCTTGTGCTTGTTGCGATGCGATCTGCCATTGCTGTCCTTGGTATCCGAACTACCAGAGTTTTTGGTCAGGTTGTTACTGCGAGCTAGCCAGCTGTCCTCTCCCGCGCAGAAGCGGGTCATGAGTGATGTGAGGGCTGCCATGGATTTCGGCTTTTCCTGTCCTAGGTGCCAGGAAAGCCACTCATCGCGGATGTTATGTTTGAAGGCTGCAAGGGCCTCTGCAGCCGAACAGTCGACGATTTGATTTTTCTTGGTTAAGAACCGTGTCCAGAATTGTCTGGCCGATTCGTCTGGCTGCTGAATTATGTGGCTTAGGTCATCGGCGTCTGGTGGTCGCACATATATGCCCTGGAAGTTATCAAGGAATGCGGCTTCCAGGTCTTCCCAACTCCCAATTGATTCTGCTGGCAAGCTGTTGAGCCAATGCCGAGCTGGTCCTTTAAGCTTGAGTGGGAGGTATTTGATGGCATGTAGATCATCACCGCGGTCCATGTGGATGTGAAGGAGATAGTCCTCAATCCAAACCGCAGGATCTGTTGTGCCGTCGTATGATTCAATATTTACGGGTTTGAAACCCTCGGGGATTTGATGATCCATTACTTCGTCTGTGAAGCATAGTGGGTGTGCGGCGCCTCTCTGTTGGGCTATATCACGACGCAGCTCAAACGAGCTTTGTCTACTGTGTTCGGCCCGGCCGAAATTGCTGTATTCGGCGTGACGGTTGTCGTCACGTATCATGGGGCACCCACGCCATCCGTAGATCGATCTTGTTTGCCTTACCTTATCCTCCAATATGTCTCGTAAGTCCGGTGCATTCCCTCGTGGCTTTGTACTTTTCGAGCAACGCCGGGGTGCGGCTTTAATGGAGGGCCTAGAGGCCTCTCTGTCGTGGCCACGAGGTGGCCGGTCGGCCGTATTGTGCGTTGGTGATGTAGGTTTATGTGCTGCCTCCTCTAATCGGGCTAGCAGCTTGCGTTTGGGGTAGCTTTTGGAGGGGCGTTCGAGTTCATACTCTTCGGCCGCAATGACTTCAGTCCATCTGTCGGCTAGCAAGTCTTGGTCAGCTCTAAGCTGTTGCTGCTTTTTCTTGAGGCTGCTTGCCGTGGCCATAAGCCTGCGTTTGAAACGCTCTTGTTCGACGGGATCCTCAGGCACGACAAATTCATCGTCGTCGAGGCTTGCCTCCTCTCCGGAGAGAGGCATATAATTATCATCCTCTACCTCTCTATCTGCCACTCTCTCATGAGGGCTGGTTTCTCCATCCTCCTGTGCTGAATCTTGCTGGAGGGGGTTGTCTTCGGCACTGTCCGGGGTGTTATTGTCTCCGGTGCCGGAATCTCCATTTTTGCTGTGGCGGGATTTAGAGCGGCGCCGCTGACGCCGGCGCTTAGGCTGTTTCTTGGAGGGGTCATCCTACGTTGTTCCATCGCCATTCCCATCCTTTGGGATATCCATCATGTATATGTCGTATGACGAGGTGGCCTTCCAGTGCCCTGTAGGCGCTGGTTCTTGGTCGTCTCCGGCATCATCGTCCATACCGTCGATGTCTTCGGGGTCGAAGTCTAGCATGTCGGTTAAGTCGTCCATAGTGGCTACGAAGTGGGTGGTGGGTGGGCTTTGAATTTCTTCGTCGTCCGCATCCCAACCGTCCTGACCATAATCCAGCCAGGGCTCTCTTGATAAAGAGAGACACTTTAATGAATTCAAGATGTCGCCAAAGGGAGAGTGCTGAAAGATGTCCGTGGCGGTGAACTCCATGATCGGCGCCCAATCAGATTCGATTGGCAGGGGCGCGGAAGGTTCGGAGTCCGGAGAGAAGTCCGGCACCTCGGAGTCACGGGCTTTGCGAAGGACAGGGTTGGTATCCGGCTCTATCACCATAGAGGTAGCAGCCCCCGGGGCGGTGTCTAACCACCCGTCCTCAATCGGCGCAGTCGGCTCCGAGCTAAGGGTCAGAGCGGAAACTTGTGCGGCCTCCAAGGCACTGTCCGACGGCAGAGCTAGATCATGCCCATCGTGACAGTGCGGCACGCTTGGCTGTGGCTCAAACCCGTCGAAGATCAAGTCTCCACGGACATCAGTCGTATAGTTCAAACTTCCAAATCTGACCTGATGGCCAGGGGCATAGCTTTCGATCTGCTCCAGATGGCCAAGTGAATTGGCCCACAGCGCAAAGCCGCCGAATACGAAGATCTGTCCGGGGAGAAAAGTCTCCCCCTGGACCGCGTCGTTGTTGATGATCGAAGGAGCCATCGGGCCTATAGGTGACGACACAGAGGCACTCTCAATGAAAGCACCAATGTCGGTGTCAAAACCGGCGGATCTCGGGTAGGGGGTCCCGAACTATGCGTCAAGGCGGATGGTAACAGGAGACAAGGGACACGATGTTTTTACCCAGGTTCGGGCCCTCTCGGTGGAGCTAAAACCCTACTCCTGCTTGATTAATATTGATGATATGGGTAGTACAAGAGTAGATCTACCACGAGATCAAGGAGGCTAAACCCTAGAAGCTATCCTATGGTATGATTGTTGTTAGTCCTATGGACTAAAACCCTCCGGTTTATATAGACACCGGAGAGGGCTAGGGTTACACAGAGTCGGTTACAATGGTAGGAGATCTACATATCCGTATCGCCAAGCTTGCCTTCCACGCCAAGGAAAGTCCCATCCGAACACGGGGCGAAGTCTTCAATCTTGTATCTTCATAGTCTTGGAGTCCGGCCAAAGATGATAGTTCGGCTATCCGGACACCCCGTATTCCAGGACTCCCTCAGCCTCCCTCTATAAATAGAGCTAGCCACCACATAGTAAAGGGGGATCCAGATTTCGGGTAGACTAGAGAGAGAGGCGACTGAACTCACCCAAGCAGTTCATCACACCAGCTCAAGAACAGCCCCTCGCGAGGTTGTTCTCCCTTTGTATTGTTCATCATCAGCCCCTGAGGCAATCCACCACATCACACACTGGAGTAGGGTATTACACCACAATGGTGGCCTGAACCAGTATAAACCTCGTGTCCCTTGTGTGTTCTTCTTTCTAGCCTAGATTCCTTGTGAGGCTTCGAGACGCGAGTTGCTAGGGGAAAGATCTTCGTGCGCACCCCAGAGTTCGAACCTCGAGGGTCTGCCGGAACCCGAAATCCGACATTTGGCGTGCCAGGTAGGGGTGTGCAGGAATCCTTCTTCCACCGCCTCGCGTTCGTCGTCCATCGCGCCCATGTCAGACGCTCACCGAGCTCGCGCCGAGCGTCGGGCTGCTCTCGCCGCCCGAGTCGCCCACACGGCTCCCATCAGCGGGTGCCCCCATCGTTCCCCGTCGCCTGCCGCCAGCGCCGCCACCGGCCCGGCGGGGAACGAGCAGCAGGCGTCGTTGCTGCATCCCTCGCTGCGGCGGGAAGGCCGCACCGCCACCCCGTCGCTGACTCCAGCCGGTTCGTCGCCGCACGTCCGTCGCACTCCCGCGGACGCGCATGCCGCGTTGCTCCTGGCATGTGAGCTCCTTTACTATCGCCCTGTCGACGACCTCTACGACGAGTGGCTCGCACGCATCACCGAGCTCGTCAGCGCCGCAGGGGGCTCCCCTGCGCCGTCCCTCTCGCTGCCTCGCCCTCCATCCTGCGTAGGAGGCACAGGTCAGGAGGTACCTCCGCTACCTCCTCCCCAAGAAGGCGCCCTGGCTCCAAGGCGCGCGTCCCCAGGATGAGATGCACCGTGTCTGGCGCCCGCGTGACAAGAAAGGAGCTGCCAAGAAATCCCTCGTCCCCAAGAAGGTGCTCGTGTGCTCTCGGCACCGGTGCGCCATGACCGCATCCCTACACCACCACGTCAAGACCCCGCGCTGCTCCAGGCAGCGGTGCGTGGGAATCCCCAGGAGCAAGCCCCGCATCGGTAGAGAGCTCCGGTGGCCACCGCAGGCTGCCGCGCCTTCACCGCCGAGCAGCATAGCATCGCATGGCCCGACAAGTTCAAGCCGGACCTGCCTCCTCGCTACGACGGTACTGTCGACCCCGCGGAGTTCCTCCAGCTCTACGAGTTGGGCATCGAGGCGGCCAACGGGGACGAAAAGGTCATGGCGAACTAGTTTCCCATGGCGCTCAAGGATGGCGCCTGCACTTGGCTCCTAAACCTGCCTCCCAGCACGATCTCCTCTTGGGACGAGATGCGCACTCGCTTTATCGCCAACTTCCAAGGCACTCGCGACCGGGCCCCGCCCATGAGTGACTTGCGCCGCATCAAGCAACAGCCAGGAGAGACCCTGCAGAAGTACATCCAGCACTCCAACAACGCCCGCCTCAAGATCCCCAGGGTGACTGAGGAAGCCATCATCTCAGCCTTCTCCAATGGCATGCGTGACATCAAGATGAAAGAAGAGCAAGCGATCCATGAAGACCTATGCACATCTATGGAGCTGTTCAACTTAGCGACCAAGTGCGCCAGGGCTGAGGAAGGGCGCCTCTCCCTCCTCGGACTTCCAGCTGCTGATCCGGAAGAGAAGAATCCCAAAGTCAAGGACGTGAAGCGCAAAGGAGTTGATGTGCTCGCAGCGGAGCCAGACACCAAGCAAGGCAGGGATCAGCCGGAGTCATCCAAGGGCAGTCGGTACTATGTGTACCACAACCTCCACATCCACAACACCAACGAATGCCAAGAGCTCAGGGCTATGCGAGATGGGTGTATCGGCCGACGCCCCGAGTGCAACGATCGAGGATATGGCCGAGGAGGAAGAGGTGAAGGACGATGGGAAGACCGTGGCCCTCGCCAAGGGTGGTGCGACCGACCTCGTGAGGACCGTTGGCAGGACCAGCCTCGCGAGGGAGGTTGGAGGGATCAGCCTCGTGAGGATCGCCCGCAAGGCAACGCAGGCCTCCCTCCTCTGCCACCGCTGCCAAGGAGGAATGAAGACTAGCATCAGGACAAGGGGGCTAGGGGCTTCCAGGAGCCGCGCGCAATTGCTTGCATCCTGGGCGGCGCTAAGGCCCCAGCCTCACAGCGCATCTTCAAGCAGTTTGCTCGCGAGGTGAATGCAGTCCTCCCCAAGCTTGAGGCCACGCGCCCTCTTAGGTGGTCTGCGTGCACTATCACGCTCAGCTCAGCGGATTAGCTCAAGTGCGCGGCAACGGCCGAAGTCCTCCCAATGCTTTGTTCCCCAGTCATCAGCAATGTGCAAGTCACCAGGACCCTCATCAATGGAGGGGAAGGACTCAACGTCCTGTCCGTTGAGACGTTCATCGATCTCCAAGTGCCATATGATCAGCTTCAGCCGACCAAGCCTTTTTCAGGAGTCACTGATGGTTCCACCATTCCAATAGGGCAAGTTCGCCTTCCTGTCACCTTCGGGCAGCGCAACAACTACCGCACCGAGCTCATCGACTTTGATGTCGCCCACATTCGCCTGCCATACAATGCCATCCTCAGGTACCCAGCCCTGGCCAAGTTCATGGCAGTGACTCACCATGGCTACAATGTCCTCAAGATGCCAGGAAGCGGTGGAGTCATCACATTCCCTTGTGAAGAAAAGGATGCAGTGTGTTCTCTTGAGCGTGCCTTCCAAGCCGCGGTAATCGAAGACCCAGGTCACAGGAGCGGGAGCCTTCCCGAGGCAGTCCCTAAGAAGAAGAAGACCTCACCTGGCCCAAACCATCCAGAGGCAGGCACCTCCAGAGGCGTTGTGTCGGGATCCGCGCCCATTCAAGGGGTGCCGCCCTCTGTTGCATAGGAAGGCGCGCCCGGCGCCCTCCTCGGGCAGGGCTCGGGGGCTCTCTCCTGGAGGGCCACCGACCTTGCCAAGGTCACGAGGGAGGCGCTCGGGCACCACTTGGAGGCGTGCTTCAAAGCACGTTTCCCTCAGGAAGGTATGAGTCAATGAGGGCCAAACCCTCAGGAGTTCATCGCGAGAAACACTCAGGAGCTACAGGAGTCAAGAGTCATGCGCGGCAGCCGCCACTTGCCCGCTGTAGCCCCCCATCCAGGCGAGGATGGTGGGCTGCATGTCTGCATCGACGTACCAGGGCTCAACCAAGTTGCATCTCAGGAGCGCCTCTGGCCTTCGCGTGTGGGGCGTTGTGAGGGTCCACCTCACAGCTACGTTCGCATGCCTCTCGGTCTGCCGAACGCGGCCACAGCTCATCAGCGCCTGCTGAGGAGCATCCTGGAGGCTCAGGAGGTTAGGCATTGCGCGGTCCTAGCGAAGATGGAGATGGTCCTCGAAGATCCACCTACTCCCTCGGAGCCTCCCGAGGCCCCTGGCCCCGGGAGCTCGTGAGGGTCGGCTTCCTCACCACGCGTCGTCCGCTACTTCAGCATCTCTTCATCTCCAACGGTATCAGGTGACATCTTTCAAAGTTTCATTTTCAGCTGGGAGCGCCCACAGGGCCGCATCATTCCCAGGTCGCGTGGGTCCGTCCCTGCGGCATGTATCCGTTTTGCTTATGTTCTTTGTCCACCTAATTGGGGGCGCCCCTCGGGCTGCATTATCCCCAAGCTGCTCGGGCCTGACCCAGTGGCATTTGCTTTTTCCGCATCTATCTAAATGGATTTGCTCCTTCATGCTTAACCTGCTTGACATATCGCCTGCTTGATTGACACCTACCTTTGGAGCCACTCGCTCTGGCACGGCGCTTGCGCACGGGTCCGTCCCTGCAACTCCGATAAATCTGAGTGATCGAGCTCTGGCCGCGGCAGCCCTGCAAGGAGCCACCTCGCTAGGCCCTCAGTGCCCCAATCACTCCCTCGGAGCAACCAATGGTTGGCTAGCAACCGTAACGACACACCTTATTTTCCCTCGTGATTGGTATGCAGGACCCGCTCCAGGAGTAACGCTGGGGGGCGTCGCGAGCTTTCTCTCCCTCTCTCCGGCACAATCCGCTCACGCGTTAAAAGGGGGGCGCCTAAGCATCGCGACTCATGGGATCTTACTGGCTCTCCAGCCCTAACCCTTGGCTTTGACCCACGGCATCGCGACATGTCATACCAGCGGCGGCTGAGATCGCTCGAGGGCGGGGACCTGAGGACGTAGAGCATGAAGGAAAGTGCGGGGAAGAGGGAAGAAGCTCATGAGGGCCTGACCCAGCAACACCCCACCTGCCGCCACGCAGGCCCGGCACCTCTTCAAAAACTACTCCAACCCTACGAGATAAGTCATGCAAAAACTGAATCGACTCAGCGCTAAACCCTCGCCTACTACAGCTCTGTCACGGCAACGTTGCCTACCTTTCTTGCCCAGCGGAGGCTGCTTGAGAGCTAAAGGGGACCTCCTGAGCATCGCGACTCAAGGGCTCTTACTGGACCTTGGGTCGCTCACCTCCTGGCCATGACCACGGCATCGCAACCTGGCATACCAGCGACGGCTGAAGCCTACCTGGGGACCGGGACCTGTCGGTGTAGAGCACCAAGCCCTCGCGAGGAAAGAAAGGGGGAGCTGAGCCGGGGCAGAACGCGCCTCTCGCATCGTTTCATGATAAGGATGTACAATTCACAAAATATGTGGAATGCGCCTTACATACCCCCATGGGGTGCCATTTTGATTCCTCGCAGGGAACAAAAGGTGCTAAAGAGCGACAACTACGCGCGCCTCCGCAGGAGACGCCATCATCAACAGTGGGTCATCAGGCGTCGGTGCCAACCCCATTCAGATCAGCAGCCGCCCTGCTCCAGGCGCGACGCGAGCTCGGGGGCTCGTAGCTATCGTCGCTTGTCTCCGGAGTCGCGTGAACCTCGGCGGAGTCACTGGGCCCTCTGGCTCCACCGCTGCTGCCTGAGGAGCTGCTGGGCAAGCGGTTGGCAGGCTTGGTCCACGGCACTCCGATGCCCCGGCCGCCTCCCTTGGGGCAGCATTCCAGCCGGCGTCCTTTTGCATCGAAGACCTTGAAGAACATCAAGGGGGCGCCATCGTATTCGAGATGGATTACGAGGGCGCCCCCTGTCTGGCAGACCCGGGCGATCTCGCCCCAGCCGCGGGTCAGGAAGACCTTGCCCGGGGCGGCGACCTCGACCTCCGCCTCGGTCGCGGGGGTGTTGCACTCGGCATGCTGCAGCCAGATCTCCCGAGGCCCCCTCGACGGAATCTCGAAGGCGAAGGAGGGAGGAAGGCGAATCTAGGATGGAGGAGGCATGGTGGCGTGAAGCACAAGCTCGCAGGAAGATCCCTCGACATGAACTCCAGGGGGAACGACGCGCATCGCCATAACCCGCCGACGTCGACGGCGGCACCGTCGATGTTGCTCGGCGCCTTCTTCTCCAAGACCCTCGATTCGGGCATACAAGGGCAGCGGAAACCCAGGCGGCGGCCGCTCGTACCAGGGCCTCGACGCCTCCTGCCGAGCACCCTCATCTCGACGGCAAGGGACTGGCCGCTTCTTCGGTGGAAGCGGGTCGGGACCCTCTCGGGGGGCCTTTCCCTTCTCTTCTGCAGAAAACCGGCGGATCGGCGCCATTGGCGTAAGGTGGAGCAAGGGCAAGGAAGAAGAAGAAAGGAAGTAGCAGGAAGGAATGGACTGCAAGGGCTCGCGCTGTTCCATACTTATAGCCGGAGGAGGCCAACCGTCGGCCACCACGATCGCAGGTAATCATGACCCGTTTTTGCATGCAGGGACTTGTCAAGTCGTGCGGTTGCCGAGTCGTCGTGGGGGAGCGGAGACGCCCACGTCCAATCAATAGCCACGCGGCGCCCAAGGCCGCAGGCTATTGGGGCCCACAATGGTTCGCACTTGCCCCTTCGCTTCTCTGCTAAGCCAAGTCCTGGCGCGCCTTGGGCCCGGGGGCTACTGTCGGCGTTCTGGGAACGGGGGTCCCCAGACTTGCCTGCCTGTGGCTTGCGGCGTGGCTCAAGTGGGGGCCCAGTGCAGCCCAGCTTCGTCAACTCAAGCTCAAGACCCTCGCGAGGGGCCAAGCCTCGCGGGGCGGATGATGGAAGCTTCCTCAGGAAGTAGCCTCTTCAGGCGGGCTCGCGAGGAGGCGGAGAGATCAAGGCAGGGTACCTCGCGAGGTGCCCGTGACGCAAGCCATGACGATCGGGACCAGGCGGGCGCCAGGCGGGCGTCGGCCTGCGCAGTGTCCTTGTTTCCCCTTCGGTGCAAAGGGGGCAAGCACAGGCCAAGGCATCAGGCAAAGGTTACCGTTTCGGTGCAACAAGACCAAGACCAGCGGAGCGGCAGGATGGAGGTCACCATGGAGCCCAGGACGGCGTCACCGCTAGAGTCTTTGGCAATCGAAGACCAACTTTAGTCAGGATAAGTGTACTAGATGTTCCCCTTCAAAATAGCCAATTGTTGGCGCCCTTCCCGCTCATTATTTGGGAAGAGGTCCAGTGCCTCCCTCTATAGATAGAGCTAGCCACCACAGAGTAAGGGGGGTCCAGATTTCGGGTAGACTAGAGAGAGAGGCGACTGAACTCACCCAAGCAGTTCATCGCACCCGCTCAAGAACAGCCCCTCGCGAGGCTGTTCTCCCTTTGTATTGTTCATCATCAGCCCCTGAGGCAATCCACCACACCACACACTGGAGTAGGGTATTACACCACAATGGTGGCATGAACCAGTATAAACCTCGTGTCCCTTATGTGTTCTTCTTTCTAGCCTAGATTCCTTGCGAGGCTTCGAGACGCGAGTTGGTAGGGGAAAGATCTTCGTGCGCACCCCAGAGTTCGAACCTCGATGGTCTGCCAGAACCCGAAATCCGACAAGTCGCCCCAAAGTTCAACCCATGGTCGTCCTGTCCGATGACCTTCGATCGCATGGACCATCTGACCAATATCCTTCATGGCGGTTCGGCCGCTCTAGTCCTCGACCCAATTATTGATGGATTCCACCTTACGCGAGTCCTCATGGATGGTGGCAGCAGCTTGAACCTGTTCTATCAGGATACAGTGCGCAAAATGGGTATTGATCCCTCAAGGATCAAGCCCACAAAAACCACCTTTAAAGGTGTCATACCAGGTGTAGAGGCCTGCTGTACGGGCTAGATCACACTGGAAGTGGTATTCGGATCCCCGGATAATTTCCAAAGCAAAGAGTTGATCTTCGATATCGTCCCATTCCGAAGTGGCTATCATGCACTGCTCGGACGAACCGCATTTGCTCGATTCAATGTGGTGCTGCACTACGCCTACCTCAAGCTCAAGATGCCCGGACCACGTGGTGTCATAACAGTCAACGGAAACACGGAACGCTTCCTCCGTACCGAGGAGCACACTGTCGCCCTTGGAGCAGAAGTACAGAGCAGCGTTTTTAGGCAGAACCTGAATTCAGCAGTAAAGCACCCGAACACCGTCAAACGAGTCCGAACTACTCTGCAGCAGGACAGTCCAGCTCGTCCAGAGCTTGACTAGCAATTTGGCCTCCGTCCCAGTCCCAGTCACGCGGTGACATTTGTGCCACGCGTACATAACTACGCACTTAAAATACCATGGGCATGGATGGAGGCACAGCTAGACCGTGGTCCATAATGTGGCTCAATCGCCCCTGGATTCGCATACCTTCACTTTCCCTTTTATTTCAGGTTTTTCTCTTCTCGAGGCTTTTCTGATAACCTGATCATCGGACCTATCATGGGATGGATACACCAAGAAGGCAAGAAGCTTTGACGTACGAGGGAACCCCCAGGTGATCTCTGCTAACAATCGTTATACCTGTTTTAAACCTGCATGCAGCTCGCCCTTGGTCGTGGCATGTCAAATAGGCTTATTTGCTTATCACATTACTTGTACAAATACGCCTTGATGTATTAATCAAATCACAATGGAAAATAATTTGCGGCGTCAGCTTATTACTTGATCTTTTTCCTCTTTTTTATATTCTTATCTATTGCACCCGTACATTCTGGTACGCCGTAACTCGCCAGGGGCTTTTTCATACCCCATAACACGGCAATAAAGTCCGAACACTTTTACAGTATAGTTCGGCACCCCGAACTTATAGCATTATGTGCATCAGCTCTGAATCATGTCTTTGGTCAATATTTGGGTTGCCCGGATCATGTGCTTGCTACCTTACGTCCTGCTATATCAGCTAGGGTAGTAAAGGGAGAACTACTGCGATTGTGTCCCGATTCTTCCGGATGAGCACCTTAGTAGAGAAAGCCAAAAACTGACTGTCATGATGCGGCGATAGCTGGTCAGCTGTTCGAGAGGTTTAAAATCCTTAGAGATTTTACCCGCATTTGCGATGAGTCGGTTTTAATCCAATTAGGCGTGTATAGCGCCCCAAGTTTGGACTTCCGAACACCAGGGGCTGCACCAAAATTTTCGTTGTCAAACTCCTATGGCTAAGTGAGGGTGATAAAGCCGTATAGTCTGATTGCCTTGTTCGTTGTGCTAAACACCTCCTTTAAGGACCAAAACTTGGAGTAAAGAGTGTTTAGATTTATCCCAAACACCCCCGTACTATCTACGTGGGGGCAGAAGCCGACGACTGGCCAACTCTCAGATTTCATAAACGGCCTCACAAGAAGTAAAATTTTAAATAAACAAGCATTATATTACATAATGATCTTGTTTCATATTACAGGACAGGATAACATGAGTGCATTCATGGGAATATGATATCCTTGGTATATTGCTCCGCCAAAAGGCGGGATCCCTCCAGGACACTGTCAAAGTACAGTTGGGATCTGCGGTGCTCCTTGCCCTCGAGCGGCCCCTCGGTCATCAACTTCGTGGCGTCCATCTTCGCCCAGTGCATCTTGGCGCGGGCCAAGGCCATTCGCGCACCTTCAATACAGACCGACCGCTTGATGGCTTCAAGCCGAGGGCAGGCCCTGACAAGCTGCTTCACGAGTCTGAAGTAGCTGCTAGGCATGGCTTCGGCAGGCCATAGCCGTATTATCAAATCCTTCATGGCTAGTTCGGCCGCCTTATGCAGCTCGACCAGCTGTTTCAGCTGATCGCTAAAGGGCACTGGATGTTCTGGTCCAAGGTATTGCGACTAGAACAACTTCTCTGTTGAGCTCCCCTCTTCGGCTCGATAGAATTGCGGAGCGTTTGACATGCTCCACTGCAGATCCCTAAACGCCCCTGGAGAGCTCCAAATTCGGGTAAGTAAAAGGAACCTTTCCTTCACATATCTGCTTTGCATAATGAAAGCCTTACCCGCCATGATCTTCTTGGCCGCCTGGATTTCCTGGAGGGCGCCCTGGGCTTTAGCCCAGGCATCTTGTGCGCTTTGGCGGGTCTTGGCAAGTTCAGACTCTTGCTCCTTAAAATCGCGCTCCAAGGACTCACACTTCTTGATGGTGTCCTGGAGCTCTTGCTGGACCTTGCTGACCCGGGCTTCCTGCTTCTCGCGCGCGGCTCATTCCTTGGCCGCTTTGTCCTCGGCCTCGGCCAACACCTTCTTGAGGGCCGCTACTTTGATCGTGGCCCCTAATAAAGTTCATGACACTTTAGTCAGCATGAATCATTCATCCTTCCTGAATATATACAAGGTTACTGCATACCTTGACTGTCCTCCAGCTGCTTCTTCACATGGCCGAGCTCTTCCTCGGTCTGCTCCAGATTCTGCTTCAGTCCGGAGACATATTAGATTAGACTCCTGCAAAAATTATTTGATACTTTGTTCGGTTTTTCTTTCCGAACACCGGACAGAGTATCAGGGGCTACTGTTTATACTGTGACAATGTTTTTACAATTACATTACTTACCTCAAAGCTTGTGAGAAGGCTAGCGCAGGCTTTGGTTAGTCCGCTTTTTGCGGACTGGATCCTCGCAATCGGTATGGTGTTCTTCCATAATGGAAGTGCCTTGCAGCGCTTCCGGCAAACTATCTGGTGCCTCTGGATGGACAGAGGCCACCGGTGGAATAGGCGTACCGCCTCCTTTTGAAAGGGGTGGCTGGCCTGGTTTCGGAGCTGCATGTGTCTCCGGAACTATATTCGGCTAAGGGGCAATTTGGATATGGCCCTCACCGTCAGTGTTCATGGGGGCTGGCTCCCCCATTTGTCCGTCCGCTGAGGCTTCACCCTCGGGTGCCTTCCTGATGGCCTCCGGATTCTCTCGCGTGCCGGGGATCCTTCGGGATGACGCCTCGGTGCCATCCAGGTCCCGGGGAGAGGTGGCCGATGGGAGGGTCCCGCTGTCCGTCGCAGCCAGATCCAGCGAATCCTCTGAGGATAAGGACTGCTCGAGATTGGACCGAGCCGGACTGCAAATGCATAAATCAGCACATTAAAACAATAAAATAAAGAGGTCGGATACATGAACTTGTCCAAATACTTACGTTTTAGCTAGGGGCTTCTCCCTGGGTTTCCATTCCCAGCTGCTGTCGGTGGCCGCTGTGGAGCTGTCCGGAAGGGAAGCTTTCCCCTTCTTAGATGCCTCGGCCTCCAGGTGCGTGAAGGCCGTCCTCTTCTTTCTCCCCCCTACAGGGGGGAATGGATTTCCTCTTCTTCTGCCTCCTCCTCGTCGTCGTCTTCGGCGATGGAGGAGTGAGCCTCGGCATCTTCGGATGTCGCGTCCGAAGTACCCTTGCAGCGGAGACCACCTCTGGTCCCCTTGGCCTTCTTCTCTGGCACCTCAAAGGCGCCGGAAACAACATCTTCATCGGAAGCAGGGTTTCTGGGTCTTCAGGCAGCGGAGCCGGATAGTTAATCCGCTCTGCTATCTTTTTCCAGTCCTGAAATAATTGATAGGGAGACTTAGATGCCTTCCTCTAATATGCAGGTAAAGGGTACACCTTGAAAACATGAAAGAACTTACCGGATTAGCAGTGTGAGTTAGGTCGTGCCCACGATCCTCGTCCGTGGCCGGCGGCACCTCGTTGGCCTTGAAGAGCACCTTCTAGATATCTTCGTGCGTCGTGCCGAAGAGCTCTCATAGGGTCTGTTGCTTGGCCGGATCAAACTCCCACAGATAGCAAGTCTGGCATTGGCACGGAAGAATCAGGCGGACGAGCATAACCTGGATCACATTGACGAGCTTGACTTTCTTGTTTATCATACTCTGGAGGCGCGTCTGGAGCGCTCTCAGCTCGTCCGGAGAACCCCAGGTCAGGCCCTTCTCTTGCCAGGAGGTGAGCCGCATCGAGACTCCGGATCGGAATGCGGGAGCCGCCGCCCAGTTGGTGTCGTGCGGCTCGGTGATATAGAACCACCCCGACTTCCATCCTTTTACAGTCTCCATAAAGGAGCCTTCAGGCCTGGTGACATTGGGCATCTTTCCCACCATGGCACCTCCGCACTCTGCTTGTTGGCCTCTCACCACCTTTGGCTTCACATTGAAGGTATTCAGCCATAGGACGAAGTGGGGTGGGATGCGGAGGAAGGCCTCGCACATGACAATAAATGCCGAGATGTTGAGGATAGAGTTGGGGGCCAAATCATGGAAGTCTAGCCCGTAGTAAAACATCAGCCCACGGACAAACGGGTGGAGAGGGAATCCCAGCCCGCGGACGAAGTGTGTGAGGAACACAACCCTCTCATTGGGCTCTGGGGTAGGGACGATCTGTCCTTTGACCGGAAGCCGGTGAGTGATTCCCTTGGCCAAATCCTGGCCTCCCAGAGCTTCTTGATGTCCTTCTCCTTGACGGAGGAGGCCATCCACTTGCCTCTTGCTCCGGATCCAGACATGATAGGAGTGCTTTTTGGGGCGGAGAAGGCAAGAGCTTGGGCGCTGGAGCTCGAGGATGGATGAACAAAGGAAGGAGAAGGCATGGGTGAAAGAGGGTGAATCATTATCCCTTTATAAAGAGAGTAAAAGTCATGCGCCTCCCTACTCGCCTTAAAATTCACCTATTCCCCAAGCGCAATGCAGATGACACGGTTGGGTTACCCATGCCCGTATTGATGAGAATCCCATGATAAGGGGACATGATCTCTGCTTTGACAAGACGTGCCAATGAAACCGCACCTTGAAATACGGAGTGGCATGCTAAAAAACGGTTCGAATAATGACCGGGCAGTGGCGTGATGTCACGCTAGAAAAAGTTGTCAGCAGATTGGACTCGTGAAATATTATACTCTCTACGGTTGTGTGTGGTACTTGTTTTGCAGAGCCGGACACGTTTTCTATGCTCGGAAGGCTATGATGGAATATTCGGAGAAGGAACCCACCTTGCAATGCCGAAGACAATCTGCGCGCCGGACTCATCGTCATTGAAGCCTAGTTCAGGGGCTACTGAGGGAGTCCTGGATTAATGGGTCCTCGGATAGTCGGACTATATACTTTGGCCGGACTGTTGGGCTATGAAGATACAAGATAGAAGACTTCTTCCCGTGTCCGGATGGGACTCTCCTTTGCGTGGAAGGCAAGCTTGGCGATTCGGATATGTAGATTCCTTTCTCTGTAACCGACTTTGTACAACCCTATCCCCCTCCGGTGTCTATATAAACTGGAGGGTTTAGGCTTCTAGGGTTTAGCCACAATAATCATAACCTCCTGGGCTAGACTTCTAGGGTTTAGCCATTACGATCTCGTGGTAGATCAACTCTTGTAATACTCATATTCATCAAGATCAATCAAGCAGGAAGTAGGGTATTACCTCCATAGAGAGGGCTTGAACCTGGGTAAACATTGTGTCCCACGCCTCCTGTTACCATTAGCCTTAGACGCACAGTTCAGGACCCCCTACCCGAGATCTGCCAGTTTTGACACCAACAGAAGGTGATCCACTGAGCCCGCGTGTGATCAAGACGATCGGATATGTGCAAGATTTGGATCGGCTGGGCTTCCCGCTCTTGGATGAGCTGGCTATTGATGCAGCTCTGGGTTCTCTTCTGCCCAACTATGGGATGTTCATCTCAAACTATCAGATACATGGCATATATAAGAACCTCACTGAATTGCATGGGATGCTCAAGATGGCAGAGCAGGATATAAATAAAGGCACACATCAAGTGTTGATGGTGCAGAACTCGGGCAAGTTCAAGAAGAGTTGGTCCAAGAAGAAGGCTAAGGCAAAGGGCACAGAGATGGTAACCTCCGCTGTTGCACCGAAGTCAAGACCAGACTCGAATACCATTTGCTATCATTGCAAGGAAACTGGTCATTGGAAGAGGAACTGTAGCAAGTGGCTTGTTGAGCATGGCAGGAAGGCCGGAAATGCTGCTTCGGGCAAAGGTACACTTGTTACGTATGTTATAGACATTTACCTTGCTGACATACCTAGTAGCTCTTGGGTATTTGATACCGAATCAATTGTTCATATTTGCAACTCGATGCAGGGGCTGGTAAGAACTAGGCATGTGGCACAAGGGGAGATTGATATCAGGGTCGGCAACAAAGCAAGAGTTACTGCGTTGGAGGTCGGCACGATGCAGCTCCGGCTTCCTTCTAGATTTATTTTGGAATTGAATAGTTGTTTTTACATTCCTGCACTTAGTCAGGACATTATTTCTGCCTCATGCTTGATGAGTCAGGGTTATGAATTCAATTTAAAGGACAATGATTGTTCGTTTTATTTGAATGGTATATTCCATGGCTATGCACCCATTGTTAATGGGCTATTTATATTGAATCTAGAATAGGAACCGGTCTATAGCGTGAATGTCAAGAGGCATAAGCCTAATGAGATAAATTTGACATACTTCTAGCATTGTCGGCTTGGACGCATTAGTCTGAAATGCATGAAGAAGCTCCATGATGATGGGATCCTAACTTCGTCTAACTTTGGGTCGTTCGAGACATGTGAATCATGCTTGCTTGGCAAGATGACTAAGTCTCCTTTTCCAAAGAGTTGCGAGAGGATGTCCGAGCTGTTGGAGCTCATACATAGTGATGTGTGTGGTCCAATGACCACAACTGCCAGAGGTGGCTATCAGTACTTCATGACTTTTACTGATGACTTGAGTAGATATGGGTATATCTATTTGATGAAGCACAAGTCAATTTTTTTTGAAAAGTTCAAAGAGTTTCAGAACGAGGTTGAGAATGAGCTCAGCAAGAAAATAAAGCTTTTGCGATCAGATCATGGAGGTGAGTACATGAGCCAAGAGTTTGATGATCATATGAAAAGCCGAGGTATAGTACCTCAGCTCACACCTTCGGATACGCCATAGAGAAATGGCATGTAGGAACATAGGAATCGTACCTTGTTGGACATGATTCAGTCAATGATGAGCAAATCGGATTTACCCTTGTCATTCTAGGGATACGCTCTAGAAACTGCAGCTTTCACACTGAATAGGGTACCACCAAAATCCGTAGATAAGACACCACATGAGATGTGGACCGAGAAGAGTCCCAGTTTGTCTTTTCTAAAGATTTGGGGTTGTGAAGCATCTGTCAAGTGACTTATGTCAGAGAAGCTTACACCTAAGTCGGATAAATGCATATTCGTGGGATATCTGAGGGAAACCTTGGGATATTGCTTCTACAACTGGGAAGAGAACGAAGTGTTTGTTGCACGGAATGGGGTTTTCCTTGAGAAAGAGTTTCTCAGTTGGGAAGCTAGTGGGAGGATGGTCCGACTCGAAGAAATTCGAGGACTACTCGGGGATGGCTCGGCTGGTGATGATATCATGTTGGAGTCAGTCGGGGAACCCATAGTGGTAGCGGCACTGGAACTATGGAGGTCAGAAAGATTGCACAGAGTGCGTGATATATTGTTGCTAGAAAGCGACGAGCCGGCCACGTATGCGAAAGTGATGGTGAGCCCAAATTCTGAGGCATGGCTGGAGGACATGAGATCTGAGTTAAAGTCCATGGATGACAATCAAGTCTGGGACTTGGTTGATCCGCCGCCTAGTGTAGCAACCATTGGTTGCAAATGGGTCTTTAAGAACAAAACCGATGTGGATGGAAATGTTCAGATCCACAAAGCTCGGCTTGTCGCTAAAGGTTATGGACAAGTTCAAGGAATTGACTATGATGAGACTAACTCGCTGGTAGTGATGCTGAAGTAGGTGAGGATCGTACTACCTATATATAGCTGCATATTTCGATTACGAGATATGGCAGATGGATGTCAAAATGGCTTTCCTTCACGGAAATTTAACCGAGGACGTGTATATGATAAAACACGAGGGTTCTGTCGATCCAACTAGTGCTAGTAAGGTATGCAAGCTCAAGAGATCCATTTATGGGTTGAGGCAAGAATCTCGGAGCTGGAATGTTCATTTTGGTGAGGTCGTCAGTAGTCTCGGTTTCATCAAAAGTAAAGAGGACGTTTGTTTGTACAAGCAGATAAGTGGGAGATCGATAGTGTTTTTGATCTTGTATGTGGATGACATATTGTTTATTGGAAACGATGTTTCAATGCTGAACTCGGTCAAGGAATCATTGAATGGCAAATTTTCAACGAAGGACCTCGATGAAGCAGTTTACATATTAGGCATGAAGATCTATAGAGATAGATCGAGGAGGCTGCTCGGCTTAAGCCAGAGTATGTACATAGATAAAGTGTTGAAGCGGTTCAACATGAGTGTGGCGGAGAAAGGGTTCTTGCCACTCTCACATGGTATAAGGCTAAGCGAGACTCGTAGTCCTTCGACATCTAATGAGCGAAGCAAGATGAGTAGGATTCTGTATGGCTTGGCAATCAGATCCATCATGTATGCCATGGTATGTACAAGGCCTGATGTTGCTTTTGCAATAAGCCTAACAAATAGATACCAGACCAACCCTGGTGAGATTCACTGGGCGGTGGTGAATAATATTCTAAAAGTGCCTGAAAAGGAGAATCTTTTTGTCGGATTTAGGGTTCCGGCAAAACCCTTAAGGTTCAAACACTGGGGTGCGCACGAAGATTTCCCCCTACCGAATCTCGCTCTCAGCCTCGCCACGATCTCTAAGCTTAGCTCGATGAACTCACAACACAAGAGACACAAGATTTATACAGGTTTGGGCCACCGTTGTGGTGTAATACCCTACTCCTATGTGGTGGTGGTGGATTGCCTCTTGGGCTGATGATGAACAGTACAAGGGAAGAACTGCCTCCTTGGAGAGGTGCTCTTGTGCTTGGGTGGCGTTCTACTTGTTTTGGTTTTGGTCCTCTTCTACTGTGGTGGCTAGTCCTATATATTTATAGAGGCCCTGGTTCTCTCCCCAAATATGAGCGGGAAGGGATTCCACAATGGCGGGATTTGAAAGGGGACAGCTAGTACAAGATATCCTGACTAAAGGTGGTCTTCGCCTATCAAAGGCGCTGGTGGTGACGCCGTCTTGGGCTCCACGATGACCTTCGTCCTGCTGTCCTGCTGGTCTTGGTCTTGTTGCACCGATATGGAAACCTTTGCCTGATGCCTCGGTACTCCGCACCTGCACTTGCCCCCTTAGCACCAAAGGGGAAACGAGGACACTGCATGCGCTGGCGCCCGCCTGGCACCCACCTGGCCTTGGTCGTCATGGCTTGCATCACGGGAACCTCACGAGGTACCCCTTGCCTTGATCTCTCCGCCCCCTCGCGAGCCTACCTGGTGAGGCCGCTCCTGAGGAGGCCTTGTGTCGTCCGCCCCGCGAGGCTTTGCCCCTCGCGAGGGTCTTGAGTGTTGGTTGATGAAGACGGGCCATACTGGGCCACTGGTGGAGCCACACCGTGGGCCGCAGGCAGGCAAGTCTGGGGACCGCCGTTCTACAAAACCAACAGTAGCCCCCAGGCCCAAGGCACGCTCGGACTTGGCTTAGCAACGAAGCCAAAGGGCAAGTGCGGAGCACCGCGGGCCCCAATAGCCTGCGGCCTTGGTCGACGCGTGGCGACTGATTGGACGTTGGCGTCTCCGCTTCCCCATGCTGCCTCGGCAACTGCCTGACTTGATGAGTCCCTGCTGCATGCAAAAAGGGTTATCATTACCTGCGATCGTGGAGGTCGATGGTTGGCCTCCCTCCGTGCCCGCCTCAAGGGCAGCAGCGGGTCATCCTGTCGCTGCGCTCCGGTGAAGCACGAGGTGGGGTCTGGCTAAGCTCAGGAGGTTGTCGTAGATCCCTCCTCACAAACTGCTGCAAGGCGCGTGCTGCTTTTGCTTTGTTTTCCTTCCTTCCTGCATTGGGAGAGACAAGTATGGGGCCACGTGGGGGCATGCAACAAACTATGATTTCCTAGTTAACACGCTGCATTTATTGTTCCTGTGCTATGTCATGGCGTCGTTGTTGTACGTTGGCATGTAGGAACAACTTAGCTTGGTACTTTGAAGTAGTTTCTGCCTCGCGGGGTGCCCGCTTCAGGCCTTGCCGGGCGCCTTAGGAGCTGCAAAACACTCATTGAGATACTATCATTTCTGAACCCTGGTCGCAAGGTCTACCGGCCGTGGCCCGATGCTTCGTGTCACGATACCCGAGGGGCACGGACTAAGAGGGGTGCTCCCGCTGCGAATTCGAATGAGAGTGCCTCGCGAAAATTAGAATAAAAAGGCTCACTAGGGCGCCCGTATAGCCCCCTCGCAAGGCATGCGAGAGAGAGCACATCAGACAAAGAGCTGAAGACAGAAAACGGAGGTAGGAGGCGAAGGAACAGAACTGGCAAAGAATAGCAGAAGCAACTTTAATCAAGGTTCAACCAAGGAAGAGCGAGCCAACTGCAGAAAGCAAATGAAAAGCCGCGTCCGGCACCTAGTATAGTCTTCAAGTCTTCTCACCAGCGCGGAGCTAAGTGCTGCCACTGGGCATGGGAGGGAGCCCCCGAGGCCCAAGGGCGGCACTCCTGAGACTCCGCGGCGTGTACAGCCCCACTCATTATTACGTGAGAGTGTCACGGGCGGCGAGCTTCACAGGCACTGGGCCTTCTTCACAGGCACCAGGCCTTGCTTCATATCGCCAGATGAGGGCCGCCTTGCGCCACCCTCGACCATCATTGGCGGCGACCGGAGACCAGGACGACACCAAGGGGCAAAGGGGACGCCAGCGGCGCCCTCGACGACCACGGGTCCTCTGCCAGGGGTAGGCTTTGCAGCACCTTCCCGGCAGAGGGCCTACCTCCGGGAGACGCCTTGCTCCATGCGCCGTGGGGAGGGGCCTTGCTCCCGACCCCTCTCCTGCAGCCCCCAGTGTGCTCCTCCTGGTGGAAGGGAGGTTGCCGAGCTGGGGCAGTCGTCCGCTGCTGTGACCTGACCCTCATGTGACCCATGGTTAGCATAAGCTTGCTCCTGAGGAATTAGTGGTACCCAGTAGTTGTTGCTGCCGGCGCGGTTGGTGAGGCTCTCTTGAGGCTCCTGGAAGGGCTCGGCTTCTGGTGTTTCTTCCTCCCAGCCTGGACCGAGGAACATAAAGAGAGATACATGCCGCGGGGACGGACCCACTCGGCCTGGGAATGATGCAGCCCTGAGGGTGCTACTAGCTGAAATGAACTTGGGAGATGTTACCTGGCTCCATTGTAGAGGGGGTGTTGGGGCAGCTGAAGATGTGTAGTGTAGGGGCCGACCCTCACGAGCCACCGGGGCCCTGAGCCTTAGGAGGCTCTAAGGGTCCAGGTGGTTCCTTGAGGACCGTCTCCATCTCTGCTAGGATCATGTGGTGCCTGGCCTCCTGAGCCGCCAGGATGCTCTGTAGGTGACGCTGGTAGGTGGCAGCCGTGTTCGGCAGGTCGAAAGGCATGCGAACGTAGCTCTGCGGCGGACCCTCGGAGCATCCCACGCGCGAAGGCCAGAAGTGCTCCTGAGATGCGGCTCGGTTGATCCCTGGGACATTGATACAGACGCGTAGCCCACCATCCTTGCCTGGATGGGGAGCCACGCCAGGCAAGCGGTGCTCTCCGCGCATGGCCCTCGCTTCCTGAAGCTCCTGAGTGGTCTTGGCAATGAACTCCTGAACGTTGGACTTTCCATGCCCTGTGCCTTCCTGAGGGAAACATGCCGCGAAGCACGCCTACAAGTGGTGCCCGAGCGCCTCCCTCGTGATGTTGGCGAGGTCTAAGGCCCTCCAGAAGAGAGCCCCCGAGCCCTGCCCGAGGAGGGCGCTGGGCGCGCCTTCCTATGTGATGGAAGGAGGCGCACCAGGCACGGGCGCTGATCCTGTCGCGACACCACCCGAGATGCTGACCTCTTGAGGCCTTGTTCGGAGCGGTTGCTTCTTCTTCTTGGGGAAGGCCTCAGGAGGGTTCTCGCCCTTGCTGTCCGGGTGCTCGACTGTTGTGGCTTGGAAGGCATGCTCGAGGGAGCACACCACATCTCTCTCTTCACAGGGGACCGTGATGATTCCGCCGCTTCCTGGCATCTTGAGGATGTTGTAGCCGTGGTGGGTCACTGCCATGAACTTGGCCAGGGCTAGATACCCGAGGATGGCATTGTACGGTAGGTGGATGTGGGCGACGTCAAAGTTGAGGAGCTCGGTGCGGTAGTTATCGCGTTGTCCAAAGGTGACAGGGAGGCGGACCTTCCCTATCGGGGTGGTGGAACCATCGGTAACTCCTGAGAAAGGCTTGGTAGGCTGGAGCTGATCGTATGGCACTTGAAGGTTGTTGAACATCTCAATGGACAGGACGTTAAGCCCTGCGCCGCCATCGATGAGGGTCTTGGTGACTTGCACATTGCTGATGACTGGTGAACAGAGCATCGGGAGGACGCACTTGAGTAAATCTGCCGAGCTGAAGGTGATGGCGCACTTGGACCATCAAAGCGGGCATGTGGCCTCGAGCCTGGGAAGGGCTGCGTTCACCTCGCGAGCAAACTGCTTGAAGATACACTGAGAGGCTGGGGCCTGAGCTCCGCCCAAGATGCAAGCGATAGCACATGGCTCCTGGAAGCCTCCAGCCCCCTCGTCCTGATGCTGGTCGTCATTCCTTCTTGGCAGGGGCGGCAACGGAGGAAGGCCTGCATTACGCTGGGGGAGGTCCTCGCGAGGCTGATCCCTCCAAGCGCCCTCACGAGGCTGGTCCTGCTAGCAATCCTCACGAGGTCGGTCACGGCACTCCTGGTGAGAGCCACGGTCGTCGCATCGTCCTCCACCACGTCCTCCTCCTCGGTCGTAGCCCCGGGCGTTGCGCTCGGGGCATCGACCAAAGCGTCCTTCTCAAACAGCCCTGAGCTCCTGGCAATCGTTGGTGTTGTGGGTGTGGAGGTCGTGGTAGGCACAGAACGGTCGACTGCCCTTGGATGACTCCGTCTAGTCTCTGACGTGCTTCGTGTCTGGTTCTGCTGCGAGCACGGCCACTCCCTTGTGCTTCATGTCCTTGGCCTTGGTCTTCTTTTCTTCCGGGTCGGTAGCTGGGAGCTCGAGGAGGGAGAGGCATCCCTCCTCGGCTCTTGCGCACTTGGTCGCCAGGTTGAACAGCTCTAGGGATGTGCACAAATCCTCGTGGATGGCAAGCTACTCCTTCATCTTGACGTCACGGACGCCATCAGAGAACGCCGAGATGATGTCCTCGTCCGTCACCTTGGGGATCTTGAGGCGGATGCTGTTGAAACGCTGGATGTATTTCTGCTGGGTCTCCCCGGGCTGCTGCTTGATGTGGCGCAGGTCACCCACGGCCGGGGGGCGGTCGCGAGTGCCCTGGAAGTTGGCGATGAAGCGGCTGCGCATCCCGTCCCAGGAGGAGACCGAGCCGGGAGGCAGGTTCAGGAGCCAGGAGCGGGCACCGTCCTTGACTGCCATGGGAAACAAATTTGCCATGACTTTCTCGTCGCCTTTGGCCGCCTCAATGCTTAGCTCGTAGAGCTGCAAGAACTCCGCGGGGTCGGGGGTGCCGTCATAGCGAGGAGGCAGGTCCGGCTTGAACTTGCCCGGCCAGGCGACGCTACGGAGCTCGGGGGTGAAGGCGCGGCAGCCTGCTGTGGTCACCGGGGCCCTTTGCTGACGCGGAGCTTGCTCTTGATGATACCCGCGCACCACTGCCATAGGCAGTACGCAGTCTTGTCATGCCGGTGCATGGAACATGGGGGCGCCTTCTTGAGGCCGAGGGATTTCTTGATAGCTTCCTTCTTCTCGCGCGGGCGCCGGATGCGGTGGGTCACGCCCAGGGGCCACGCGCCTTGGCGCCAGGGCACCGTCTTGGGGCAGAGGTGGTGGAGGCGCTCCATGAGCCACGTTGCGCATACCTGGTGGAGGGCGAGGCAACGAGAGGTACGGCACGGGAGAGCCCCCTGCGGCGCTGACGAGCTCGGTGGTGCGAGCGAGCCATTCCTCGTAGAGGTCGTCGACGGGGCGGTAACGCAGGAGCTCATGTGCCATAAGCAGCGCGGCTTGTGCGTCCGTGGGGGTGCGACGAGCATGGGACGATGAACCAGCTGTGGTCAGCGATGGAGTGGCGGTGTGGCCGTCCTGCCGCACTGAGGGGTGCAGCAAGGATGCTTGCTGCTCATTCCCCGTCGGGTCAGTGGAGGCGTTGGCGGCAGGCAACGAAGAACAACGGGGAGGCCCGCCGACAGGAGCCGTCTGGGCGAGCAAGCGGCGAGAGCGGCCCGGCGCTCAGCGCGCTCGGCAGGCGTCAGACATGGATGCGACGAAGCGATGGGACACGGATCAGCGGAAGGAAGACTTCGGTGCACCCCTACTTGGTGCGCCAAATGTCGGATTTAGGGTTCCGGCAAAACCCTTGAGGTTCAACACTGGGTGCGCACGAAGATTTCCCCCTGCCAAATCTCGCTCTCAGCCTCGCCGCGATCTCTAAGCTTAGCTCGATGAACTAACAACACAAGAGACACAAGATTTATACAGGTTCGGGCCACCATTGTGGTGTAATACCCTACTCCTGTGTGGTGGTGGTGGATTGCCTCTTGGGCTGATGATGAACAGAACAAGGGAAGAATAGCCTCCTCAGGAGAGGTGCTCTTGTGCTTGGGTGGCATTCTACTTGTTCTGGTTTCGGTCCTCTTCTACTGTGGTGGCTAGTCCTATTTATAGAGGCCCTGGTCCTGTCCCCAAATATGAGCGAGAAGGGATTCCACAACGGCAGGATTTGAAAGAGGACAGCTAGTACAAGCTATCCTGACTAAAGGTGGTCTTCTCCTGTCAAAGGCGCTGGTGGTGACGCCATCTTGGGCTCCACGATGACCTCCTTCCTGCCATCCTGTTGGTCTTGGTCTTGTTGCACCGATATGGAAACCTTTGCCTGATGCCTCGATACTCCGCGCCTGCGCTTGCCCCCTTAGCACCAAAGGGGAAACAAGGACACTGCGCGCGCTGGCGCCCGCCTGGCCTTGGTCATCATGGCTTGCGTCATGGGAACCTCACAAGGTACCCCTTGCCTTGATCTCTCCACCCCCTCGCGAGCCTGCCTGGTGAGGCCGCTCCTGAGGAGGCCTTGCGTCGTCCGCCCCACGAGGCTTGGACCCTCGTGAGGGTCTTGAGTGTTGGTTGACGAAGACGGGCCGTACTGGGCCACTGGTGGAGCCACGCCGTGGGCCGTGGGCAGGCAAGTCTGGGGACCCCCGTTCCCAGAATGCCAACACTTTTGCCCTCTTATAGGCGGTGAAAATGCCAACCGTCCCCCCACAGGCCTTAAAACTCGCCTATTCCCAATGAGAGCGTGCGCCAGGAGCGGTTGGGTTACCCAAATCCCATTGATGAGAATCCCGTAATAAGTGGGCATGATCTCTGTTTTGACAATACGGGCCAAGGGGGCTCGACCTCAAAACACGAAACAGGGAGTGTGTAAACGATTGAAAATACTGAAGAGTCAAGTGTGGCGCTTCGTCGGAAAAAGTTGTCAGTAAAGACACTATTCCTATTGTTATACTTTGCCTTCATGGCTAAGGGTTGTTGAGGGAGTCCTGGACTAGGGGGTGTCCGGACAGCCAGACTATCATCGTCCGCCGGACTCCAAGACTACGAAGATGCAAGATTGAAGACTCCGTCCCGTGTCCGGATGGGACTTTCCTTGGCGTGGAAGGCAAGCTTGGCGATACAGATATGTAGATCTCCTACCATTGTAACCGACTTTGTGTAACCCTAGCCCTCTCCGGTGCCTATATAAACCGGAGGGCTTTAGTCCGTAGAACACAACATACATTACAACAATCATACCATAGGCTAGCTTCTAGGGTTTAGCCTCCTTGATCTCGTGGTAGATCCACTCTTGTACTACCCATATCATCAATATTAATCAAGCAGGACGTAGGGTTTTACCTCCATCAAGAGGGCCCGAACCTGGGTAAAACATCGTGTCCCTTGTCTCCTGTTACCATCCGCCTAGACGCACAGTTCGGGACCCCCTACCCGAGATCCGCCGGTTTTGACACCGACATTGGTGCTTTCATTGGGAATTCCTCTGTGTCGTCACCGATAGGCTTGATGGCTTCTTCAATCAACAACGCTGTCCAGGGTGAGATTTTTCTCCCCGGACATATCTTCGTATTCGGCGGCTTCGCACTGAAGGCTAATTCACTTGGCCATCTGGAGCAGATCGAAAGCTACGCCCCTGGCCGTCAGGTCAGGTTCGGGAGCCTAAACTTCACGGCCGACATCCGCGGGGACTTGATCTTCGACGGACTCGAGCCACAGCCAAGCGTGCCGCACTGTTACGATGGGCATGATCTAGCTCTGCCGCCGAACAGTGCCTTGGTGGCCGCACAAGAATCCGCTCCGGCCCTTAGTCCGGAGCCGATCGCCCAGATCGAGGACCGGTGGTTGGACACCGCCTCGGGGGCTGCAACTTCCACGGTGATGGAGCCGAACACTAACCTTGTCCCTTGCGAAGCTCGTGACTCCGAGGCGCCGGACTCCGGACCTCCCACGCCCTTGCCAATCGAATCTGATTGGGCGCCGGTTATGGAATTCACCACCGCAGACATCTTCCAACACTCGCCCTTTGGCGACATCCTAAATTCGCTAAAACATCTCTCGCTATCCGGAGAGACCTGGCCGGACTATGGCCAGGACGGTTGGGATACGGACGACGAAGAAATTCAAAGCCCACCCACCACCCACTTTGTAGCCACTGTCGACGATCTAACAGACATGCTAGACTACGACTCTGAGGACATCGACGGTATGGACGACGATGCCGGAGACAAACAAGAACCAGCGCCTACAGGGCACTAGAAGACCACCTCGCCATATGACATATACATGGTGGACACCCCAAAAGAGGGGGACGGCGAAGAAGCAGTGGAGGCAGATTCCTCAAAGAAACAGCCCAAGCACCGACGTCAGCGGCGCCGCTCTAAATCCCGCCACAGCAAGAATGGAGATTCAGGCACAGGATATAATAATACCCCAAAGAGTGCCGAAGATAATCCCCTCCAGCAGGATTCAGCGCAGGAGGATGCAGAAGCAAGCCCTCACGAGAGGGCGGCAGACGAAGAGGTCGAGGATGATAATTATATACCTCCCTCCGAAGACGAGGCAAGCCTCAACGACGACGAATTCGTCATGCCCGAGGATCCCGTCGAACAAGAGCGTTTTAAACGCAGCCTTATCGCCACGGCAAATAGCCTAAAGAAAAAGCAGCAGCAGCTTCAAGCTGATCAGGACCTGCTGGCCGATCGATGGACCGAGGTCCTCGCGGCCGAAGAGTATGAACTCGAACGCCCCTCCAAAAGCTACCCAAGACGCAAGTTGCTCCCCCGATTAGAGGAGGAAACATACATACCTTCATCGCCAGCACACAATACGGCCGACCGACCACCCCGTGGCCGAGACAGAGAGGCATCTAGGCCCTCCACCAAGACCGTACCCCGGCATCACTCCAAAAGTACGAAGCCAAGAGGGAATGCGCTGGACTTGCGAGATATATTGGAGGACAAAGCAAGGCAATCCAGATCCATCTACGGATCACGTGGGCGCCCCACGACCCATGACGAATACCGTCGCGCCAGATACAATAACTCCGGCCGGGCCGAACACAGCAGACAACGCTCTCTCGAGCTACGTCGTGATATTGCTCAATATAGAGGTGCCGCACACCCGCTATGCTTCACTGACGAAGTAATGGATCATCAAATCCCTGAAGGGTTTAAACCCGTAAACATCGAATCCTACGATGGCACAACAGACCCTGCGGTTTGGATCGAGGATTATCTCCTTCACATCCATATGGCCCGCGGCGACGATCTCCACGCCATCAAGTATCTCCCACTCAAGCTTAAAGGACAAGCTCGGCATTGGCTTAACAGCTTGCCCGCAGAGTCAATTGGGTGTTGGGAAGACCTGGAAGCCGCATTCCTCGACAACTTCCAGGGCACATATGTGCGACCACCAGACGCGATGACCTAAGCCACATAATTCAACAGCTAGATGAATCGGCCAGACAATTCTGGACACGGTTCCTTACAAAGAAAAATCAAATCGTCGACTGTCCGGATGCAGAGGCCCTCGCAGCCTTCAAGCATAACATCCGCGACGAGTGGCTAGCCCGGCACCTAGGACAGGAAAAGCCGAAATCCATGGCAGCCCTCACATCATTAATGACCCGCTTTTGTGCGGGAGAGGATAGCTGGCTAGCTTGCAGCAGCAACCTCAGTAAAAATTCTGGCAGTCCGGATACCAAGGACCACAATGGCAGGTCGCGTCAAAGCAAAAATAAATGCCGCATTAACGGCGACGACAAGGAGGATACGGCAGTCAACGCCAGATTCCGAGGCTCCAAACCCGGTCAGCGGAAGAAGCCATTCAAAAGAACCACTCTGGGTCCGTCCAATTTGGACCGAATACTCGACCGCTTATGCCAGATACATGGCACCCCTGAAAAGCCAGCTAATCACACCAACAGAGATTGTTGGGTGTTCAAGCAGGCAGGCAAGTTAATTGCCGAAAACAATGACAAGGGGCTGCACAGCGACGACGAGGAAGAGACCCGACAGCCGAACAATAGAGGACAGAAGGGTTTCCCCCCACAAGTGCGGACGGTGAACATGATATACGCGACCCATATACCCAAGAGGGAGCGAAAGCGTGCACTAAGGTACGTATATGCGATGGAGCCAGTCGCCCCTAAGTTCAATCCATGGGCCTCTTGCCCGATCACTTTTGATCGAAGAGATCATCCGACCAGTATCCGCCATGGCGGATTCGCCGCATTGGTTTTAGACCCAATCGTTGATGGATTTCACCTCACCAGAGTCCTGATGGACGGCGGCAGTAGCCTGAACCTGCTTTATCAGGATACAGTGCGCAAGATGGGCATAGACCCCTCAAGGATTAAACCTACAAAGACGACTTTCAAAGGCGTCATACCAGGTGTTGAGGCCAATTGTACAGGCTCAGTCACACTGGAAGTGATCTTCGGATCCCCGGACAATTTCCGGAGCGAGGAGTTAATCTTCGACATAGTCCCATTCCGCAGCGGCTATCACACCCTGCTCGGACGAACCGCGTTTGCAAAGTTCAACGCGGTACTGCATTATGCATACCTCAAGCTCAAGATGCCAGGCCCTCGTGGAGTCATCACGGTCAATGGAAATACGAAACGCTCCCTCCGAACGGAGGAACACACAGCGGCTCTCGCAGCAGAAGTACAGAGCAGCCTTTTAAGGCAATACTCGAGTCCGGCCGTTAAACGGCCGGACATGGCCAAACGCGTCCGGAGCAACATCAACCAAGACCTCCTGGCACGTTCCGAGCACGCGTAGCAATGCGGCCCCAACCCCAGCCCTTGCATAATTGCAAGACCAACCCTCCGCGTACATCATTACGCTCTGGAGATACCATGGGCCTAGGGCAAGGGGCACGACCACAACAGACCCAGAGTGCGGCTCGACCACACCAGGGGCTCACAAGTGTGTCACTCCTTTTTATCATTATCTTCTTTCTTTATGTACACAGGACTCCGTTCACCAGAGGCCCTGTCCGGCGGTGGACCCGCCGAACTCACGATGCAACAGCCAGGGAAGAAAGAAAACTGCGATAAACACTCAGGTGGTCTCCATTACATGCATTAAATTTGATTATATCCACCAGTCCGCAGCCCATCCCTGGAGGGGGACATGTTTGATTAGTCCAATCCCTTGCTTACCGCACTATTTGTATCATTCCGCACTCATAGCAGAATTCTTTAATAAATAATGTAGCATTTTTGCCTGTTATTGCATTACTTTACACATATGTTCATTAATGACATCCCGCACCCGTACATTATTGGTACGGCCGAATACACCAGGGGCTTATGTTCCCCGCACTATGGTGTGATAAGTCCGAACACTTTCACAAGTGCGGCACCCCGAACTTATAGCATTATATGAATCGGCTCCGAATCATGTCTTGGGTCAATAGTTGGGTTTGCCCGGCTCCCACGTTTTGGCGCCTTACGTTCCGTTCTGTCGGCTAAGGTGGCACTGGGAGAACCACTGGAATTGCGCCCCGGTTGAGCTGGGCGAGCGCCTCAGTGGAGAAAGCTAAAACTGACCGGCATGATAAGGCGAGAGACTGGTCGCTGTTCGAGAGGTCTTTTTGGGTCCCTAAAGACTCATGCCGCTTCGAGCGAAGTTCCGGATAATGTCCGACGAAGGCGTGGATAGCGCCCCGAATTCGGTCTTCCGAATACTAGGGGCTTTGCCGAAATTTAAAATTATAGAATTCTATGGCTAAGTGAGAGTGTTCAAGCATTATAAGTCCGGTTGCCTTGTTCGTTGTGTTGAGAGCCTCCCTAGATGGACCCAAAAATGGGAACAAGAGTGCTCAAGTTTATCCTGAACACCCCAGCACTCGTGGCTTGGGGGCTGAAGCCAACGACTTGCCATCTCTCAGATTTTATAAACGGCCGCACAGAAGGTAATATTTTAAATTAAACAAGCGTTGCGTAGCGCATATGAACAAAGTTTTCAGCGCACAGGATAATACATAGCAAGTTTTCACTCAATAATTACATCTCTGGGGCACTCATCCGCAATATTGCGGGCACCCTTCAGGACAGTCTTATCGGGCGCACGATACTCCTTGCCCGCTGGCGGCGGGTCAGTAAGAAGCTTCTCCGCATCCAGCCTGCCCCAGTGCACCTTTGCGCGGGCAAGGGCCCGACGAGCACCTTCAATACAGGCTAAGCGCTTGATGACATCCACCTAGGGGCACGCATCCACCAGCCACCGCACGAGGCCAAAGTAGCTCCCAGGCATGGCCTGTCCAGGCCACAGCCGGACTATAAGGCCCTTCATGGCCTCCTCGGCTACCTTGTGGAGCTCGACCAGCTGCTTCAGTTGGTCGCTTGGGGGCACCGGATGGCCGGCCTCAGCGTACTGAGACCAGAAGACCTTCTCCGTTGAGCTCCCATCCTCGCCACGGTAGAATGCGGCGGCATCGGATACACTGTGCGGCAGATCTGCAAACGCCCCTGGAGAGCTCCGAATACGGGTAAGTGTCAGGTAGTTTACATTAACATGCTTGCTTTGCATGAAAAATGCCTTACCCGCCGCTATCTTCTTCACATCTTCAACCTCCTGAAGGGCCTTACGGGCCTCGGCCTTGGCGAACTTGGCACTTTCGAGAGCCGAGGCGAGCTCGGACTCTCGAGTCTTGGAGTCGCGCTCCAAACTCTCATGCTTCTTGCTTTTCTCGCTTTGCCTGTTCCGCGGCCGCACTGCGTTCGGCCGCGGACACAGCCTCCTTCAGGGCTGCCACCTCGTTCGTGGCCCCTGCAATACACGTATTATCCTTGTTAATTTTATTGCAACCAAAATTCTTTTCTATAAGGTAAAAATTCAAAGTGGTGCTACTCACCTTCTTTGTCCTCGAGCTGCCTCTTGGCATGGCCGAGCTCTCACTCGGACCGCTCGAAATCTTGCTTTAATGCACCAACCTCCGCAGTCAGTGCGGCAAACGTCAGCAGCACAGCCTGCAAACCCATATTGACATAATTTATTAGCAACCTGCGAATATCTTTTTAGATCCTCAGTCCTGCTTTTCTTTTCGAACACCGAACCGAGCATCAGGGGCTACTGTCTATGCGGTATTACATTACATAATTTTAACTTCTTACCTCAAAGCCTGTTAGAAGGCTACTGCAGGCTTCGGTCAGCCCGCTCTTGGCGAGCTGAACCTTCTGAATCACCGCACTCATAACAGTGCGGTGTTCTTCCTCGATGGAAGCGCCTTTGAGCGCCTCCAGCAAGTTGTCGGGTGCCTCCGATTGGACGGAGGCCACCGGTGTCACGGTCTTGCCCTTCTTTCGATGGGGCCGCCTGCCGGACTCTGGAACCACTGCAGGTTCCGGCATAGAGTCCGGCGCAAAGTCCGGGAGGCTGCCTTGTGGCGCCTCCAGAGCCTCCTCCTGATGGGTCCCTTTCTGGGATCCCACCTCGGCGTCCTCATCGGCGCAGGGGGTGGAGGCAGTCGGAAGGGAATCCACATCCGACGGGGCCAACGACCCGCTCGACGAAGCGGGGAGATCATCATCGGCCGGACTGCGGGCAAAATGCGGCATTAGTAGGACACTATGTGACACAAAAGAAATTGCATATCAGGGATCCGGATACTTACGATCTCGCCGGAGGCCTGGCCCTTGAAGGCCACTCCTCCTCGCCAACGTCGGTGTTGGCAGAGCTGTCCGGGGGAATAGTTCTCCCCCTCTTGGACCCTTCGGCCTCCCCTGTTGGGGAAGCCTTCCTTTTCCTCTCTCCCCCCTCCGGGAGAGAGTCTTCTTCCTCCTCCTCGTCTTCGGGGGAGGAGTCCGCCTCGTCGTCGGACGCCTGATAACGGGAACTCTTTTGAGTGCCCGTGGCCACCTTCTTGGCCTTCTTCTCCGGCACCACATGCGGTGCCGGAACCAGCAGCCCCGCTAGACGGGCACCCACTAGGTCTTCTGGCATGGGAGCCGGGCAGATGAGCTGCTCGGCCTTCTTCATCCATTCCTGTCAAAGGAAAAGGGAAATTGAAACCCTCTTGGAATCAATCTATTTACAATAAGTGTCCCGTGAAGGGGTAGAATCACTTACCTCGTCAGCTAGATGCTGCGAGTGAAATCCGCGATCTTCCGTCGCGGATGCGGGGGCTTAGGCGCCCTTGAACAGCACCCTCCAGGCGCCTTCATACATCGTGTCGAAGAGCCCGCTCAGTGCCTGGCGCTGTTCCGGATCGAACTCCCACAAATTGAATGCCCGTTCTTGGCATGGGAGAATCCGGCGGACGAGCATGACTTGGACCATGTCGACGAGCCTGAGCTTCTTGTTCACCAGCTTCTGGATACAGGCTCGGAGTCCCGTCAGCTCCGTCGAATTACCCCACAGCAAGCCCTTCTCTTTCCAGGAGGTGAGCTGCATAGGGATACCAGATCTAAACTCGGGGGCCGCTGCCCACGTAGGGTCGCGCGGCTCGGTGATGTAGAACCACCCCGATTGCCACCCCTTGACAGAGTCCACGAAGGCCCCTTCGAACCAGAGGACGTTGGGCATCTTGCCCAACATGGCGCCTCCGCACTCCGCCTGCGTGCCCTTCACTACCTTCGGCTTGACGTTGAAGGTCTTGAGCCACAAGCCGAAGTGGGGCCGGATGCAGAGGAGGGCCTCGCACACGAGATGAACGCCGAGATGTTGAGGATGAAGTTCGGCGCCAGATGGTGGAAATCCAGGCCGTAGTAGAACATGAGCCCCCGGACAAAGGGGTGAAGTGGAAAGCCCAGTCCGCGGAGGAAGTGGGGAAGGAAAACGACCCTCTCATGGGGCCCGGGGGTAGGGATGAGCTGCCCCTCGTCGGGCAGCCGGTGCGCGATGTCGCCGGAAAGGTATCCGGCGCTGCGCAGCTTTGTGATGTGCTCCTCCTTAACAGTGGAAGCCAACCATTTGCCTTCCCCTCCGGACATGGTCGGAGAAGGTTGAGACGAGATGCGCGAACTTGGGCACTGGAGCTTGAGTGCGCGGAGGTGGATAAGCAAAGGAGGAAGAAGGCGTGGGTGAAAAGGTGAATCCTTATCCCTTATATATAGGCGGGCGAAGACTATGCGTCCCCCACCAGCCTGGTAAAACTCGCTTATCTCCCAAGCACCACCATCAATGGCGCGGTTGGGTTACCCACGTCCGTATTGATCAGAATCCCGGAATAAGGGGAACACGATCTCTGCTTCGACAAGACGTGCCAAGGAAACCGCTTCGCTAAACGAGCTGAGGTGGTATAATAAAAAACAATTCAAGTAAAGGCTTGGTAGTGGTGTGACGTCATGCCGCAAAATACGTCAGCAGATTGAACTTGTGTACATTTTATTCTCTCTACGGTGGAATGTGGAATTTATTTTGCAGAGCCGGACACTATCCTGGTGTTCATGATCTTCTCCGGATTATTCAAAGGAGGAACCCGCCTTGCAATGCCGAACATTGTGCGCGCCGGACTTATCGTTATTGAAGCCTGGTTCAGGGGCTACTGAGGGAGTCCTGGACTAGGGGGTGTCCGGACAGCCGGACTATCATCATCCGCCGGACTCCAAGACTACGAAGATGCAAGATTGAAGACTCCGTCCCGTGTCCGGATGGGACTTTCCTTGGCGTGGAAGGCAAGCTTGGCGATACGGATATGTATATCTCCTACCATTGTAACCGACTCTGTGTAACCCTAGCCCTCTCCGGTGCCTATATAAACCGGAGGGCTTTAGTCCATAGAACACAACATACATTACAACAATCATACCATAGGCTAGCTTCTAGGGTTTAGCCTCCTTGATCTCGTGGTAGATCCACTCTTGTACTACCCATATCATCAATATTAATCAAGCAGGACGTAGGGTTTTACCTCCATCAAGAGGGCCCGAACCTGGGTAAAACATCGTGTCCCTTGTCTCCTGTTACCATCCGCCTAGACGCACAGTTCGGGACCCCCTACCCGAGATCCGCCGGTTTTGACACCGACAGTTGTGTTAATTATACAGAGTCGGATACAGTTCTTTTATAAGGGAAAGTTGATGCATGGAATTCAGGGAGAGGAACCCGCCTCGCAATGCTGAAGACAACCCGCATGCCGAACACATCGCCATTGAAGACTGGTTCAGGGGCTACTGAGGGAGTCTTGGACTAGGGGGTCCTCGGGTGTCCGGCCTATTCAATATGGGCTAGACTGATGGGGTGTGAAGATAAAGGAAGAAGACCACCTCTCGTGTCCGGTTAGAACTCCTGTATGCATGAACGACAAGATTAGGTGTTCAGATATGCTATTTTCTTTCTCTGTAAACCGACTCTGTACAACCCTAGGCCCCTCCTTGTCTATATAAACTGGAGGGTTTAGATCGGAGGCAAGGGGGTAACATTGATAGGCTAGACAAGCTAGGGTTTATCCATTACGATCTCAGCGTAGATCAACTCTTGTAACCCCTATACTCATCGAATACAATCAAGCAGGACGTAGGGTTTTACCTCCTTTAAGAGGGCCCAAACCTGGGTAAAACATTGTGTCCCTTTGTCCATTGTTAGCATTGATCCTAGACGCACAGCTTGGGCCCCCCTACCCGAGATCTGCCGGTTTTGACACCGACATTGGTGCTTTCATTGAGAGCTCTACTGTGTTGTCAACATAATGATTGATGGCGCGCCTCTTCATCAACGATGATGCTGCGTCCAGGGAGACTTTTCTCCCCGGACAGGTCTTTGCATTCGGCGGCTTCGTGCTACGTGCCGACTTGACCGGCCACCTTGAGCAGGTCGACAGTTACGCCCCCGGTCACTAGATCAGGTTTGGGAACTTGAATTACGTCGCTGATATCCGAGGAGATCTAATCTTCAAGGGGTTCGTGGCCCCGACGGCCGCTCCCCACCCTCATGAAGAAGGCCCTTCAGATCCACTATGAGATCCCGTCTAGGGGTCAATGATCACACCCGCCTCAGCCTTAGAGCGGGGGCAGATCGTGTTGTCCAATGACGAGAGGATCGACTCCGCTGGACTCTATCCTATCATGGAACTCTCAACTGGAGACCAAGATGCGATTGCGCCGTTGGTAAGCCCGGAGTCAAACGGGACTCTCTCAGTTATTGGAGAGTCGGACTCATCTCAGGATAGTATCTCTGAACTATCGAGGTCTACGTCCATCGGGCTCGATCAAGTGCCCGGGCCCGCAGATCCACAGACCCCCATCCAGCTTTTGCTTTTAGACGAAGCACTGGGCTTAATACAATCTCTTGCCATTACGGAAGCCTTGCCTCCGAACTACACCCAGCACAGGCTAGGGGCTGAGGTCGGTGAATTTTACACCCCCACCCACCACCTAGTTAATAGCCACTGTCGAGGATTTAACCGACATGCTAGACTACGCCTCCGAGGACATCGAAAACATGGACGATGATGTCGATGCCGAACAAAGCCAAAACCCGCCTATTATGGGGCGCTGGACGGCCACTTCTACCTACGATGTATACATGGTGGACACTCCTAAGAAGAAGGACGACGACGGCATTCAAGATCCAGGCAAGGACTAGCCCGTCGATGAACCACCAAAGCGCCAGCGTCAGCGGCGCTGCTCACGATCGCGTCGGGCAAATGATAGTAACACTGGCACCAGAGATAATGAAACTCCGGATAATGCCGAAGACCATAACCACCCCGTTGAACCCACATCTGAACAGGACGAGAGGGAGGAGGGTCAGTACAGCCCCGAACATGCTGATCACGAGGACTCGGAAGATAGTAACTACTTACCTGCCTCTAAGGAGGATGTGAGCCTCGGTGACGAAGATTTCATCATCCCAGAGGAACCCCTCGAGCAAGAACGCTTCAAGCGACAACTCATTGCCAGGCCAGATATCATGCTTAGCGTTTTCATTGTGCCTGATTTCAAGCGACACCGAAGGAATCACACCACCAGGCTGTGAAATGAATTCTTCGATATTTAGCTCACACACCAACGCTTGGATTATGGTATCCCAAGGGCTCATCTTTTGATCCAGCTGGCTTTTTTGATTTTGATTACACTGGAGATCGTGTGGATCGCAAGTCTACATCAGGCACATGGCATTTCCTCGAACGATATCTTGTTTGTTGTTCCTCAAAGAAGCAGACTAGCGTGGCTCTATGGCGTCAACGTGAAGAAAGTCCCACTCTTCTGCGACAACAAGGGTGCAATCAAGATCGCCCTCAACCTTGTGCAACATTCCAAGACGAAGCATATTCAGATTCGTCACCATTTTCTTCGTGATCATGTGCTGAAGGGAGACATCATCATCACCACGTGAAGAACAAAGACTAGCTTGCTGATATCTTCACTAAGCCTTGGATGAAAAGAGGTTCTGCAAGTTGCAGTGTGAGCTAAATACCCTAGAATCTTCGAATGTCCTCTGAAGTGGACACACCTAACGCTTATGCATTTTTGATGACTTTGATACACAACACACAAAGTAACATTTTTCTTCAATTAATGAAGACTAACCCTCTAAGTGTGAAGAAATTAATGAAGAACTTGACTCTCAGAACCCTGCGACAATTGTATGCGGTGTCTGAAGTGATCAAAGTTCTTATACGGTAGTTAACGCCACCACCTCTCTATAACATTCTTCAAATTTGAGTTTTTCGTCATTTGCAATTTCGTCAAACTTTTCAAATTCATCATTTGAGGTTATTCTTCACTGATATATATATTATGATACTTATTTGGATGGGAGGGAGTATATGATATCGGTTCCATAAATAAGGGTTATCGGTGCTACGGACCCATCTTCGATTTTCAATGGTTCCTGAACTACGGTTACCGTTCCCCTAGCCCTACATCAATCAGCTCCCTCGTTGATCTCTACGGTTCCACCTAAGATAGTTATTATTTGGCGCTCTTCGCATACGTCGGCTCCATTGTTGGTCTCAACAGTTCCACCTAAGATACTTATTCTTTGACGCTCTTCACATACATCTGTTCCATTGTTGATCTCAATAGTTCTACCTAAGATTGTTATTATTTGGCTCTCTTCACATACGTCGGTTCCATTGTCGATCTCAACGGTTCCACCTAAGATAGTTGTTCTTTGGCGCTCTTCGCATATGTTGGTTCCATTGTCGATCTCGACGGTTCCGAGTGTGTAATAAGAGGTTTGCGGCATTTGTATATGATATCGGTTCCATAAACAAGGGTTTCCGGTGCTTCGGAGTTAACTTTAATGGGCCCATTTTTTATTTTTGGCGGTTCCTGAACCATAGTTATCGGTCCCTAGCCCTAAATCCGTCGGCTCCATCGTTGATCTTGAAAATTCCACCTTAGATAGTTTTCTTCCTACTTAGATAGTTATTCATTGGTGCGTCAAAATATTTGTGTCTGTTGTGACAACCCATCAGAATATTATCTAATCTTGTATGAAGGGTGTTATTAGAGAAACAGTTAATCGCCTGTGGTGTAAGTGCAAGGTAAAAATAAAATTCATTTGAAGCATAAGGTTGGAAAAAGCGGTAGGCGTAAGCGAGGCGGTTGGCCTTCGGCCAGCGCCTAGGCAATGCTTAAGCGCCCTAGGCACAGCCTAGGCGGTAATATAGTTTCAACTATAAAGGTGTATCTATGTTTATTATATGTGTATTAATATTAAATTAGGGCATATAAATAAGCTAATTACCAACTACTACCATTGGAATATGGCCCGTTTGGCATATCAGTGCAATATGACATGATATCTTGCTTGGGTAGACAATATCTTGCTTGCACTACCTTGACTTCCATTTATGCCCTAGGCGAGGTGTTTGGCCATCACCTAGAGCCTAAGCGTGCCTAAGCGCCTCCTAGACACTACCTTTTCCAACAGAGAGCATATTACACTAAAACTTTTATGGTTACCAGTACATTCACTAAAACTTTTAGGATTGCATGTTCTTCACTCTTACGTCTCCTGATTGCATGCATTCTGATTCTGTGATGACTTAGTTTCCCTTGTGTTTCTATTTCTTCACTCTGATCTTCATCAAATTCTTCAGAGTTTGAAAATTTTCTAAAAGATCTCCCATTCACCTCCCCTATGGGAGTAAACCTTTCCTTTGACCCCCCCCCACCCACCCCAAGACGCCATTTTTTCTGTCGGTGCCAAAAAATAAACCCCAGTCGCCCCCAGGACGCCGAATTCCGTCGGTTCGGCCCATTTTCTTAGGCCCAGCGATCCCAGGCCGAACCCAGCGCACTGGAGGGCACTTGGGGGCTCTGAGGGAAGGAAAAGTGGCGCGTGGGCCACCATTGTCAGGCGAGAAATGCCTTTTCCCCGCCCAGATTCGACCCGTGCGCCATAGGACACCACTTCCCCTTTCGCCACCATGCTGATCCCGGCGCCGCCCACCTACCCGCAGCCGCTGCTCCGTTGCTAGAAAGGTCGTTTCCCCGTCAAAAGAGGGGTTCTCCGCGACAACCTCCATCCTGCGCCTAGGCGAGCTTTCCAGAGCTCTGATCACGCTGGCGGGGATACCGGCGACTTCCCACCCACCAGGCTCAAGATGGCAACAGGGCCCCAAAACCCGCGTCCCTGCGTGTTTTAACCCCATTAAGGGCGGGGATGGGCGTTTTTTAACCCCGTGGGGCTGCTGTTGGGTAAAATGTATAACCCGGCATGTTTCGCGGGTTCACACCCGTTTCTTCAATGCTCGAACCCGAAACCCGGCCTACCCGCGAAAATACAACACAAGATATTGGGCCACGCAGCCTGGACTCACATCGGCCCAAACATCTGCATTGTCCGAGCCCTCACCTTAAATCCACTCGACACACCCCAGCCTTGCTAGGTCTCGCATACCACACGGGCACCGCTCCCTCGATCCCATCTCGCACACCTCACCAAAACCTAACCCTAGTGATCCCGTCGCCGGCGCCCGACCTTGGCTCGTTCGATCAATCTCGCAGCCGCCACCCCACCACTTTCTTTACTGGCGTTCAACCGAGCCGCCTCCCTCCACGATCCACGCTTCCTCTCATCTCCAAGGACCATGGTGGCTGCTGCACGTCACAAAATAGGAGAAAGGGCGCCGCCGCCAGTGCCGGCCACCGCCGCCCGTCGCCCTCCTCTCTCTGCTACAACTCCACGCGGAGGTGGTGGAGGCGGAGCTGGTCGCGGCCTTGGTGGAAAAGGGGGCCAAGGGCTTTCCAATCCGACCTCCAAGCCTCCATCCAACTTCAACGTCCGCAAGAAGTTGAAGACTAGCTGAGCAGCCCGGTCTTGCATGATCTAAGATCGATTATGCTAGTGTGAATTTAGGGATTAGGCTAGCTAGGATTTGGTTTGAACTATACAGTATATTATCTCTTACTTATGGTGCGGCTGAGTGTGATGTGGTTGCTACTGCTATTAGTATTATAGCGTTATGGTGTGGCCGTTGCTGCTCATAGTGGTGTTGTTTTAGGGTTATGGTGTGGCTGCTGCTGATCTTAGTTGGCTCAAAAAATTGCTACTGTTTTAGGTCAGTTTACTTGTGCTAAGTACTATTTTAGGTCAGCTCATTTGTGCTCCAAGAATTGCTACTGTTTTATGGTTATGGTGTGGCTGCTGTAGATTCACATGCACTAGTGTTAGTTTATTTTTATGCAGATTGTATGCATCAAGTTGACTTCTATTTTAATCTTTTGGACAGGTTAATTGATTCATTGTCGGCACCATCAACAGAAATTACGGTTGTACATTCAGCTACAGGTAGTGTGCCTGAATCTGAGGAAAGGGGCGAAGAATTTGATGAGTATGTTGATTATGATGCAATGTTTGTTGACGGACATGTTGAAATTACAGATGAAGAAGAAGCTGCGGATGGAGATGAAGAAGAAGATGGAGATGAGGATGAGGATGGAGAGGAAGATGAGGATGAGGATGAAGAAGAAGAGGGGGCTGAGGAAGGACATGTTGTTAGTTCCAAGAGAAAACTCACTTCAATTGTTTGGGTTGATTTCAAGAAACTGAAGGTTCGTGGGAGATGGAAGGCACAATGTCTTCATTGTAAAAAGAAACTTGGAGGGTAATCAAAGAATGGGACAAAACATCTTCATGTTCATTGGCGTCTTGTACTATGAAGAAGGTCAATAGCAATGGTAAAACACTGAGTCAATCTTCTTTGAGGTTCAGTTCTAGTGGCCATGGAAAAATTTCTGTGGAAAATTATACTTTTGACCAAGCTTTTGCTAGAAATATGCTTGCTTCCATGATTGTGATGCATGAGTACCCCTTATCCATAGTTGATCATACGGGCTTTTGAAGATTTGTTAGTGCAGTGCAACCCTTATTTCAAATGGTGACAAGAAACACTATTAGGTATGTCTTATGTTACTATGAATTGTTGAACTAATATACCATATTTTGTTTAATATTGTCAAGGTCTAATTGGCATCTCTTCATTCATAGGAAAGATATTTTGGATGCTTACAAAGTTGAAAGGAAGAAGGCTATCGAGTACATGGCTGCAAATCGATCAAGAGTGGCTATCACTACTGATTTATGGACGGCTGACAATCAAAAGAAAGGATACATGGCAATCACGGGCCATTTCATTGACGACTGATGGAAGCTTAGGAGTGTTATCATGAGGTATATGAATATATGATGATATTTGTATCGATAGGTGCTGCTATATTACATTGTTTGAAGTTGTTTTTATCACTATTAGCTGCTGTAGTACATCGTCTGATGTTGTTCTTATCATTATTAGTTGTTGTAGCACATTGTTTGATATTTATTTATCACTATTAGCTGTTGTAGTACGCTATTTGCTATTGTATAACATATATTCATTGTATTTGTAGGTTTATTTATGTGCCATCTCCTCGTACCGCCGAAGTTATAGCTGATAATCTTCATGAATCATTGATAGCTTGGAATCTTGATGAGAAGCTATCAATGGTGACCGTTGACAATTGTTCTTCAAATGACAAGACAATTGACTTGTTGGTGAAGAGGATAGGGAAGGACAAGCTCATGTTGCAAGGTACCTTGACTCACATGCGTTGCTGTGCCCACATTTTGAATTTAATTGTCAAAGATGGCTTATATGCTATGAAACCAGCAATAGAAAAGATTAGAGATAGTGTAGCTTTTTGGATTGCCTCACCAAAACGAATAGAGAAGTTTGAGGAAATTGCTAAGTTTCAAAAGGTCAAAATAACAAGAAGATTAATACTTGATTGTAAGACTAGGTGGAATTCAACTTTCACAATGCTTAGTGTGGCTCTACCATATAAGGTTGTTTTTGAGCGATTAAAGAAGGTTGAGAAGCAATACGACAGTCTCCCTACTAAGGAAGAATGGGCATTTGCTATTGATGTTGTAGAAAGGTTGTGGTTGTTCTTTGAAATCACTGAAATGTTTTCCGAGACAGATTATGTAACTGCCAACATCTATTTTCCCAAGATTTGTGAAATTAAAATGAATATGAGGCAATGGTCAACTTGCGGTAATGAGATGATAGCAGCCATGGCATTTAGCATGGAAGAGAAATTTAAAAAGTATTGGACTGATATTCAAGGTCTAATGGGAATGGCTACGCTTCTTGATCCTCGGTACAAAAATGAAATGTTGCTTGTTTTCTTTTCTATGTTGCATGGTATTAGTCCTTGTAGTCCAGAACGTGAGGATCATGTTAATGGAAGAATTGCCAAGATATGCACATTGTTGGAGGAGTACAATCTTGAGAGTGATGATGATCATGGACAACCATCTTCCTCATTCTCTTCTTTGGAAGCTCCAGCCCTTATGTCACTCTTCAATGCACGTGTTGCTCAAAAGAGGCCAACATCTTTTAGGATGAAATCTGAACTAGACCGTTACTTGGAAGATGAGCTAGTTCCATTGTCCAAAGATAAATTCAGTGTTTTAGATTGGTGGAAAGTTTCTGGAACACGCTATCCAACATTGAGGCTGCTAGCACGTGATGTTTTTGCAACTCCAGTCAGCACGATTGCCTCAGAATCAGCATTCAGCACAAGTGGTGGAGTTCTAAGTAACCACCGTAGTCGTCTTACCCCTGAAATCTTAAAGGCCTTGATGTGTTCACAAGATTGGATAAGAAACAAATATAAAGGTGTGTCTTTCTTTACATGTCATCATATAGTTTATCTTATCTTGCTGCAATGTTTCGTTCGATGTTCATTACTACTTATTTCATTCTTATAGATGCTGACAATGAAGTTGGACAAAGCTTTTGGGGTTGTCTTCAAGACATTCAAGAGGGAATGCAGGTGAAGTACAAGTACTTGCAAATTTCATATACCAATCTGCATAATTTTTTTCATGTTTAACTTTATCTTGAGCGAATTTCGATCTTCCCTAGGACTTGGCACTTTGATTTGGCATTGGAAGATTTGAAGCTGGTCTTTTGGAGGTTTGGAGATGTGAAAGATGCCATGATGAATCCAGCTTTAAAGTGATTTGTGAACTATAAATTCTATTTCAGAACTTATGTATTCGACCATTTTGTCTCATTTGTGCTCGTGATTTGTGAACCAAGAATTTTATTTTAGAACTTGTGTAATTGCAGATCTTGTTGAACATTGTATGGCTGCAAATCTGATCATCTTTGTTGCTGAAACATGATCATCTTTGTTGCTAAAATGTGGTATCATGCTGCTGAAATACACTCTATATGGTTGTTGAACCATCTACCATTGTTTTATTGAAATTTGCTCAAGCTATGCTGCTAAAATGTGCTTGTTTTGCTGCTGAAATGTTATTCTTTGTTGCCACTATGTTTGTTTAAATATTTTGATTTTCTCGTGGGTTCCCCGTGGGTTCCCCAAAACCCGATGGGTTTAGGGGACGGGTGAAAAACTAGCCCCGTGCACGGTGATGCGGACGGGGACGGGTTTATGATTTTCTCGTGGGGATGGGTTTGGGAAGGCAAAACCCGATGGGTTTCATCCCCGTTGCCATCTTGACACCAGGCCCGCAAGGTGTTCCGCAACGAACTCCAACGACAAGGAGGCGTTCGCGGCTCTAATGAAGGAGGAAGTCGAGGCTGACACCGACGATGAAGAGCACCTCATGATCCTCGCCTCTCTGGCTGGCCTGTTCGCCAACAATGCAAAGCCGCGGCGAGGTGGCTCGGCGTCGGGTCACCACAAGAGAAAGCAGAGGCATCGAATGGAGGGCTATTGCTTGCTCTACGCCGACTACTTCGCCGATGCTTCATTGCATGGCGAGAAAGTGTTTCAGTGTCGTTATCGGATGAACCTAAAGCTCTTCCTCGGGATTGTGAATGTCATCCAGGAGTTCGACAGCTATTTCATTTGCAAAAAGGATTGCACCGGCACAGTTGGATTCTCCTCACTCCAGAAGTGCACGACAGCTATGAGGATGCTTGCATACGGAGCTCCCGGTGATATACATGAAGACTATGGACGCATGGGCGAGTCCACCACCATTGAGTGTTTGTACAAGTTCAGCAGGGCAATGGTGGCAGTGTTTGGACCACAATACTTGCGGTCACCCATTGCTGAAGACACTGCTTGGATCCTAGCACAAAATGCAGCAAGAGGATTTCATGTGATACTTGGAAGCATCGACTGCATGCATTGGGCATGGAAAAATGGTCCATTTGCTTGGTAGAGGATGTACAAAGGTGCCAAAGGAGCTTGCAGTGTGGTACTTGAGGCAGTGGCCACACATGACCTCTGGATTTGGCACTCCTTCTTTGGTATGCCAGGAACTCACAATGACATCAACGTACTGTAGTGCTCGAAAGTCTTTGCCAAGCTTGTTGAAGGTCATGCTCCTCCGGTGAATTTCGAGGTCAACGGGCGCCACTACAACAAGGGATACTACCTAGCAGATGGCATCTATCCGAGATGGTCCACATTTGTGAAGACTGTCTCAAACCCTGTGTCGGGAGGCAAGAACTCCTACTTTGCCAAGTGTCAGGAGGCTTGCAGGAAGGATGTCGAGCGGGCATTTGGTGTGCTTCAACCTTGATCTACTGTTGTCTGGTACCCCGCTCTGACCTGGTCGAAATCTCAAATGTGGGAGGTGATGAACTGTTGTGTCATCTTGCACAACATGATCATTGAGAGCGAGCAGGAAGGGCCATTGTTTGACACTGAACCATATTTCAGGCAGGCTCCTCTTGCAACTGTTGATCACCAGGTACAGGCATCATGGGTTGCCTTTCTCAATATGTGTCAGGAGATCCGAGACTCACAGGTGCATCAAGAACTGCAGCACCATCCAGTGAAGCATGTATGGAGGCTCAAGGGCAACGCCTAGTTCGATGTGTTTTTAATTTGTGTTTGAATTATGAGTTTGCTTGGTTAAACTATTTGATTTGTATTCATTTCTGTGATGAACTATGTGATAAAAAATACTTTTTGTTGAGTTTGTGCCGAATTGTGTCGAATTTGGGCTGAATTTGCGCCAAATTTGGGCCGAAATCGGCGGCTCTGGGCGAACTTGGTGGGTCGGCTGGGAACCCAAGCCTCCCACACTGAATATATCGTCGGTTAGCCCCTAAGCGGCGCTATTTCAAGCCCTCGAGGGGCGAGCGGCTTAGATTTGGGGCTTTTCCCTTTGTGAACCACGTTGCGGACAATAATACTAGAGGTACAGGCTGATTGATACAAGACTTTACAGGGAGAAAA
>LT934116.1:175301699-175379239 GCA_900231445.1 Triticum turgidum subsp. durum
CAATCACAGCCCATCAGCCCTGTAAACTTCCTGTAACTCCCCGTACGTCTAGCATTGCTCCGTTGCGGAAGTGTGATGTGATATTGGGGGTCCGAGGCTCATTAATTCGAAGAAAGAAGAAAACCGCGAAAACCAATGCACATTTCCACTTTCACCGATCCTCTTCTGCTATTTCGGAGAAAAAAAAGAGGGTCACGAATCCATGACCAGGACATGAGAGAGTCCACCCAAAAATCCAGAATCAGCCCGTGTTCTGCATGCCCGCGGCGATTCCCTTCATGGTGAGGATGAGCGTGTCCTCCAGCCCGGGGTCGTACTCGCTGCTGGGGTTGAGCTCCATCAAGCTCTCTGCCGTCTCGTCGATGAACTCCTTGGACAGCGGCGGCCGCGTCGCCGGCCTGAACTCGCCGTCCCTGATCCTCTTCAGAGTGTACGCCTGGCACACGTTCAGCGCCGTGATGTACGAGTCCCGCAGCAACAGCCGCTGCCTCAGGTACGGGTCGCTCTCCAGCAGGTCTTCGTGCCCAGCAACCTACCCATGCAAGTTGCAAGTTCAAGAAATGCACATCCATGGTGACATGATCTCATCTCCAATGTTGCAAGCAGCTGAAGGGATCGAAAGCTCATTCACCTTTAGGAGGAGGCTCTGTGTCTCGGCGTAATTGGCTCTGAGCTGCTCGCCGAAGGGCCAGAGGTCTTGGGGGACGAGGAGCTTGTCGTAGAGCGCGGCGATGCCGGGGTCGCCCTTGGCGAAGACCATCTCGAGGAGGTCGATGGTGACGCGGAAGAATGGCCACTCGTCGTACATCTCCCGGAGCGTGGCGAGGCCGCCGGGCTTGTCCATGGCGTGCCGGAACGCGGCGCCGAAGCCCAGCCACACGGGGAGGTGGAACCGCGTCTGCGTCCAGGCGAAGATCCACGGGATCGCGCGCAGCGACTCGATGCCGCCGCCCGGTTTCCGCTTCGACGGCCGGCTGCCGATGTTCATCCGCCCGTACTCCGTCTCCGGCGTCGCCGACCGGAAGTACTCCACGAAGCGCGGCTCCTGGAACACGATGGACCGGTACTCCTCGGTGGCCACCGTGGCCATGTCGTCCAGCAGCGCGCGCCACTCCGGCTTCGGGGACACGGGCGGGTTCATGCCGTGCTCTAGCGTCGCCGCCGTGAACCTCTGCAGCGTGCGGAAGCAGAGGTTATCCTCCCCGAACGACTTCTCGATCACCTCGCCCTGGACGGTCACGCGGAGCGAGCCGTTGACGGTGTTGGGCGGCTGCGACAGGATGGCGAGGTGGCTCGGCCCGCCGCCGCGCCCCACGGTGCCGCCCCGGCCGTGGAAGATGGTGAGCTTCACGCCGTGCTGCTCGGCCACGTCCACGATCTCCTCCTGCGCCTTGTAGAGATACCACGCCGCCGACAGCCGGCCGGCGTCCTTGCCTGAGTCCGAGTATCCGATCATGATCTCCTGCTTGCCGTTGATCCTCTCCTTGTACCAGTCGATGGAGAAGAGGAGCTCCATGGTGGCGCGCGCCTGCTGAAGGTCCGCCAGCTTCTCGAACAGCGGCACGACTCGCATGGGCTTCTTGACGCCGCACTCACGCTGCAGCAGCTCGACGGCGAGCACGTCGGACGGTGCGGTGGCCATGGAGATGACGTAGGCCCCGAAGCTGTCGGCGGGGAGCTCGGAGATGACCCGGAACGTGCCGAGCACGTCGGCGACCTCGTCGGACTGCGGCAGGTCGGGGCCGAAGAGCGGGCGGTTGCCGCGGAGCTCGTTGACGAGCCACTCCTGGCGCTGCTCCTCGGGCCAGTCCCGGTAGGAGCCGATGCCGAGGTGCGTGGTGATGGCGTCGACGGCGTCGATGTGGCGGTCCGACTCCTGCCGGATGTCCAGCTTGAGGAGGCAGAGGCCGAAGGTGGAGACCTGGCGCATGAAGTCCAGCAGGCTGCCGTCGGCGATTAGCTTGTCCCCGCAGTCGCACAGCGATCGGTAGCACAGCTCCAGAGGCTCCAAGAACTGCAACAAATCCACGCATAGACTGACACTCAATCAAATGTACTATGCTTAGTAAGTATTCTTAAGCTCATTTCTAGTGGAAATGAAATTCGGCAACCTCCTCGACCCTCGTGTAGGTGTCTTCTTCTGGGATGCTCGATTCTCCATTGGACAGGATCTCTCGAGCACGCTCGCAGGTGTTGTACAGCTTGTCCCTCACATCGCCGAGTATGATGCGGTAGGGCTCCCGCGGAGAGATCTTCTTCCAAAACTCTGCAGCATATCGACGAGACCAGGCGAGCACATGAATGTTTGCTAATTCAGACGTGGCTTAAAAGAAATTTCTGGGAGGATGTGAGCACAATCGAATGGGCCGCGCATACCGATGTAGTATTTGGCGAACTTCCGAGAGGACAGCCGGTGCAGCTCGTCGGCGCGAGCCCGGAGCTCGTCGTTGCAGCGCCACATAGAAAGCTGCACACGAGCAAATGCATGGCTGGCGCCTTCAGAAACTGAAACTGGAACAGTGTACAGAAGAACTGGCATCGACTTGGGAATCAGAGGTTGAGGAATGGCACCTCGAACATGAGGCTGCCCATCTTGGAGAAGTACATGTTGGCGGCCATCATCCTGGCGAGCAGGCAGACGTCCCGGGTGACCTCGGGGGTGACCCTGGGGTTGCCGTCGCGGTCGCCGCCCATCCAGGAGGAGAACTGGATGAGCGGGACGTCGTAGGGGAGTCGCTCGTCGATGCCGATGTTCTTGAGCGCCGTGTCCACGCGCCGGAGGAACTTGGGCACGCCGTTCCAGATGGTGTCGTGGAAGTAGCTCATCCCCGCCCGCATCTCGTCCTGCGGCGTCGGCGGCGTCCGCCGGATCTCGTCCGTCCTGAACGCCGCCAGGATCTCCCTCTGAAGCGCCTCGTCGATCTCCTGTTTCTCGTTGTCCGAGACGCCCTCCACGCACAGCTGCGTCAGGCACGTCCGGATGCTGAGCGAGTGAAACAGCGCCATGAACAACACAAACGCGTCAGTTCGTGAAGTTACCTAGTGCTGCTCGCGTGCAAGTACGGTCGACTGATTGATTGATTTATTTACAGGACGTATATACCTGGCGTGCTTCTCGAGGAGCGAGCGCCGGATGGACTGGGTGGGGTGCGCGGTGAAGACGAGGTCGATGGTCTGCGACCTGAGCGCGTCGAACACCTCCTGGGGAGTCTTGCCCAGCCCGCTCACCATCCGCTTGAACGTCTCGTCGATGTCCGACTCGGTGGGCGCCAGGGCCTCGTCGGCGAAGCCGCCGCGCCGGCTCGTCTCCATCTTCTTCTGGTACACCATCTGGATCTCCTCCGCGAGGTTGGCCAGGTTGAGCATGTGCGACAGGGAGCTGGACACCATGATGGCGTCGCCCACGTCCAGGCTCGTGAACAGCGCCCCCAGCTCGCCAAGCTTCGCCGCCCGGTCGCCCAAGTCGCGCTGGTACTCGGCGGACACCCTCAGACACTCCTCGACCTGCACCAGCAATCAACAGTCCCTTGGTTGGTTACTTGGTTTGATTGATCATCGGAGAGAGCATGTACGGTGCAGGAGAATCAAGGAATTGCTCTGTCAGTGCCAGGTGTTTGCTTGCGTACCACTCGTCTGAAGTTGCTGCCGTGCAGGTCCTGGATGATGTCGAGGAACCGGGTGACGAGGAGGGTCTCGTAGTTCTGCAGCCGGTCGTCGTCCTCCGTCGCCCCGCCCCGCGCGAACTGCCGGAGCTGGGCGTCGACGGACTCGGCCACCGCCGCCGCGCGGACGCTGCTCCTCGGCGCCGACCGGGGGAGCACGGCATACTGCGGCAGCGCGAGCCGCCTCCGGCCGGGCTCGAGCTTTATCAGGAGGGTGAACGGGGAGGTGTGGAGCGAAATCATCGCGTATAAAAACTTGACACGCCACGTATCAGCAGGGCATGGCGGGAGAGTACGGCGAGCACGCCGTCCTCTGGGTTTTAAGCAGCGCGGGGAAGCGGAAGAGGATTTGGGTCATTGGGTGGCTGCTGCTAATACTGGCATCTCCCCAGTCTCCGCTGTGGCTAACGATTTTTTTGCCACGCATGCCATACGATTTTTTGCCGACCATTTCGCCGGTACCACGGGGCCGTACCCGTACTCCACTCCATCCGCCTAGGCTGCTAAACCCGCCCACGGCAGCAGTCGGCACACCAAAATCTCCAGGCCTTTGCTGCTGCTGTGAGGGTTATGCGAAGTCGGCCACTGAAATTGCTGCGCCCAATATGGCTCCCCTTTTTTGTTCCTTCTGGAGAACCGACGCTTAGGATGGCTGAAGAGCTGCAGACTGGACCAACAGAGACATGGGGGAAGCTGCTAAACCTTCCTCCGTGACAGTATTGACACTGGACAGCAACAATTTGATAAAAACTAGTAGATGCAACCAAATATCATCTGCGTCGGAAATTCACAAAAATGGCATAATAAATTGGCATCCCAGTATCCAGACTTTGGAATATTCTGTAGACGATGAGACATTATGCCGCTGCACAGATATTCGCCAAAAATGCTAGACATACAAAGACTTACACGCTTTTACACGCTCCTTCCATCTAACAACCAATCACAAATCTCTTCCCCCCTGATTTTCAGGGGGGTGGGCCGCCCCGCTCACCTATTGACCAATCAAGATTAACCATCCTGTAAAAGCCTGTAAATCGTTTGTACGTGTAGCATTGCCAGATATTTGCAAAGCGCGGCCACTTGCTGCAGCAAGAGTAGAAATGACCACCTTCCAGTTCTTCACAGGCCACAGGAACTGAGGACCAGATCAGTCTTATAACAACGGCCCATCATGTATCATCAAAATATGCATTACCATCTCTCAAAGCCCCAGAAAAGGGAAGTGCAATGCCAACCTTTCTTACATACTACTCCCTCCGTCCGAAAAAACTCGAGTACGAACTAAGAAGATCCGAGACATGAAATGACATCTACTCCCTCCGTTCCAAAATAGATGACTCAACTTTGTACTAAGTTAGAACAAAGTTGAGTCATCTATTTTGGAACGGAGGGAGTAGTAGGGATAGAATTCAGTTGCACATCCCTTACAAATGAATAGAATTCTGTTGTAAGAAAATATTAACTTAGTCTGAAATTTAAATTAACCAAACATAAGAAGAATAGTGTAGATACTCCCTCCGATCCGAACTAATTGATGCAGCCTCTACACAATTAATTCGGACCGGAGGGAGTATAAAAAATTGTGCTAACTCTTACTACTCCCTCCGTCCCATAATGTGAGTACGTGATATTGACTAACATGAAGAAAATTCAATTGCATCTCCTGATTTAGATTTTGCTACTCAAATACAAAGTATGGAGGTAATGCAGTGAGACTTCTTAAGAATTATTTTGCCTTTGCCAAAAAAAAAAACATGCTTGCAAATGACAGGATAACTTTTTTTTATCAGTATACCCCCATCTTATTAACAATGCAAAGAGACAATTTTAGTACAAAGCTACAAAAGATAGCTAAACATACTTATTTTATTAGTCCATATCACTACCATTAATAAATAATAAGATAAATTTACATGATGTGGAAATGATTTAACATCTCTACAACCACAGGGATCTAAGATACACTACCATGAACTAAAAAAAAGGTTTAAAAAAAGCAGAGCTACAATATCTAATTACAATGAAGAAAAAGGTGTTATTCACATTTTCACTCTTCATCTTGTACTAGTTGCATATACAGAAAAGGATTGTCATATGCATTCTCAGTTGATATCACTCCAGTTATCATCATCACCTCCCTCATCACTGGCCACAGCCTGATAACATGGAAGTAATCAGGGGGGAACGAAGAATAACCAAAAATCTGATACGAGGGGAAATATCAAGGCAATGCATACCTGCCGGATTGCATTCGCCTTCTCCAAAATTGCTACAACGCTGGAATTGGCAGTGGACTCGGTTGACTGTGATGAGGTGTTTGTCTTAGATCCATTTGTTCGTCTTAAGTTGAATGTCTGCATTGTACAAACATGTTAACAAACCAGTGAGTGGTCCTCTAGTGTGCTGTGGTGCAACTGCAGAGAATCAACAAATCTCAAAGGGCATGAAGAGCTGTGGTACACAAGTACACCAGTTCATATATTTGACATACCTTGCTCCTGATTTGCTGAAGCAACTCCCCCCTTTCATCCAAAATGTTAACATCATTGAATACTGCTTTGGGCTTTTCATGTCCATTCAGCTTGTGCAGATCTGGCTGCAATAGTTTGTTATGTAGAGTGAGGAGAAATGTCAGTATCACATACAACAGTCAAATGCTACAAACTAGGTAATGACCTTTCAAGTTCAAGAATTAACTAACTGTTATTATAAATATTACTGCCTCTGTAACTTTTTGTAAGGCATTTTTAGAGACGGAAATACTTCACGGACGATGTTCGGCTGGACGACACTCACCTGACGGCTAATCAAACCGTATGCTACGGTGTAGACTTGCCCATGGATGGTTGGATATAGCGCGTCGTCCGGGTTTCGGCCGGAACTGTCGTCCATCTAGCAATGCTCATTAAGTTACAGACGGAGTACTTGTTATGGCATTCATTTTATGAACATAAAATGCTAACTCGCTCGTAGTGATGAATCCATAACTTTGATTCTATTGGTCTGACTACACATATCACACATACGAAGTACCACTTCTAACAAATTTAGCCAGCTCGTCACTTATATCCATAAAATTACCAAATAATTATCAAAAACCAACTTCCAGACTGGGGAAGAGGAAGTGGGTTCTTCACTTGCGGTTTTTCCTTTCGAACTCATTGGTGGGAAGTAGCCAGACTGAGAACATAGATAATAAATAACATTTTTTTAAAAATAAAATAAAAAGCAAACAAACCTTATCCCTGATTTGCTGAAGAAAGCTTGATTTGATCTCAAATATATTAGGAAGATTACTCGTTTCTTTGATCACATCAACTTTCTGATGGTTCTGCATGCACAGAGTTCATATAATGTCATCAGCAAGAGATTACAATGACAACCGACACCAAGGTATTCAAAAAAGGGTTAAGTCTTACCACTTCCTTGACATTTCCTTGTGGAAATGGTGGTGCACACGGCGGAAGATGTTGTTCCTGCACAGGAGTGTGTACAGGTGGTAGACTTGAGGCATTCTTAAGTATGTCTTTAGCTGTAGAGTCTCTTTCTTCATCCAGGGAAGTTGTTTGTCTCATTGTCCTCCACTGCATTGGGGGAAGAGGAGGCGGCGGCGGCATCTGATCTTCATCTGGTGATAAATTGACTGGATTATGTGGAATGAGCGCATCTCCATTTTGAAGATTACTTGTTGACATCAAAGTGTCAAAGTTCGGAAGTTCTCCAGCAGGATGGGATTCTAACAAGCCGAGTCCATTATGATCTCCAATATCTGAAAGTGAAACAGTGGACTTCTCACCAGATAAGTTCATCTGCTCGAATCCCATATAGCTAGAGACAGGTGTTGTGGAGGATCCTATCTGATTTGAATCATTATACAGCTCATGATCCTCCAATCCAATTCCATCTTCTTGATCCCACAACTCAGAGTTTGAATATAAACGTGGACTTAGATCATCATATGAAGAATAACTATAAGATCTACCAAAGGTGTCATCTTCTGATTCAGAACCACTACCGGGCTGTGGGACAGAAGACCCTGGAAGTAACTGAAATGTTGGTAACATCATATCATCAACATTTTCATGAAGGTTGCCATCAGAGAAATCTAGGTTCAATTTTGACGTTTCAAATGCACTCATGGGGTGAAAGGATATTTTCATATGCTCTAGTGGCGGAGATGATTTCTCAGAGTAATGGCGACTAGAGAAGATTGATGACTTGGGCAGTCCATCCATGCCATTATCTGCTTTCTTCTCAAACTGAGATGCCTCAAATACTGCTTCCTTTGGTGCAAGAGTAGAATTTACAGTAGCGTCATCAAACCCATTTGCATCAGTGTTCACTCTCCCAGATGAGATAGGGAGATCATTATATTTGGGAGAAGTTCTTCTCTGAAGTGTATTGGCAAGGAATCTTTGTGCAATGCTCGAGAAGCTTGATGCAGACACCACGTCCAAGTTATTCCTTCCAGCCAAGTCAGTGCCAGAGTATGTTCCAGCACCATTTTCAGCATTACCTTCAGATTCTAGGAGCTCACTTATTGAAGCTTGCTTGCCATTCAAATTTTTGTGCTCCCTGTGCTCGAAATATGTGGAAGAATCTGAGGGCCGGTCTGTTTGACCATAAACTGCATCAGGTGTTCTTATGGCTGATTGATTAGTCTCTGAGTAGCTTTGGCTTGCAGAACCAGGACATATGCCAACTGGAGGCTTAGACGGTTCAAGTCCGAAGAGCCCAGCATTTGTCCAGAGCTTAACAGAGGATAATTCTACAGAACTAGTAGGAGCATGTGTGGGAAGGTGTTGGGTTGCAGATCCATTCTCTGATGACTCGTTCAAAGGCATGGTCTGTGAATTAGACACTTCAGCCATGCCACAGCCACCAAATTCCTGATGATTTTCTCCAGGATAATCCTGAGGACTCTTTTCTGAAATTACAGAGTTACCAGTGGTATCACCAGGTAAGATTTTTGCAGGAGATGCCTCACTAGTTGGAGCAAAAGAAATCGCAGGTTCCGGTACAAGACAACTAGTGCTTTCAACGGTACCATCTTCTAACGCATCTTCTACATTATTCTCAGGGATCTGATTGACAACAGACTCCTTGTTGGGAGGAAAAACTGCATAGGTTGACAGCCCTGGTTTTGAAATCTCAGGAGAATCTCTGGGGGCAACTTCTGCCTTACTCTCAGGAATGTCATTTGCATGAGGGGGGCTTTGATTGGGTGGTGTAGCTGTATATGCTTGCAGTGCCGGTTCTGAAATTTCAGTGGGGTCTCCAGCAGCCTCATTTGCATTATTCTCAGGGATGGTGGTAACAGATGACCATTCATTAGGATGTATATCTGTATAACCTGACAATGTATGCTGTGAAATATCCGGAGCATCTGCACTTGACAAACTGGGGAAATTGGCAGTTCTTTCAAAAGTATGTAACATTCTGGAATTTGGACTTGTATCAGGAAACTCAGCGGGAGAAGAATCAGGAAGCTGTGAGACGATATTATCTGCCGACTCTATTTGAGGTGCATGAGCATTGAAGGAATGTACTGGCTTCCCTTGTTTTTTAGTTTGAAAGTCAACTTCAGTCTCTGTCTCGGATTCAAGTGTGTTAAGTGCATCCATGTAGTTATCTGTTTCACTGGGGACTTCATCACGGTGGTTTAAGCCTGATGATAGTAACAACTTTGCCTTCTGAAGTAAGGCCCCCTGCTGCTCCAAGGTCTCCATCTCACTATGATCAAATTCTCGCTGCACGGGCTTAATATGTTTAGTTTCTGCACTTTCAGCCCTGTCCATGACAACATCATCACAGTAGACAGAACTTGTAGTCATAACAATTGCAGTCTTTTCATGCCATTCAACAGAAGGTGACCTAGCATTCATCTCATCTGACAGGGAACCTTGCTTCGAATCATCACCCAGATCATCTTCCCTGTTCCCGCTAAGCAAGATGGGAGAAGAGCCATCATTAAGCTTGTGCGTATCAGTATTTGACAGCTTGCCATGACCATTCTCATGAGGAACTACAGAAGGTTTTGTATCTGAAGCTTGTTCTGCAAAACTTAGTCGTGCCTTTGAACTGAATGAAGAAGATCTGCTTATATTGTCAGGGTTGGATCTTGCATCAGATGTAGATCTATGCTCTGAAAAACTCCGGCCATCCATGCTGGGAGATGCACACTGCCTGCTGCAAAAGAATTACTATGAGTACTGTCCTAGATGTATTATTAAATACACAAGAAAAACAAAGTCATGGACGATGAAAACATATATGCAGTTGTTGTATCTTCGAGTTCGGGATTTGTGTGTAAAACCTGCTGGTAAGTTGAACAGCAGTGAGTGCGCGCTGCAATTCACCATTCCTATGCCTGGATGTGGCTTGTCCATGATATGGTTCTTTTAGGCGTGATCCTTTTCTCTGTCCAAGTTCAATCGAGTCTTTCAGCATAGAGTTACCAACAAGGAAAAAAAAAACTTGCATCTGCCAAACTAACACCAATAAGCCACAACCATCCAATAATGAAGCACGGTAGCTCAGCAATGAATTAGCAATAAAGACTTGAAGTGGATTAAATAACAGTGATAGTTAATTTCAGATTAGTACATAATGGTTGACATGCTCATAGATTAGACTGGAGCAGTAACAACACAAATAAATTGATTTCAAGTTAGTTGTGCCTGTGTATTGACTAAAATAGCTATGCATAGACATTGATCTTCGGATGCAGAAAACGAGAAATAGAACCTTGATTTTATGAGATTTCCTTTCTTTTTGGAGATGTGCAGTCTTGTCTGCTCTCATCACATCCCATGATTTCTTGAAGTATGATGGGTCAGAATATCTCTTCAAACAAGCCCCAGCACCAGCATTATCGAATCTGAAAATAAATCATGTTAGATACCCAAAATCACTTGAAAAAAAGAAAACAAGCATACTTACTTGTCGAGAAGGTAAAGTCGTGGAGGGTCTCGACATTCTTCATAGGAATCCATCATAAACCGAGGCAAATCACTGGATAGGAGATGATTTTGCTCGTTTTGAAGTTGTGTGTGCCAGTCAGAGCCTGCATTTAATTAGCAAATTAAGTAAAGCTGCACAATAATCTTAGACCAAATTGTTGGTTATGGTCAAGAGACAGTTGATTATGAGACTCTGTTACAAATGAGCCGTTTTCTACCATGTTGGTCCCGTAATGGTAAAGCAAAAGTTAGATCGATTATTTATTACTGCCAGCCAGGACTGCTCTAACATTATGGACAGATTAACTTATTACCCAAAAAGGTTTGTACTGATTTAGTGACACCAACCTCAATCAGTTGCCATTTTTTGTTTTGCAAGTTTGCTCTGATTTCAGATTGCCACTGCTAACACTCATATCAGTATGATGAAGTCAACATCAGCCAACTTCAACTACTATCAATACACTTCGATAAATTAGTGGGAACTAAATATGGGCAAAATGATTATTGATGACTAAAATGTGCGTAAGAATCCTTAGCTCGATTTTCTATATTTCTACTTGTGAACACATGTATAGTCATTGATGAAGTAACTACCTGGTACATAAGCAAAATGTATATGGCTCTTCTGATTCTTCACAGCTTTTTCAAGAGACGGAAGTGCTGCTTCAATGTTTTGTACTCGAGTCAGTACCTTACGCCCCCTAGCCGATGTAGTTATAACTTGCTCATGTAGGTCATGAAAAACATCTGCTGCAAATCTGGTATGACCAAAGAATATCTCAGGCTTAGTGAACTAAATGTTAACAATTTAAGATGAATATTAGAGAATTTATAGCATTCCTTGAGTCAACTCAAAGCTAGCAGATCAATTCTGACATTGTCATAAGCATATGGCATTAAAATTTGGGGCGAAATAGGCAATGCAATGACAAATAATAAAAACGGTAAAATCGTAAAAATGACTTCCCAAGAGCGATGACAGTTTTCGATCAACAACCAGTAGAAATTGACAGCAGCCATGGAAACACTTGCACATTAGCCCCAAGCATTCACAAGATACATCTACGAATTCACTCAACCACCCAATAGACCGTCTAGAACAGGAATTTTTCAGAATCACAGTCTACATCGCAAAGAAAAGACACGGTCTTAATAAGATAAATTCATCCTAACATGGGATCTTACCCAAAACATGGAATACCTAGACTACACCAATAGTTCCTACCAATTCAGCAAAGCATGCCTCCAAAAACCTAGCAAAGGCGGTGAAAAACCACCTGATTATAGAGGTTAGCTCGTATAACGCTCTGAAGACACACAATTTGGTTCTACCCGACCCAATCCTAATGCTATTTCGGAAAATGAGCTCAAAAGCCACCGGTGCCCAAAACGAAATATCCACTTCCAGCCAGGCAGCACTGCTACTTTGTCAATAACCGGCGAGCGGAAACCCTGCCATGATTCCTATAACCCGGCACTTAATCTCGCGTAATCGAATGCAACCAGCTCAACACCAGATCCCACTACCTTCCAATCACCCCCAATCTCAAGCACAAACACCTCAACTACACTAACCAGCGACGAAACACTTCCGCAACTGCGGCTGCCCGCCAAAATTAGTACACACGGAGCGCGCCAGATCCCACACTGGAAGGCTGGAAACACACAGACAGACACGCCGAATCAAATCACGCACGAACAACTGAAATCAGACAGCGAGGCAGAGAGAGAGCAGCGGGGACGAGGGAAGGGGAGCGGGCTTACTCCGCGAGATCTCCGAGCTGGCGCAGGATCCCGACGAGGCCCGCGACGGCGACGCCCTCGAGCAGCGCCTTGGGCTCGGCCTCCCCGGCGGCGCCGGCAACGCCGCCTCTCTTGCCGGCTCCCGCGCCGCCGTACAGCCCGGGGTCCCCGAGCCCGACCTCATTCCGCACCTCGAACCTGACCAGCGGCATCTCCACCCACCGAGCGCGCTCCTCCTCGTCCTCACCGCCGGGGCGCGGCCATCGTGACGCCTGGCGGTCGCTATAAATGCGACGCCGCAACGGCTACTTTCCCAGTGGGAGCAGGTGCGCCGACTTTGGGGCGTCACAGGTTGCCGCCTCCGCACGGAAGAGGGCGGCCGAGGGGAGTGACGGGGAGGAGGAGGAGGAGTGGAGGCGACGCCGAGGCGCGTGGCGAGGAGGAAGGGAGGGGAGGGGAGGGGGAGGAGCGTCGGTCTCCGACAGGGTGCGGGGCGAAAGGGACGGTGGGAAAGGGAAGCGCACGCAGCGCTGCGGGCACGAGGGGGGTGGGCAAGTGGCGCGTCCGGTTCCGGTGGTAGTAGTAGGCAGGCGCGGCCTGGTGTGATTATGCCTCCTCAAGCTCAGGCTCGACTTGGATGCTCGATGCCGATGCCGCCGCTATGTTGTGGAGTCGAGGCTGCTGGGTCGCGCGGGGGCCGGGGGTGCTTTGCCACTTCCGGCCGTGCTTGGCCCTTCTTGGTTTTCACTTCCTCGGGCTGCCGGGGTTGGAACATGCGTTCTGTGCCTTGCGTTGCGCCGTGGTCACGTCAACCGCGTGTAAAAAAATGCATGTGTGTGCTCCTAGCCTATCTTTCCCTTTAGCACAAGGGTTTCAATGGTATTTTTACAACAAAAAAATGGAAATGGGAACACTTAAAAGCCGTTCCGAATCCCTCCGCTCTGCAACTCCGCTGCGGATCGGAGCGGCATGCAGTTATATTTCAGCGAGCGGCTGGCAGGGTGCTCCGCGCGGTCCACTCCGTAGCGAAGGAGCGGAGGGTTTGCCGAACACAACCTTAAACCCAACGTCTGATTTTTAAGATTTCCCCGCGAACGCCTAGAATTGCCATCTGAAAACAGATAAAATAGGCATGATATGATGTTTGTAAGAGATTTGTCATACTCTGAAGGGAAAATTGCCATGTAGTATAATAAATGGCAGAAAAATTGTCAAGCCGCGCAAAGTAATTGCCATACGTTCGACCGGGTCTGGCGGTTCTAAGGACGTTTGCTGGGATTGCTTAAAAATCCGACATTCACTGGTTAGTGGCTTCCAAAAGAAAAAGGATTTCTATTGCTATAGGTCTATGTTGCACTTACCACTACACCGTTGAAAACTACAGTTGGTCTTTTAAAACTTTGCGGACAATATCTACATGCATGCTTTTTTCCTTTGTTTATACTTTCCAGAAAATGGATTAAAAAGGAAAGTTTGGGCTTGTAGATTTGGTGTTTTCTGTAACCTATCACTAGAAGAAAATAAAGATGCAATGTGTATTAGATCGCGCGTACTCAAGATGATCTATTCTGGCTTCGGGATGTTGCTGGGTTATAGTTAGGGTAGGCCTAATTATTTAACGGAACTGTCTATAAGATATGGATGCCCAAAAGTATAATGTAGCCTTTTGTAAGTACTTGAGTCTTGACATTAGTAATGATGGTGGTAGAGTGGGTGATGGTGGAGCAGTGGTGCTCAATGATCGTGTCTGCAGTTTTGCAAGGAGCACATGAATGGCATTTAATTTCGTGGCGAATGGATGCCATGACAATGGATAAAACGGCATGACTGTGCTCTCCTGCCAGCTGCTACATACAACTGATTATATGATGACAGATATCCACAAACATATCATTCTTTTTTAACACTTATATCAAAAGTAGACACACATTCTACACCTTACAAAAACATCTAACAGGTATCACTTGATAATGAAGTCATCGGCGGTCCATATTTGAACATACCTTTTTACAATTTAAAAGGAATGTCATGCAAGAATTCAAGTGATATAAAAAAACAGTTAATACTCCCATTGCCTGTATATGGTATAAAAAACAATTAGTACTAGCACAGTAACTTTTTTCCGATAAAGACTAATACAGTGGCCCTGTTTGGATACTCTAACTCGGTTAGAGGTTAGAGTTAGATTTTCACACTGAACTAACCCTGAACTAACCCTGAACTAACTCTAACCAAAGTGGTGTTTGGATGACAGAGTTAGATTGACAATAAACGGTCTTTCTCAATCAATTGGCTACTTTGGCCGAGCCTTGGCCGAGAGCTGCGCTGGCCGCAGACGGGGACACGCCCGGCAAGGAGTCGCACTGGCTTATCGTGCAGCCCGCCGGCCAAATCCGCCGTCCTTACGCAAGGAGCTGCGATGGCCGAGCCCGACGGGACTGGTCGCGCAAGGAGCCGCGACTGCTTACCGGCGGGCGGACGGGCCGCGGGGAGACGAGGGGGTTGGAACGGAAGGATGGGGCGGGGCTGCTTACCGGCGGCGGACGGGAGCGCGGATACGGCGAAGCGCCTTCACGGGCGATGTGGGAAGGAGGGAGGGAGGGAGAGGACAAGAAGCTTCGAGAAAGTGGGGAGGGATCTACTGCGGGGAGAGCGAAAATATATATATATATATATATATATATATATATATATATATATATTAGTGGTCCCGAGGAGAACTAACCCAAATAAGCACTTCTTGGGTGGGTTAGAGCATCTCCACTAGTCCCCCCAAGAAGCCCTCCCCAGGCACTTTTTCACCGCCGGCGAGGAAAATTCCTCCCATTCGTCACCCCAAGACCACAGTTTTCGCCGGATTCGAGGAAAAATACGGCCGGCGCGCGCACGCGAAACTCAGCCCCCCGGGAGGCAGCTGGGGACGCCGGCACTCTCATTTTGCATGCAAATGGTCCACTTTCAGTGTCCCAACACCCTCTCTACTCTCTCTCCCTCTCTTTTCTGCTGGCCCCACCCACGTGCTCACACTCCCTCATCCCCACCCACCGAAGCAGGCGCGCACAGGACGGGACGGGCGCGGCGAGCAGGGCGCCGGAGCTGGGGCACGGGCGAGGCGTCACGGCGGGCGGGCGCCGAAGCTCGCAGGGAGGGAGGGCGCCGGACCAGGGAGGCGGGGAGCTCGCGGGAAGGGCGCCGGAGCAGGGAGGCGGAGAGCTCGTGGGGAGGGCACCGGTTGCGGAGGCCACGGGCGGCCCCGGCACCGGGCGCGGAGGCCACGGAGATGCAGCCGCGGAGCCGGGGAGGTGCTGCAGTCGGAGATGCAGCTGGCCACGGCCGGGTCGGAGGTACGCGGCCACCTCCCGCTGCACGGCGTGCTCGCCGCGGGCAGCCTCCTCCGCTCCCCCGTTCGCGCAAGCATGGTCTTCCTCCTCGTCGCCCGGCCAGAGCAGCGACACGAGCGTGGTCTTCCTCCTCGTCGCCCGGCCAGAGCAGCGGCACGAGCAGAGCGGTCCCGGCGTCGAGGACGCCGCCGTTGGAGTCCCTGATCCAGTTCGGGGCGGTGAGGCCGCCGTAGACGCGCGAGGCGATGGAGGCGAGCGTGTCCCCCAGGCAGGAGACGTAGCGGACGGAGGTGGCCCTGCGGGCGCTGCCGGAGCAGGCACAGGGGACTGGCACGCGCAGCGCGAGGCCGGCCGGGAGGATGTGGCCGTCCGGGCCCGAGGCGGCGAAGTCGATGGCGTTGGCGGAGCGGGTCGGCGGCGAAGAGCGCGGCCAGCTCGGCGAGTTTGAGGTCGGCGTGAAGGGTGTAGGAGAGCAGCGCGGGGTAGGCCGTGGCGGAGGCGCAGGGCTCGAGCATCGCGGGCTTGGACACGGCGTCGGGCGGCCCCGTGCAGGCGACCGCGGCGAGAAGGACCAGGAGGAGGAGGCAGGTCGGGGAACGCGCCGTCACCGTCGCCTGCCAGCCTGCCGGAGCCGTGGCCGCGCTTCATCGCCACCAAGTAGGCTATCCGCTAGCCAGGGCGGTTCGCGTGGTGGTGGTGACTGGGTACGGCAACGAGTGGATAAATATCCATCCCCAGCCTTAGTTTTTCGCCGGCAGCCCCCCAGGCGGCGGAAAAAATGCCTCATGAGGGGCTCAACGGCTAGAGATGCTCTTAGGGCATGTATAATGGGGGCGCTAAGCCAGGGGCGCTAGGAATTAAATCATGACTATTTTGACAATTTTCATGCCATTCCTGGTGCTTTTTCCGGCATCGATGCCCACCTAAGAGTCAGATGCTTAGAAATCACTTACAAAATTCCCTCCCTGGCGCCTGCTCCTAGCGCCCAGCGCTTGTGACAAAAAGATCAAGATTTGAGCGCCTCTTCGTTGGAGATGCCCTTAGATGCATCTAACCCAACTAACTCTTCTGTTTGGATATTTTTGGGTTAGTTGAGTCCAAACTAATCCAAACTAACTCTAACTCAGGGATCCAAACATGGTCAGTATATTGTATTGTAGCTATACCCCCACTGCCTGACCTGAATCATACCGCGTGCTTGCTAGTTGGGATCATGTGGAACTTGGAAGTTGTCATGTACCACTAAAGAAATCTTAGAAACAAAATGGGCCATCTATCCATTACTAATCGATTTATGGACCATCACTTCAATATGGTTGTTGGGTGGTACAGCCATATAAGGAGCTGGAGCTTTGCTTTATCGAGCTCCCCCTTTTAATCGCTGGTTCACATAGTAAAAGACCTATAGCATGATCATGACCGAACCTTTTCTCCCCGCATCATTTTCCGGGTGGGGACATCACAGAATCAAGGAAGAATCGTGCATCGTGATGTCAGTGACGGAGGATTGGGATGGGCGGCACCTCGTGTAGTCCTAGGAAGGAAGGAGTGGCAGTAGGTGCAAACATTTTCTTGCTTGTGGGCCATGGGGGTAATAGATGTGTGGCGCTGGTGATTTGCAGATTGCCGTGCGGCATTTGATCTGCGTAGCGTAATGCTCAAGGGTGGTTTTTATTGTTTTTATACTGTGTCTTTGGTCCTTGGCTTGTCCCCCTTTTTATTGCTTGTTTGTGTACGAGTGTAGAAGGATTCAGTAAGTTGTTGGCACGTACATGTCTATCTTTAACGAGATAACGATCTGTTTAGTAAAAATAACTTGGCCTATTTTTTTCATGGTAATACGTGTCCCATTTATATAGAGTAAAGATCAAGTTACAAGGCACGTAAGCACCGACCATACATGACTGAAAAGATAGGAAAATCCTATGCAAAATACCAGCGCCTGTACCTTTCCTTCGACACCACCGAAGCGGCCACCAAAGGGTAAAAAGACAGATCACCTCTTCACCCAAGCTCGACGCGGCTCCATCGCTGATCAGCAGCTTTACGAACCTCCAAAGTAGTTTGCCAAAAGCAAAACCATAGCCGTTGAAAGAATCAGACTGGGGCAACATGTCCCCGGACACGCCATCGAACTTCAGAACTGACACCCTCGCATGACGACGACGTCGGAGAAGGAAACCAGAACTGCCCGCCTTCGACCACAGGCCCAACACAAGATACTCCATCTTCCAGCTGTCACTTGCGTAGGCAACCGCCTGCGCGTACTCCTGAACGACAAAACCTCCCTGCTCCACCATGACGTCGGAGACAACGCCACAGCAACGGGGACAGAGCAGAAGGAGAAACACACCTGATGGAGTTGCCGCCGCCGCCTCGTCAACACCATCCATGAACCCTAACGTTGTCGATCTGAGGGATCGACAGAGACACGATGCCATCAACTCCGAGACGCCGCCATGAAGGACACCGCCGGTGTGGGAGTGGGGTTGAGGCAGATTTATTCGTCCGGGCGCCGCTCCCACCACCCCAACGACGCACCATGACCTACAAATCCAAAACCTAACTACGGAGCGGAGGAACGGGGTCCCCCCTCCCTCCTGCCGCCGGAGCAGCGGTCGAAGGGAGAGGGGGCCAGCGCACCGGCTGGTGGAGATCGGAGGAAAAAGTGCCTCGCCCTAGTCGCCTGGTGGAGGCGGCGGCTAGGGTAGGAAGCTCTACCGCCGTTGTGGCTGCGAGAGAACTACGTAAAATAACTTGGCCTATGTTGAGCTCCATTGAACATGTGTGCATGTATTGTAGGTCTGGATTTCGTATGAAGTACTTGTAGTGTTTGTCTTTCTCTGTATGTACGCGTATTTTAGGAGACACGATACCGGTCGCATCCCTTGACCTATATATATATGTGCCTAGTGCACGATCAATCAATTACTCATGCACCAAATCATTCTCTACATGGTATCTATCGCAAGTCGATCCCCTACCGCTTCCGCCTAACCCTAGCCGCCGCCGCATCGGGCCGCTGCTGCGATCTCCAGCCGCCGCCGCCGCCCCACGCCGCCGCCGCTCCCCTGCGCCGCGCCCTCCTCCCTGCCGCGCCGCCACCCCACGTCGCGCCTCTTCCCCGCGCCGCGCCTCACGCCGCAGCCGCCACCCCGCGTCGCGCCTCCTGCTCGCGTCGCACCACACCGTCGCGCCGCTCCTTTCCCGTGCCGCCATGACTTCCTCCGGCTCCTTCTCCTACAACCCCTTCGCCGGGCCGGACCCCGCTGACATCCACGACCGCGTCCCGGTCGTGCTCGATGCCACCGACGCCACGTACTTCGCGTGGAAGACGTACTTCTCGCTGCTCTTCCACGAGAACAATCTCGTGGATCACGTTGACTGCTTCGTCGACTCCCGCGCCATGATGGGCGACTTCGAGTGGACAGCGATCGACTCCACGCTCATCCGGTGGTTCTTCACCACCATCTCGAAGGACCTGTTTCACACAGTCGTGAGCGATGGTGATGACAACTGCGCCGTGTGGGTCAAGCTCAACGGCCTCTTCACCGACAACAAGCTTCAGCGCCACTTTTTTTGCAGCAGGAATTTTTTGACTGTCATCAGGATGATCAGTCTATCGATGACTATTGCCGCCGCCTGAAGACGTTGGCGGATGAGCTCCGTGACATCGTCATCAAGGTTGATGACGACCTCCTCCTCAGCACGCTCACCGCTGGCCTCAACGAGGACTTCGGTAACGCCGCCTCCAACCTCACCCTCATCAGGAGCCCTCCTTTCCCAAGTTTGTGGCATACTTGCGGTTCGAGGAGCGCCAGATGAAGAGGGTCAAGAAGCGCGTGCAGCACCATGCCCTCGCCGCCGCCACCTCGCGTGGCACCCCACCACCGGCTGCCCCGCCCGCGCCTGCGCCCTGCCACCAGCCGGCGCCCCCTGCGCCTCCGGGGTTCTACCCCCTCCAGGCCGCGCCCCCCGCCCCTCCCCCCCGCTGCCCCCCCAGCAGCCGCAGCAGGGTGGCGGGCGCCACGGAAACCGCCGCAGGGGCGGCCGCAAACAGGCGCAAGGGGGCCCTCATCATCATCAGCAGCAACAGGCCACCCCATCCTGGACTTATGACACCAACCTGTGGACGGGCGTCGTACACGCGTACTCAATGCCAGTCCCTCAGGCTCCCGCTTCGGGCATCCTTAGGCCTCGTCCGGAGAGCCACCAGGCGCTCTTCACCGCACAGAACACCGCCCCTACAGCGACTACGGCGCCGCGCCCACGCCCTCGCCCGCGCCTGCATACGGCGCCGCTCCCGCGCCGACCTATGGAGGGTCTCTCCCTCCCCAGGTGCTGCCACCGTGGGACCCGACCCTCCTCACTGCTCTGCACTCGGCTCCGTCACCAAGTAACTATGGTGGCAGAGGTGACTGGTACATGGACTCGGGCGCCACCGCTCACATGACTGCTCATCCCGGTAACCTCATGTCTTCCACTCCCGTTCATACTCCCACTCGCATCACCGTTGGTAACAGTTCCTCCCTACCCATTACACATGTCGGTCATATGTCGTTTCCTTCTAACTCTACTCCCATTAACATGTCTAATGTTCTTGTTTCCCCTGAACTAGTTACCAATCTTGTATCTGTTCGTCGCCTTGCTCGTGAGAACTATCACTGTTGAATTTGACGACATTGGCTTTTCTGTGAAGAACGCCTATACACGGATGGTACTCCACCGATGTGACAGCCCGGACGAGCTTTACCCGATGCATCCTTCCGTCGCCACCACCACCCGTCCTGTCGCCCTTGCCGCTAGTGTCGATCTCTGGCACGCCCGCCTCGGTCACCCCAACTCCACAGTTTTGCGTCAAATTCTTTAGAGTTTTTCATTCTCATGTAATAAGGTTGACGACCACTCCTGTGAGACATGCCATCTTGGCAAGCATGTTCATCTCCCCTTTGGCGAGTCTACACACATTTCTACTTTTCCATTTCAGTTATTGCATAGTGATGTCTGGACGTCCCCGGTTGCGAGCAACACGAGTTATTTATACTATTTGGTGATATTGGATGATTTTTCCCATTATGTGTGGATGTTCCCTCTCCGTCGCAAGTCTGGTGCTCTCGCCACACTCACCGCCTTTTATTCATATGTCACCACACAATTCGGTCGTCCTATTCTTGCCTTGCAAACTGACAACGGAAAAGAGTTTGACAACATCACCGCCCGCAATCTCCTTGCGTCGCATGGCACTATCTTCCGGCTCACTTGCCCCTACATGTCACAGCAGAATGGTCGCGCCGAGCGCGTCCTTCACACTCTTAATGACTATGTCCGCATGTTGCTCTTCCACTCCAACGTGCCTCCTCGGTTCTAGTCGGATGCCCTCGCGACCGCCAGCCTTCTTATTAACATTCGCCCATGTCGTCCCCGCTAGAACTACTCCCCTCACCAGCTCCTCTTCGGTGCAGCTCCATCTTATGATGGTCTTCGCATTTTTGGGTGTCTATGTTATCCTAGCACCGCGTCCACCATTCCTCACATACTCACTCCCCGGTCGCTTCCTTGCATCTTCCTCGGTTATCCTCCCAACACCAAAGGTTACCGGTGTTATGATCCAGTGTCCCATCGCATTATCACTTTGCGGCATGTGTACTTTGATGAGCTGGTGTTCCCGTTTCAGTAGGTACCCTTGGCGTCTCCCGCGGCGCGCCCCTGCTACCACCCCTGGCGAGCCGCCCTCTATGCCGCCCCGAGCACTGGGCTTGGCCCTGCCTACGCTACCCGCGCCGGCCGCGTCCTACCGCGGCGCCTCGGGCGCCCCCAACGACGCGGCCCCTGGCGCCCCCTCGGCCGCCCCTCGGCTGCCCCCGGTGTCGCGGCCCCGCTGGTCGCCCCCGACGCAGCGGGTCCTTTGGTTGTTCCCGCCCCGCCCTCTCGCGCCGCCGTGGGTGGGCCCTTAGCGTCTCCGGAGACCGGATCAAGCTCATCCTCGCTGATCCCCCTCTCGGTTCCGCCGGCTACCGCCGCACCTCTCACCAGTGTGGTCACTCGGGCTCGGACTGGGACGTTTCGTCCCAGCACACGTTACACCTCCGATGAGTACGCGTGTGCCGCATCTACCTCGGCTCCATCCCCGCTCCCCACCTCTGTCCGCGCAGCCCTTCGGGATCCGAACTGGCTTGTTGCAATGCGTGAGGAGTTCGACGCCCTGCAGCGCAACCATACGTGGCAGCTTGTTCCGCGGCCTCCCCATGCCAATGTCATCACTAGCAAGTGGGTCTTCCGCCACAAGACTCGCCCCGACGGTTCACTTGAGCGCTACAAGGCGCGTTGGGTCGTGCGTGGCTTCCGCCAGCGCGCCGGTGTGGACTTCACCGACACCTTTGCTCCGGTTGTCAAACCGGGAACGGTTCGCATTGTTCTCTAGCTTGTTATTTCTCGCGCCTGGCCCATTCACCAGGTCGACGTGTCCAATGCTTTTCTGCATGGCCACCTCGACGAGCAGGTGTTCTGTCAGCAGCCTACTGGTTTCATCGACACCGACTATCTGGACCACGTGTGCTTGCTCTCCCGTTCTCTCAATGGGTTGAAGCAGGCGCCTCGGGCCTGGTACCAGCGGATCGCGACCTTCCTTCAGCAGCAGGGGTTCCGGTACACATGGTCCTATGCCTCCCTGTTTGTGTATCACCAGGGCACCGCCACCGCGTACCTTCTCCTCTACGTCGATGACATCATCCCGACAGCGTCCTCGCCAGCGCTACTTCAGCAGATCATAGCCCTCGGCATTGAGTTCGCCCTCAAGGACTTGGGGGCTCTCCACTACTTCCTCGACGTCGAGGTTGTTCACCGGGCCACTCTCTTCTTTCTGCACCAGCAGAAGTATGCCTACGAGCTTTTGGAGTGAGCGAGCATGCTTAACTGCAAGCCTGCTCCTACACCTGTCGATACGAAAGCTAAGGTGTCCGCCGTCGAGGGTTCTCCGACGTCAGACGCTCCCTTCTATCACTCCATCGTCGGTGCTCTTCAGTACCTCACACTAACGCGTCCGGACATTTAGTACGCTGTCTAGCAGGTGTGCCTTCACATGCATGCTCCTCGTGATACTCATTGGGCTCTGATGAAACGTATTCTCTGGTACATACGTGGCACCACAGTTATGGGTCTCACCCTGGCGACATCACCTGACACCAGCCTTGTCGCCTACTCCGACGCTGACCGGGCTGGGTGTGCCGACACTCAATGCTCCACTTCCGGCTACTGAGTCTACCTCGGACCCTCTCTGATTTCGTGGTCATGTGAACAATAACCCACGGTCTCACGATCGAGCCCCGAGGCCGAGTATAGGGTTGTGGCCAATGCCGTCGCGGAGTGTTCTTGGCTACGACAGCTAATTCAGGAGTTGCTATGTGAGGTTACCAAGGCTACACTTGTCTACTCTGACAACGTCTTTGTGGTGTACCTCGCTGCCAACCCTGTCCATCACCGACGGACGAAGCACACTGAGCTCGACATTCACTTTGTCAGGGAGCACATCACACTTGGTCGTGTTCGAGTTCTACATGTGCCCACTGATCAACAGTTCGCCGATGTTATTACAAAGGGACTACCCACCTTGACATTCGACGGTTTTCGGTCCAGTCTCTGCGTCACCAGCGACACTTCGACTGCGGGGAGGGGGGGGTGTTGAACATGTGTACATGTACGTAGGTCTGGGTTTCGTATGCAGTACCTGTAGTGTCTGTCTCCCTCTGCATGTACGTGTATATTAGGAGACACGATACTGGTCGCACCCCTTGTACCTATATATATGTGCCTAGTGCATGATCAATCAATTATCGATGCACCAAATCATTATCTACATGCTCTGTCAAAAAATGTTTTGCATACATGAAATTTCTGCAGATCAAGAAGCATGTTATACTTGGATTTAAGTCATAGACTTACCATGGATGCTTATATTTTCTTGGATTTATTCTAGTCCTTTTCGATGATGTTTGTCCTATGTGAGAAATGTTGTCGACTACTAGTCCTATGTGATGGCTTCGTCAATTTGAAGACCCGCCAACTCAGTTTCTAGAGGGTGCTTATAGGTGTAGGATGTGTGTATGTGTGTGTGTGTGTGTGCGTGCGCGCGCATCCCTTCCCTTAGTATGCACGTGCTTCCTCCCTTTTCGACGCCACCTCTGTACCACCCCAGCCACCTGCCAAGCCATTGTTGGACCTCTGCCGCTCCACCCGGTCGCCACACCGCTTTGCTTACACCGTTGTCCCACCTCTCGTCGGTCCGCCGCGCAGGTACCATCCGCAACTGCGGATGTTGCTCATGGGGGTCACCACGTACAACAAGTGTTTGGTGAAATGGTCATGCTAATATTTTTTTATAATTTTTCTCCCTTCTTTTATGCAATGGATTCAGACCTACAGTACTTGTACGAGCACTACATTGAGTCGTCCAACGAGGAGGATTATGGAAATGAAATGGCGATGATGCAAGCAGTCCTTGCAGATGTGGAGCATGCGGTTTTCAATTTCAAGGGATCGATCGAGGATCATCTGAAAGTGCAACTATCCCTGGATGGTTTTGGTAATGATTAACAACATATAGCTGATTGAACTAATGCCATTTCAAGAAAAATATTTCAGGAAAGTTCAATGATTGGCATGGCATGGATTAGGAATGTGGACCCCTCAAAATGCTAAGGACAAAAGTTTGGCTCAAGCTCTAAAGTCCAAGACTCTACATTTTCTATATTAGTGATCCAAGATCACATTGAGTCTATAGGAAAGCCGATACTATTAAAAGGGGATGAGGTGTTGCTTAATGGCTTGCTTGCTCAAAATGCTTAGTGATATGCTCTAAAAGCCCTCAACCACTTTCTCATATCCACATATGTCACAAACCAAAATTCAAACTCGGCCCCACCGATTTGATCCATCCGGGGCCACCGAGTTCATTTGACATAGCCAGAAACCCTAGTCACTTCGGTCTCACCGATAGGGATCTCGGTCTCACCGAGATGGGATTGCAAACTCTTTGTTTCCCTTCGTAATGTTTCAGTCAAACCGAGATGAGCGATCGGTCCCACCGAGTCTGCAATGCAAACTCCCTATTTCCTTTTGGTAACACTTTGGTCCCACCGAGACGAGCGAATCGGTCCCACCAAGTTTGCCTGACCAACTCTTGATGTCTACTATGCAACCTTCTTCTTGTAGACGTTGTTGGTCCTGCAAGTGAACAGGTTTGTAGGACAGTAGCAAATTTCCCTCGAGTGGATGACCTAAGGTTTATCAATCCGTGGGAGGCGTAGGATGAAGATGGTCTCTCTCAAACAACCCTGCGACCAAATAACAAAGATTCTCTTGTGTCCCCAACACACCCAATACAATGGTAAATTGTATAGGTGCACTAGTTCGGCGAAGAGATGGTGATACAAGTGCAATATGGATAGTAGATAAAGGTATTTGTAATCTGAAAATATAAAAACAGCAAGGTAACTAATGATAAAAGTGAGCGTAAACGGTATTGCAATGATAGGAAACAAGGCATATGGTTCATACTTTCACTAGTGCAAATTCTCTCAACAATAATAACATAGATAGATCATATAACAATCCCTCAACATGCAACAAAGAGTCACTCCAAAGCCACTAATAGTCGAGAACAAACGAAGAGATTATGGTAGGGTACGAAACCACCTCAAAGTTATTCTTTCGGATCAATCTATTCAAGAGTTCGTACTGGAATAACACCTTAAGACACAAATCAACCAAAACCCTAATGTCACCTAGATACTCCATTGTCACCTCAAGTATCCGTGGGCATGATTATCCGATATGCATCACACAATCTCAGATTCATCTACTCAACCAACACAAAGTACTTCAAAGAGTGCCCCAAAGTTTCTACCAGAGAGTCAAGACGAAAATGTGTGCCAACCCCTATGCATAGGTTCATGGGCGGAACCCGCAAGTTGGTCACCAAAACATACATCAAGTGGCACGTGATATCCCATTGTCACCACAGATAAGCACGACAAGACATACATCAAGTGTTCTCAAATCCTTAAAGACTCAATCCAATAAGATAACTTCAAGAGGAAAACTCAATTCATCACAAGAGAGTAGAGGGGGAGAAACATCATAAGATCCAACTATAATAGCAAAGCTCGCGATACATCAAGATCGTGCCATAGAGAGAACACGAGAGAGAGAGAGAGAGAGATCAAACACATAGCTACTGGTACATACCCTCAGCCCCGAGGGTGAACTACTCCCTCCTCGTCATGGAGAGCGCTAGGATGATGAAGATGGCCACCGGTGAGGGATCCCCCCTCCGGCAGGGTGCCGGAACGGGCTCCCGGGAGTTTTTGGTGGCTACAGAGGCTTGCGGCGGCGGAACTCCTGATCTATCTTCTGTTTCGACGGTTTCAGGGTATATGGGAATATATAGGCGAAAGAAGTCGGTCGGGGAGCCTCAAGGGGCCCACGAGAGGGTAGGGCGCGCCCAGGGGGTGAGCGCGCCCCCCTATCTCGTGGCTTCCTCGATGCTTCCTTTACTTCAACTCCAAGTCTCCTGGGTCACGTTCGTTCCAAAAATCACGCTGTCGAAGGTTTCATTCCGTTTGGACTCCGTTTGATATTCCTTTTCTTCGAAATACTGAAACAGGAAATAAAACAACAATATGGGCTGGGCCTCCAGTTAAAAATAGGTTAGTCCCAAAAGTAATATAAAAGTGTATAATAAAGCCCATAATCACTCAAAATAGATAATAAATAGCATGAATGCTTCATAAATTATAGATACGTTTGGAGACGTATCAGCATCCCCAAGCTTAATTCCTACTCGTCCTCGAGTAGGTAAATGATAAAAGAAAGAATTTATGAAGTGTGAATGCTAGAAGGTGCACAAGTTTGATCAATGATAATTTCAATCACCTTTTCTAGCATGATTATATGTCATAACAGTAGTTCATCTCATGAAACTTCTCACGAACAAGTAACAAGCAATTCACATGTTAAAGCATAGACCATAAACTTTCTTGAAAACTAGCAAACTATGTTCTCAGTCATCAAACAATTGCAATTCATCTTATTTTCAGGAAGGGTCTATGTCAGAGCTTTGATTTAGCAAACTTCACATACTCAACTATCATATAGTCTTCCACAATTGCTAACACTCACACAATACTAATGGTTATGGAGTTTTAATCGGACACTGAAAAATATAGGGGCTTATAGTGTTGCCTCCCAATGTATTCACCTTTGGGTGATGTCAACAATAATAGTTCATGCTAACTTACATCCAATTGGATATATATATCAGGATCTTTCCAACACGAGGTGCTTGCCAAAGGATAAAATGAAAAAGGGAAAGGTTTGAAAATCACCTTGCCTCTTGCATAAAGTAAAAAGACATAAAGTAAAAGATAGGCCCTCCGCAGAGGGAAGCAGAGGTTGTCATGCGCTTTTAGGGTTGGATGCACAAAATCTTAATGCGAATGAACATCACTTTATATTGCCACTTGTATATGGACCTTTATTATGCAACCCGTCACTTTTATTGCTTCCATAACAAGATCGTATAAAGCTATTTTCTTCACACCAATAGATCATACATATTTAGAGAGCAATTTTTATTGCTTGCACCGATGACAACTTACTTGAAGGATCTTACCCAATCCATAGGTAGGTATGGTGGACTCTCATGGCAAAACTGGGTTTAAGGATATTTGGAAGCACAAGTAGTATCTCTACTTGGTGCAAGGAATTTTGGCTAGCATGAGGGGGAAAGGCAAGCTCAACATGTTTGAATGATCCATGACAATATACTTTAACTGAGATGTGCGAAGACATAACCCATTACGTTGTCTTCCTTGTCCAACATCAACTCTTTAGCATGTCATCCTTAATGAGTGCTCATGATTATAAAATATGTCTAAGATAGTATATTTATAAGTGGAATCTCTCTTCCTTCAATATTCTTTCATGAATTGTTCAAATGACCAATACAATGCTTGCTAACCTTCAATAAATTTACAACCTCTACTTCTTAGATGTGAAGTCATTACTCCCCACGGGATAATCAAATGAGGCATATATAATTTCAGATTTATGACAATCAACTCATTCAACAATTTACTCATAGGATATAAGTGAAGCACACGAGTAAATGAAAAACTACTCCAAAAAGATATAAGTGAAGATCAATGAGTAGCTAAATAATTATGTAACTATGTGAAGACTCTCTCTCATTAAATAATTTCAGATCTTGGTATTTTATTCAAACAGCAAACAAAACAAAATAAAATGACATTGCAAGGATAGCACAACTCATGTGAAGAAGCAAAAACTTAGGCTCAACAGATACTAACCGGTAGTTGTTCAAGAAGAAAGGTGGGATGCCTACCGGGGCATCCCCAAGCTTAGATGCTTGAGACTTCTTGAAATATTATCTTGGGGTGCCTCGGGCATCCCCAAGCTTGAACTTTTGTGTCTCCTTAACTCCTCTCATATCATGGTTTCTCTTTTTTATCAAAAGCTTCATCCACACCAAACTCAACAAGAACTTGTGAGATAGGTTAGTATAAACCAATGCAAAACCTTATCATTTTCTACTGTAACAAATCACTAAAATTATTATTAAACATTGCATACTAAATTCCTCTGCATATTTAATACTCCTATCCTCAAATAGAATCATTAAACAAGCAAACATATGCAAACAATGCAAACATAACAGCAATCTGTCAAAACAGTACAGTCTGTAAAGAATGCAAGATTCATCATACTTCCCTAACTCCAAAAATTATGAAATAAAATTCCCACTGTAGTAAATTTATCAGATCTTATTATGCAAAAGGTTTAAACAATATATCATTCTCTGAATTTTCTAGGGAATTTTTGCAACAGCGGTAAACTTTCTGTTTTCAAATAGCAACATGTATACTAGCAAAATAAGCACGGCAAAGGCTATCCTTGACATTTTTATTGAAACTAAAGATGCAAAACATTATTCTAAATAACATAAAGCAAATAATAAGAAAATAAAATGACGCTCCAAGCAAAACACATATCATGTGGTGAATAAAAATATAGCTCCAAGTAAAGTTACCGATGAACGAAGACGAAAGAGGGGATGCCATCCGGGGCATCCCCAAGCTTAGGCTTTTGGCTATTCTTGAATATTATCTTGGGGTGCCTTGGGCATCCCCAAGCTTAGGCTCTTGCCACTCTTTATTCCATAGTCCATTGAATCTTTACCCAAAACTTGAAAACTCCACAACACAAAACTCAACAGAAAACTCGTAAGCTCCATTAGTATAAGAAAATAAAACCACCACTTAGGTACTGTAATGAACTCATTCTAAATTCATATTGGTGTAATATATACTGTATTCCAACTTCTCTATGGTTCATACCACTTAATACTAGCCATAGATGCATCAAAATAAGCAAACAACACACGAAAAACAGAATCTGTCAAAAACAGAATAGTCTGTAGTAATCTGTATCAAACGTATACTTCTGGAACTGCAAAACCCTACCAAATTATGAAGTCCTAAGCAATTCGTGTACCAATCAAGAGCAAAAATAATCAGATCAAGAACACGTTTCTGTGAATTAACAAAACTAATTTACTGGGTGCAAAAGTTTCTGATTCTCAGCAGGATCAACACAACTATCACCGTAAGCTATCCTAAAGGTCTTACTTGGCACTTTATTGAAACAAAAGCTATAAAACATGATTACTAAAGTAGCATAATCATGTGAACACACAAAAACAGTAAGTATAAATATTGGTTTGTCTCCCAACAAGCGCTTTTCTTTAATGCCTTTCTAGCTAGGCATGAAGATGACAATGATGCTCACATAAAAGATAGGAATTGAAACATAACGGGAGCATCATGAATCATATGACTAGCACATTTAAGCCTAACCCGTTTACTATGCATAGGGATTTTGTGAGCAAACAACTTATGGGAACAATAATCAACTAGTATAGGAAGGCAAAACAAGCATAAGTTCAAAACTTGAAGCACATAGAGAGGAAACTTGACATTATTGCAATTCCTACAAGCATATGTTCCTCCCTCATAATAATTTTCAGTAGCATCATGAATGAATTCAACAATATAACCAGCACCTAAAGCATTCTTTTCATGATCTACTTGCATAGAAAATTTACTACTCTCCACATAAGCAAAATTCTTCTCATCAATAGTAGTGGGAGCAAACTCAACAAAATAATTATCATGTGAGGCATAATCCAATTAAAAACTAAAATCATGATGACAAGTTTCATGGTTATCATTATTCTTAATAGCATACAAGTCATCACAATAATCATCATAGATAGCAAATTTTGTTCTCATAATCAATTGGAACCTCTTTCGAAATAGTGGAATCATCACTAAATAAAGTTGACACTCTTCCAAACCCACTTTCATCAATATAATTATCATAAATAGGAGGCATGCTATCATCATAATAAATATTCTCATCAAAACTTGGGGGACTAAAATATCATATTCATCAAACATAGCTTCCCCAAGCTTGTGGCTTTGCATATCATTAGCATCATGGATATTCAAGGAATTCATACTAACAACATTGCAGTCATGCTCATCATACAAAGATCTAGTACCAAACATTCTAATGCATTCTTCTTCTAGCACTTGAGCACTTTCCATCATTCTCACGAAAGATATTAAAAAGATGAAGCGTATGAGACAAACTCAAATCCTTTTTTTGTAGTTTTCTTTTATAAACTAAACTAGTGATAAAACAAGAAGCAAAAAGATTCGATTGCAAGATCTAAAGATATACCTTCAAGCACTCACCTCCCCAGCAACGGCGCCAGAAAAGAGCTTGATGTCTACTATGCAAACTTCTTCTTCTAGACGTTGTTGGGCCTGCAAGTGCACAGGTTTGTAGGACAGTAGCAAATTTCCCTCAAGTGGATGGCCTAAGGTTTATCAATCCGTAGGAGGCATAGGATGAAGATGGTCTCTCTCAAACAACCCTGCGACCAAATAACAAAGAGTCTCTTGTGTCCCCAACACACCTAATACAATGGTAAATTGTATAGGTGCACTAGTTCGGCGAAGAGATGGTGATACAAGTGCAATATGGATAGTAGATAAAGGTATTTGTAATCTGAAAATATAAAAACAGCAAGGTAACTAATGATAAAAGTGAGCGTAAACGGTATTGCAATGATAGGAAACAAGGCATAGGGTTCATACTTTCACTAGTGCAAGTTCTCTCAACAATAATAACATAGATAGATCATATAACAATCCCTCAACATGCAACAAAGAGTCACTCCAAAGCCACTAATAGCGGAGAACAAACGAAGAGATTATGGTAGGGTACGAAACCACCTCAAAGTTATTCTTTCGGATCAATCTATTCAAGAGTTCGTACTAGAATAACACCTTAAGACACAAATCAACCAAAACCCTAATGTCACCTAGATACTCCATTGTCACCTCAAGTATCGGTGGGCATGATTATACGATATGCATCACACAATCTCAGATTCATCTACTCAACCAACACAAAGTACTTCAAAGAGTGCCTCAAAGTTTCTACCAGAGAGTCAAGACGAAAACGTGTCCGAACCCCTATGCATAGGTTCATGGGCGAAACCCGCAAGTTGGTCACCAAAACATACATCAAGTGGCACGTGATATCCCATTGTCACCACAGATAAGCACGGCAAGACATACATCAAGTGTTCTCAAATCCTTAAAGACTCAATCCAATAAGATAACTTCAAGAGGAAAACTCAATTCATCACAAGAGAGTAGAGAGGGAGAAACATCATAAGATCCAACTATAATAGCAAAGCTCGCGATACATCAAGATCGTGCCATAGAGAGAACACGAGAGAAAGAGAGAGAGAGAGAGAGATCAAACACATAGCTAATGGTACATACCCTCAGCCCCGAGGGTGAACTACTCCCTCCTCGTCATGGAGAGCGCTAGGATGATGAAGATGGCCACCGGTGAGGGATCCCCCCTCCGGCAGGGTGCCGGAACGGGCTCCCGAGAGGTTTTTGGTGGCTACAGAGGCTTGCGGCGGCGGAACTCCTGATCTATCTTCTGTTTCGACGATTTTAGGGTATATGGGAATATATAGGCGAAAGAAGTCGGTCGGGGGGAGCCTCAAGGGGCCCACGAGAGGGTATGGCACGCCCAGGGGGGTGGGCGCCCCCCCCCCTATCCCGTGGCTTCCTCGATGCTTCCTTTACTTCAACTCCAAGTCTCCTGGGTCACGTTCGTTCCAAAAATCACACTGCCGAAGGTTTCATTCCGTTTGGACTCCGTTTGATATTCCTTTTCTTCGAAATACTGAAACAGGCAATAAAACAACAATATGGGCTGGGCCTGCAATTTATAGGCTAGTCCCAAAAGTAATATAAAAGTGTATAATAAAGCCCGTAATCACTCAAAAGGGATAATGAAATAGCATGAATGCTTCATAAATTATAGATACATTGGAGACGTATCAACTCTCTGGTTTGCTTATTGCCAAAGTCGGTCCAACCGAGTTTGTGTAATCGGTCAAACCGAGATTACGCTATGCCCTAACCCTAATGATATCGGCCCCACCGAGTTGACGTGTCGGTCCCACCGAAATGCCTAACGATCACATTATGAACTAAATTGGTTCGACCGAGTTTTCTGATTCGGTCCCACCGAGTTTGGTGAATTGTGTGTGATGGTTAGATTTTGTGTGGAGGGTATATATACCCCGCCACCCACTCCTCATTCGTGAGGGAAGCCATCAGAATGTGCCTACACTCCCAGCATTCATTTTCTGAGAGAGAACCACCTACTCATGTGTTGAGGCCAAGATATTCCAATCCAACCATATGAATCTTGATCTCTAGCCTTCCCCAAGTTGCTTTCCACTCAAATCATCTTTCCACCAAATCCAATCCTATGAGAGAGAGTTGAGTGTTGGGGAGACTATCATTTGAAGCACAAGAGCAAGTATTTCATCATCAACACACCATCTATTACCTTTTGGATAGTGGTGTCTCCTAGATTGGTTAGGTGTCACTTGGGAGCCTCCGACAAGATTGTGGAGTGAACCAAGGAGTTTGTAAGGGCAAGGAGATCGCCTACTTCGTGAAGATCTACCCTAGTGAGGCAAGTCCTTCGTGGGCGATGGCCATGGTGGGATAGACAAGGTTGCTTCTTCATGGATCCTTCATGGGTGGAGCCCTCCATGGACTCGCGCAACCGTTACCCTTCGTGGGTTGAAGTCTCCATCAACGTGGATGTACAATAGCACCACCTATCGGAACCACGCCAAAAACATCCATGTCTCCAATTGCGTTTTCATACTCCAATCTCATCCCTTTACTTTCTTGCAAGTTGCATGCTTTACTTTCCGCTGCTCATTTACTCTTTGCATACTTGCTTGAACCATATCTTGATTGCTTGACTTGTCCGAAATTGCTAAAATCTGCCAAGAACTAAAATAGTAAAAGGTTAAGTTTTTATTTGGTCAAGTAGTCTAATCACCCCCCTCTAGACATACTTTCGATCCTACATCATCGAGTGTTGAATCAAACAGGGCACGGGGGCATTTGACGCTGATGGACGACTACTTTGCCCCTGATGCCCTATTCATAGTCAATTTTTCAATTTCAAGGGATCAATCGAGGGTCATCAAGTGTTGAATCAAACAGGTCACGGGGGCATTTGACACTGATGGACGACTACTTTGCCCCTGATGCCCTATTCACAGTCAATTTTAGCCTGTATTTTTGGATGCAGAAAAATGTTTTCGATCGCCTCTACAATGGCGCCTGGAGCTACAATGATTACTTAATCTTGAAGAAGGATGTCGTAGGAAAAATTGGATTATCTTGTTACCAGAAGTGCACGACTGCATTGCATATGCTTGGATATGGCACAAACTTAGATTCGTGGGATGAGTGCCTCTGGATACGCGAGAGCACATGCGAAGACACCATGATCAAATTTGCTACTATAGTGGTCGAGGGGTTTGGAACACTTGAGAGAACCAACTGTTACAGACGCCAAAAGGCTCATGGCACTCTCAGAAGCAAGAAGATGGTCATGTATGCTCTGATCTCTTGATTGCATGCATTAGAGGTGGAAGAACTACGCATATGCTCTACAAGGGCAATATCAGGGCAATCGAGGGAGTCCTGGATTAGGGGGTGTCCGGATAGCCGAACTATCATCATTGGCCGGACTCCAAGACTATGAAGATACAAGATTGAAGACTTCGTCCCGTGTCCGGACGGGACTTTCCTTGGCATGGAAGGCAAGCTTGGCAATACGAATATGTAGATCTCCTACCATTGTAACCGACTCTGTGTAGCCCTAGCCCTCTCCGGTGTCTATATAAACCGGAGGGTTTTTAGTCCGTAGGACGAACAACAATCATACCATAGGCTAGCTTCTAGGGTTTAGCCTCCTTGATCTCGTGGTAGATCTACTCTTGTACTACCCATATCATCAATATCAATCAAGTAGGAGTAGGGTTTTACCTCCATCGAGAGGGCCCGAACCTGGGTAAAAACATCGTGTCCCTTGTCTCCTGTTACCATCCGCCTAGACGCACAGTTCGGGACCCCCTACCCGAGATCCGCCGGTTTTGACACCGACATTGGTGCTTTCATTGAGAGTTCCTGTGTGTCGTCGCTCATAGGCCCGATGGCTCCTTCGATCATCAACAACGACGCGGTCCAGGGTGAGACTTTTCTCCCTGGACAGATCTTCGTATTCGGCGGCTTTGCACTATGGGCCAATTCACTTGGCCATCTGGAGCAGATCGAAAGCTACGCCCCTGGCCATCAGGTCAGATTTGTAAGTTTAAACTATACGGCCGACGTCCACGGAGACTTGATCTTCGACGGATTCGAGCCACAGCCGAGCGCGCTGCACTGTCGCAATGGGCATGATTTAGCTCTGCTGCCGGACAGTGCCCTGGAGGCCGTACGAGAGTCCGCTCCGACCCTAAACTCGGAGCCGACTGCGCCGATCGAGGATGGGTGGCTAGACACCGCCTCGGGGGCTGCTACCTCTACGGCGATGGAGCCGAGTACCGACCCTGTCCCTTGTGAAGCTCGTGACTCCGAGGTGCCGGACTCCTCGCCGGACTCCGAACCTCCCGTGCCCCTTCCAATCGAATCCGATTGGGCGCCGATCATGGAGTTCACCGCTGTGGACATCTTTCAGCACTCACCCTTTGGCGACATCCTGAACTCGCTGAAGTATCTCTCTTTATCAGGAGAGCCCTGGCCAGATTATGGCCAGGACGGTTGGGATGCGGACGACAAAGAAATTCAAATCCCACCCACCACCCACTTCGTAGCCACTGTCGACGACTTAACCGACATGCTAGACTTCGACTCCGAAGACATCGACGGTATGGACGACGATGCCAGAGAGGAACAAGAACCAGAGCCTACAGGGCACTGGAAAGCCACCTCGTCATACGACATATACATGGTGGACATCCCAAAGGATGGGAATGGCGATGGAACAGCGGAGGATGACCCCTCCAAAAAACAACCCAAGCGCCGGCGTCAGCGGCGCCGCTCAAAATCCCGCCACAGCAAGAATGGAGATTCTGGCACCGGAGATAATAACACCCCGGACAATGCCGAAGACAATCCTCTCCAGCAAGATTCGGCACAGGAGGATGGAGAAGCCAGCCCTCATGAGAGAGCGGCAGACAAAGAGGTAGAGGACGACAATTATATGCCTCCCTCCAGAGACGAGGCAAGCCTCGACGACGACGAATTCGTCGTGCCTAAGGATCCCGTTAAACAAGAGCGTTTTAAACGTAGGCTCATGGCCACGGCAAGCAGCCTCAAGAAAAAGCAGCAACAGCTTAGAGCTGATCAAGATTTGCTAGCCGACAGATGGACCGAAGTCCTCGCGGCCGAAGAGTATGAACTCGAACGCCCCTCCAAAAGCTACCCCAAACGCAAGATGCTGCCCCGATTAGAGGAGGAAGCATATAAACCTACATCACCAGCGCACAATACGGCCGACCGCCCACCTCGTGGCCGCGACAGAGAGGCCTCTAGGCCTTCCACTAAAGCCGTACCCCGGCATCGCTCGAAAAGTACAAAGCCACGAGGGAATGCGCCGGACTTGCGAGACATATTGGAGGATAAGGCAAGACAATCAAGATCGATCTACGGATCGCGTGGGCGCCCCACAATACGCGACGACAACCGTCGCGCCGGATATAGCAATTCCGGCCAGGCCGAACACAATAGACAAAGATCGCTTGAGCTACGTCGTGATATAGCCCAATACAGAGGCGCCGCACACCCACTATGCTTCACAGATGAAGTAATGGATCATCAAATCCCCGAAGGGTTCAAACCCGTAAACATTGAAACCTACGATGGCACAACAGACCCCGTGGTTTGGATCGAAGACTATCTCCTTCATATCCACATGGCCCGCGGGGATGATCTTCACGCCATCAAATACCTCCCACTCAAGCTTAAAGGCCCAGCTCGGCATTGGCTTAACAGCTTGCCAGCAGAATCAATTGGGTGCTGGGAGGACCTGGAAGCCGCATTCCTTGATAACTTGTAGGGCACATATGTGCGACCACCAGACACTGATGACCTAAGCCACATAATTCAGCAGCCAGACGAGTCGGCCAGACAATTCTGGACTCAATTCTTAACCAAGAAAAATCAAATCATCGACTGTCCGGATGCAGAGGCCCTTGCAGCCTTCAAACATAATATCCGCGATGAGTGGCTTGCCCGGCACCTAGGACAGGAAAAGCCGAAATCCATGGCAGCCCTCACATCACTCATGACCCACTTCTGTGTGGGAGAGGACAGCTGGCTAGCCCGCAGTAACAACCTCATCAAAAAATCTGGTAGTCCGGATATCAAGGACAACAATGGCAGGTCGCGTCGCAATAAGCACAAGCGCCGCATTAACGGCGATAATACTGAAGATACGGCAGTCAACGCCGGATTCAGAGGCTCCAAACCCGGTCAGCAGAAAAAGCCATTCAAAAGAACCACTCCGGGTCCGTCCAATTTGGACCGGATACTCGATCGCTCGTGCCAGATACACGGCACCCCCGAAAAGCCAGCTAATCACACCAACAGGGATTGTTGGGTATTCAAGCAGGCAGGCAAGATAATTGCCGAAAACAATGACAAGGGGCTGCATAGCGACAACGAGGAAGAGACCCGGCCGCCAAACAATAGAGGACAGAAGGGTTTCCCCCCACAAGTACGGATGGTGAACATGATATACGCAACCCACATACCCAAAAGAGAGCGGAAGCGTGCGCTCAGGGACGTATACGCGATGGAGCCAGTCGCCCCAAAGTTCAATCCATGGTCCTCCTTCCCGATCACTTTTGATCGAAGGGACCATCCCACTAGCATCCACCATGGCGGATTCGCCGCATTGGTTTTAGACCCAATCGTCGATGGGTTTCACCTCACTAGAGTCCTGATGGACGGCGGCAGCAGCCTGAACCTGCTTTATCAGGATACAGTGCGCAAGATGGGCATAGACCCCTCAAGGATTAAACCCACAAAGACGACCTTCAAAGGCGTCATACCAGGTGTAGAGGCCAATTGTACAGGCTCAGTCACACTTGAAGTGGTCTTCGGATCTCCGGATAACTTCCGAAGCGAGGAGTTAATCTTCGACATAGTCCCGTTCCGCAGCGGCTATCATGCACTGCTCGGATGAACCGCATTTGCTAAATTCAATGCGGTGCCGCACTACGCATACCTTAAGCTCAAGATGCCAGGCCCTCGAGGAGTCATCACGGTCAACGGAAACACCAAACGCTCTCTCCGAACGGAGGAGCATACAGCGGCCCTCGCGGCGGAGGTTCAGAGTAGCCTCTTAAGGCAATTCTCGAGTCCGGCTGCTAAGCGACCGGACACCGTCAAGCGTGCCCGGAGTAACCTACAACAAGACCACCTGGCACGTTCCGAGCACGCGTAGCAATGCGGCCCCAACCCCAGCCCTCGCAAAATTGCAAAACCAGTACCTCGCGTACATCACTACGCTCGGGAAATACCATGGGCAAAGGGGGAGGGGCACGACCACGGCAGGCCCAGAGTGCGGCTCAACCACACCAGGGGCTCCCAAATGGGTGATCATCTTTCTTTTTCTTTTTTTCTTTTCTTATCCTCAGGACTCCGTTTACCAGAAGCCCTGTCCGGCAGTAGACCCGCCGAACTCACGATACAGCAGCCAGGGAAGTAGAAAAGCTACGACGAGTATCCAGGTGGTCTCCATTACGAGCATTATACCTGTTTTATACACCATTCCGCAGCCTACCCCTGAAGGGGGACATGTTAAATAGTCCCACCCCTTGCTTATCGCACTATTTGTATCGTTCTGCATTCATGGCAGTATTTGTTGAATAAACAATGCATCACTTTTTTTCTATAATTGCATTCCTTTCTTACACATATGTTCACTTATGACATGTTGCATCCGTACACTTTTGGTACGGCTAAATACACTAGGGGCTTAAGTTCCCCATATTATGGTGTGATAAGTCCGAACATTTTCACAAGTGCGGCACCCCGAACTTATAGCATTATATCCATCGGCTCCGAATCATGTCTTGGGTCAATAGTTGGGTTTGCCCGGCTCCCATGTTTTGGTACCTTATGTTCTGTTATATCGGCTAAGGTAGCACTGGGAGAACCACTGCGATTGTGCCCCAGTTGAGCTGGGTGAGCACCTCAGTGGAGAAATCTAAAGCTGACCGTCATGATAAGGCGAGAGCCGGTCGCTGTTCGAGAGGTTTTTTCGAGTCCCTAAAGACTTATGCCGCTTAGAGCGAAGAACCGGCTTTGTTCGGCCCAGGCGTGGATAGCGCCCCGAATTCGGCCTTCCAAACGCTAGGGGCTTCACCGAAATTTAAAATTATAGAATTCTATGGCTAAGTGAGAGTGTTCAAGCATTATAAGTCCGGTTGCTTCGTTCGCTGTGTTGAGCGCCTCCCTAGAAGGACCCAAAAATGGGAACAAGAGCGCTCAAGTTTATCCCGAACACCCCAGCACTCGTGGCATGGGGGCTGAAGCCAACGACTTGCCATCTCTCAGATTTGATAAATGGCCACACAGAAGGTAATATTTTAAATTAACAAGCGTTACTTAGCGCATATGAACAAAGTTTTCAGCGCACAGGATAACAAAATGCGAGTCTACTAAAAAATTACATCTTTGGAGCATTCACCCGCAATAATGCGGGCACCCTTCAGGACACCCTTATAATACATCTCGGGCGTGCGATACTCCTTGCCCAGCGGTGGCGCATCCATCACAAGCTTCTCGGCGTCCATCCTGCCCCAGTGCACCTTAGCGCGGGCGAGGGCCCGACGGGCACATTCAATGCAGGCGGAATGCTTGATGACGTCGACCCATGGACATGCGTCCACCAGCCGCCGCACCAGACCGAAGTAGCTCCCAGGCATGGCTTCTTTGGGCCATAGCCGAACTATGAGGCCCTTCATGGCCTATTCAGCCACCTTGTGGAGCTCGACCAGCTGCTTCAGCTGGTCGCTCAGGGGCACCAGATGTCCGGCCTCAGCATACTGAGACCAGAACACCTTCTCCGTCGAGCTCCCCTCCTCGGCTCTGTAGAACACGGCTGCATCGGACACGCTATGAGGCAGATCTGCGAACGCTCCTGGAGAGCTCCAAATTCGGGTAAGTAACAGGTAATTCACTTTTACATGCTTGCTTTGCATGAAGAATGCCTTACCCGCCGCTATCTTCTTTACTGCCTCGATCTCCTGGAGGGCCTTTTGGGCTTCAGCCTTAGCGGCTTTGGCACTCTCAAGAGCCGACGCAAGCTCGGACTCTCGAGTCTTCGAGTCACACTCCAAACTCTCGTTCTTTTCCACGAGTGCCTGGAGCTCTTGCCATACCTCCGCCACCCGCGCCTCCTGTTTCTCTCGCTCGGCGCATTCCGCAGCCGCATTGCGTTCGGCCGAGGACACCGCCTCCTTCAGGGTCGCCACCTCGTTCGTAGCCCCTGGAGTACCCACGTTATTCTTGTCATTTTTTCTTGCAACCAAATCCTTTTCTATAAGGTACAACTTTAATAAGGTGTTACTTACCTTCCTTGTCCTCGAGCTGCTTCTTGGCACGGCCGAGCTCGATCTCGGACCGCTCGAGGCTTTGCTTCAAGGAATTGACCTCCGCAGTTAGTGCGGCAGAGGTCAGCAGCGCAGCCTGCATTCCCATATTGGCATATTTTTGTTAGACTCCTGCGTATATCTTTTTAGATCCTCAGTTCGGCTTTTCTTTCCGAACACTGAACCGAGCATCAGGGGCTACTGTCTATACGGTACTATCTTACATATCTTAAAAATTCTTACCTCAAAGCCTGTTAGAAGGCTGCTGCAGGCTTCGGTCAGCCCGCTTTTGGCGAGCTGAACCTTCTGAATCACCACACTCATGACAGTGTGGTATTCCTCGTCGATGGAAGCGCCATTGAGCGCCTCCAGCAAGTTATCCGGCGCCTCCAGTTGGACGGAGGCTGCCGCCATCACAATCTTGCCCTTCTTACAAAGGGGCCGCCCGCCGGACTCCGGAACCACTGAAGGTTCCGGTGCGGAGTCCGGTCCAAAGTCTGGGAGGTTGCCCTGCGGCACCTCCGGGGCCTCCTCCTCCTGGTGGGTCCCCTTCTGGGATCCCACCTCGGCGTCGTCGGTGTCACGGGGGGAGGAGGCGGTCGGAAGTGAAGCGCTATTCACATCCGACGAACCCAAGGACCCGCTCGACGAAGCGGGGAGATCATCCTTGGGCAGACTACAGGGTTGTATGCGGCGTTAGAAGACGCTATGCGACAAAAAGAAAAATTATGAGTTATTCAGGGGTCCGGACACTTACGATCTCGCCAGGGGCTTGGCCCTTGAGGGCCACTCCTCGTCGCCGTCGTCGGCGTTGGTAGAACAGTCTGGGGGAAGGGTCCTTCCCTTCTTGGACCCTTCGGCCTCCCGTGTTGGGGAGGCCTTCCTCTTCTTCTCTCCCCCCGCTGGGGGAGAGGCCTCTTTCTTCTCCTCCTCGTCCTCGTGGGAGGAGTCCGCCTCGGAATCATCGGACGATCAATCCGATAACACCTGGCGCCGGGAACTCCTCTGGGTTCCCGTGGCCTTCTTCTTGGCCTTCTTCTCCGGCACCACATAAGGCGCCGGGACCAGTAGCCCTGTCAAACGGGCATCCGCTGGGTCTTTTGGAAGGGGAGCCGGACAGTTAACCTGTCCGGACGTCTTCTGCCAGGCCTGTTAAAGGTATTGGGAGTTTAGATCCCGCATAGAGTCAAACTATGAAAAGCAAGTGTCCCATAAAGGATAACATAGCTTACCTCGCCAGCCGGACGCTGTGAGCTGAATCTACGATCTTCGGTAGCGAATGCGGGAGCCTCGGCGCCCTTGAACAGCACCCTCCAGGCCTCTTCGTACGTAGTGTCGAAGAACCCGCTCAAAGTCTGGTTCTGTGCCGGATCAAACTCCCACAAGTTGAAGTCCCGCTGTTGGCAGGGGAGAATCCGGCGGATGAGCATGACCTGGATTACGTTGACAAGCTTGAGCTTCTTGTTCACCAGGGTTTGGAGACAGGATTGGAGTCCGGTCAGCTCTTCCGAATCGCCCCATGGCAGGCCCTTCTCTTTCCAGGAGGTGAGCCGCGTGGGGATGCCAGATCTGAATTTGGGGGCTGCTACCCATTCGGGGTCACGCGGCTCTGTGATGTAGAACCACCCCGATTGCCACCCTTTGATGGTTTCCTCGAAGGCGCCCTCGAGCCAGGTGACGTTGGGCATCTTGCCCACCATGGAGCCTCCACACTCCGCTTGGCTGCCCCTCACAACCTTCGTCTTGACATTAAAGGTCTTTAGCCATAAGCCGAAGTGGGGCTGGATGCAGAGGAAGGCCTCGCACACGACGATAAACGCCGAGATGTTGAGGATAAAATTCGGGGCCAGATCATGGAAATCCAGGCCATAGTAGAACATGAGCCCCCGGACAAAGAGTTGGAGTGGGAAGCCCACTCCGCGGAGGAAATGGGGAAGGAATACCACCCTCTCATGGGGCCCGGGGGTGGGGATGAGCTGCCCCTCGTCGAGAAGCCGATGTGCGATATCGCTGGACAAATATCTGGCCTTGCGCAGCTTCTTGATGTGCCCCTCCGTTACGGAGGAGGCCATCCACTTGCCTCCCGCTCCGGACATGGTTGGAGAAGGTTGAGGTGAGATGTGCGGACTTGGGCGCTGGAGCTTGAGTGCACGGAGATGGATAAGCTAAGGAGGAAGAAGGCGTAGGTAAAAAAGGTGGATCCTTATCCCTTTATATATGGGCGGACGAAACTGTGCGCCCCCACCAGCCCGGTAAAACTCGCTTATCTCCCAAGCGCCACAATCAATGGCGCGGTTGGGTTACCCACGTCCGTATTGATGAGAATCCCGGAATAAGGGGACACGATCTCTGCTTCGACAAGAAGTGCCAAGGAAACCGCTTCGCTAAACACGCTGAGGTGGAATAATAAAAACGATTCGAGTAAAGGCTTGGCTGTGGTGTGACATCACGCCACGAAATACGTCAGCAGATTGAACTTGTGTAAATATTATTCTCTCTATGGTGGAATGTGGAATCTATTTTGCAGAGCCGGACACTATCCTGGTGTTTGCAATCTTCTATGAATTATTCGGAGGAGGAACCCGCCTTGCAATGCCGAAGACAATATGTGCACCGGACTCGTCATCATTGAAGCCTGGTTCAGGGGCTACTGAGGGAATCCTGGATTAGGGGGTGTCCGGATAGCCGAACTATCATCATTGGCCGGACTCCAAGACTATGAAGATACAAGATTGAAGACTTCGTCCCGTGTCCGGATGGGACTTTCCTTGGCGTGGAAGGCAAGCTTGGCAATACGGATATGTAGATCTCCTACCATTGTAACCGACTCTGTGTAACCCTAGCCCTCTCCGGTGTCTATATAAACCGGAGGGTTTTTAGTCCGTAGGACGAACAACAATCATACCATAGGCTAGCTTCTAGGGTTTAGCCTCCTTGATCTCGTGGTAGATCTACTCTTGTACTATATCATCAATATCAATCAAGCAGGAGTAGGGTTTTACCTCCATTGAGAGGGCCCGAACCTGGGTAAAAACATCGTGTCCCTTGTCTCCTGTTACCATCCGCCTAGACACACAGTTCGGGACCCCCTACCCGAGATCCGCCGGTTTTGACACCGACAGCCATGTTAAGAATCCCACCATTATTCTTGAAGCATCATGGGGTATCTAGATTTGGCATGCTCTCTTTCACACCCCCGAGTCTCACAATGACATCAATGTGTTGCATCAGTCTCTATTGTTTGCTGGGTTGTCTTAGGGACAAGCTCCTCCAAGCAACTACACTGTCAATGAGCATGACTACAACATGAGCTACTATTGGTTGACGGTATCTATCATCCGCGGGCGACCTTTGTCAAGATCTCCTCTAAGCCAGTTGATTGATATGCATGAAGGTACCGACTCCGTCAAAGAATCCAAATTGGATTTGCTTCAAAGTCAACTTGACAAGTTCAAAATGAAGGATGGTGAAGGTGTCGCTGAAATGTACTCTAGGCTTGCTTTCAACACAAATGAGATTGCCGGCTTAGGAAGTGAAGAGATGACCAATAAATTCATTATCAAGAAGATCCTAAGAGCCTTGGATGGAAAATATGATACCGTGTGCACATTGATCCAAATGATGCCCAACTACAAAGATCTCAAGCCAACGGAAGTCATTGGAAGAATTGTTGCTCATGAGATGTCACTCAAGGATAAGGAAGAGCTTCACAACAAGTCAAGTGGTTCTTACAAAGCCTCATGTGATGCTCCTACATCATCAAGTAAGAAACAAATCTTCAATGAGGAATTGAGCATAATGGTGAAAAATTTCAACAAGTTCTACAAGAGTAGAAGCAAGGAAAGAAGTTCCAAGTCAAGGTCCTACAATGACAAAAGATCTTCGAGTCGTGAACATAATTTCTACAATTGGGGAAGACCCGGACACTACTCCAATGAGTGTACGGTTCCTTACAAAAGGATAGAAGATTCACCTAAAAGAAGAAGTAGAAGAGAAGAATCACCACCAAGAGAGAGAAGAAGTAGAGATGATCGTTATGAACGAAGAACCTCCCGGAGAAGCAAGGATTCAGAAAGGAAGGATAAATCATCCAAGAGCTACACAAAGCGAAGACATCAAGCTCATGTTGGTGAATGGGTATCCAGCTCCGACTCCGACGGTCACTCCAAGAGAAGTTATCACTCCAACTCCGAATATACTCAAGATGAAGGTGTTGCCGGTCTAGCACTTGTGTCAAACAACTCCTACGACATATTTGACTCACCAAATGAAGGAATTGGAAGATGCTTCATGGCTAAAGGCCCAAAGGTATCACACCCTGAGTATGTTGATTTCAATAGTGATGAAGATGACTTGTTAGGTGATGATGATTTACTTGTTGACAACTCTAGTGATGAATACTATGATGAAACGTCAATTAGTCATGCTAATCAAGATAAAATGAATGACAATGATAAGGAGAAGATTGAGCGTCTAACTAAAGAACTAAACACTCTTAAGTTAGCTCATGAAACTACCTTGGAAGATCATCAAGAACTTTTAAAGACTCATGAGAAGTTACGCTTTGAAAAGCTCAACCTTGAGCAAGAACATGAGTTTTTAAAGGCAACCAATTATGATCTTCGCAAGAAAAGTTCTTCTTACATTGCCAAGCGTCTACTCTTATCTACTTACATGCCTCAAGTAAAATCTAGCAACAAGAGTAAGAAAGATTCTTCTTCTAGTAGTAACAATAATATGCTAAATCCAATATTGTTGCTTCTAGTAGTTCTCTTGATTCCACTAATGATTCTCTTAGCCAAGTTACACTTGAGCAAGAAAAAACCTTATTGAAGGGAATTATAGAGAAAGGTGTCTACAAGAGCCTTGCCGGAAGTAAGCAATTTGAGGGAATTGTACGCAAGCAAGGAAGGCACCGGAAGAATCAAGGTGTTGGTTTTGAACGAAAGTTCAATGCCAATGGAGTTGAGTGGGAAGAAGATCAATACCCCAAGACGGAGTTTGTTCCCCAACAAGAGAAGAATGATCCTACTTCTTTCCAAGGGACACAAGCTGAAGATGATCTTCCACCATAAGACCATAAGCAAAATGGCAAGGACAAGTTTCAAGAGGAGATTGATACATTTGAAGAAGCTCCCAAGGCCTTGGTCAAGTGGGTTCCCAAGACTACATCAAGTTCTACTTCATCAAGTTCCACTACAACCCCAAGGATTCCCATCAAGATGATGTGGATCCCAAAGAAGAAGAACTAGAGAGTTCTTGAGGGTGACTCCGCCAACATACTTCACTGTGCAATCAACTTCCACATCTTGCACTAGTTAAAGGAGTAACAAACCCTCTTGTTGGGACAAGGTACAAGGTAACCTAATGCTTTCATGGACATCATCTTGTGTGTGTGCATCACTCTATGTGTATGGATATCCTTGTTTGTTCCTTGTGGGATTAACCCGTGTAGGTATTGAAAGTGCAACTCACTCCAATAGATAGCTCCGAAAGATCTACATCAACATTGAGCATCCACATCTTCAACACCTACATGAAGTCATCATCGACAAAACCCAAGGTTAGTTCATCCCTCTTAGGGGGGATATCACATCTAGGGGGAGCTTTACTCTAAGAATTGAGCTAAAGCAACTCTAATGGTGTGAACACAACAATGCTTTATGTAAAAGTGGTAACCCCACTTGTGCTTAAACGATGAGTATGACCTATGATCAAATGTTCTCATTTGACTCCTAAGTCAATATACTCATATATAGATGACCTAGTCATCGCCAATGGCTTGATAGATGCTAGAATGATTGTGCATGCTTTGCCACATATTTCATTTGCCATTTTATTGTGTGAGCATGTTGGTTGCATATTTCACTCATTCGAGGACATCCACTTGTTGTTTTGATTGTTTGGCTCTTTTTATTTTGCCAAGTGGATGGACAAGAATGGCTAAAAACCTTCTCTAGCTATCTATGCTTTCCTTGTCTCAAACTCTATTCATGCTACATCACAAAGTTTGATCAAGTCAGATTCGAACCACTCTGTGTGAGGAGCACTCGGAGTCCCCGATTCGTCATAGACTTAAACTTCCAAAACCTCTTTGTGCATTTCGGTCTGGCTGAGGCATCCATTTCGATCACACCAAGTTCACTAAGTTGATCTAGGTTTTCATCTCGGTGCAACCGATTTGAACACTTCGGTCACACCGAGTTGCAGCAACTGCTTGCGATTCTGCAATCTCGGTGCCACCTAGTTGTTCCACTCGGTCACACCGACAGGGTCAGGATATAAATACCCACGGGTGAGATTTTGGAAAATACTTCAAAACCCCTCAGCCCGCGCGTGTCCTGCTCTGCCTCCTCGGGTCTTCGGATCGCCTCATCGCCGCCAGCAACCTCCCGCTGCTGGTTTCTTCCGCCGTCGACGGAATCTGCCCCGCCGTCGCCGCCGTAGCGAACACCCGCCGAACTAGAGTACGTGTTTGACCCCTTGTGCTGTCATTTTCACTCTGATTCCTAGCACAAGGACAATGCCATGATTCTTGCCACAAATGAGATCAATCTATCCAGCTAAATCTTCCTTAGGCCTAGTTTGATTCAAAAAATTTAGGGTTAGCTCTCCGCAGAACTCATCTCAGACCGACCGAATCGTAGAAATCGGTCTCACCGATTCGTCTTAGGCCATTGCACAGGCGCTTTTTGGTCTGACCGAAAACTGCAAATCGGTGTGACTGAGTTCAAGATTCTGTGAAACCCTAGCAATCTCAGTGCCACCAAACTGTGACTCGGTCTGACTGAGTTCACTATTTTAGGTTCCAAGTGTTTCTTCGGTATCACCGAGTTTGTCAATTCGGTAGCTTCGAGATCATTTATGTAGAGAACTAAAACTAAGTTTTTGACTCAATTTGTTTTGCAAAACCTCTGTACTTTGTGATTCTCATCTACTCTACCTCATCTATAATCTATTCACAGGGTTTGCTGTCAGTTGTTGCCAAGATGTCTGACTAGAGTGACAGCCAGAACAGATGTGAACAGCAAGAGCAGTTGAGTGAGGGCACTAGTCCCTCAAGCAGCTATGATGAGGGCAGCAGGAGCACACCTAGTAACTTGCCCAAGGCAGCTACTAGAGCAAGGAAGAAGAGAACTTCAGATTCTGAAGATGAAGATTATGTTGCAGTTGAAGATGAGGCCACCTCAAAGAAGAGAGTGGTGAAGAAGGAGTTTGGCACTGCTGCATCCACAAAGCTAGGCATGAACAAGAAGGCACCTGCTAGGAGGATCCCAACCTCCAAGCCAAGAAAGGCTGCCACAGAAGAAACCATGAAGCCCACTATAAATGATGGTGAGGCAGTTGGAGATGGCCAGAAGAAAAGAAAGGAGAGGGTCAAGAAGACCATTGCTAGAGTCATTGGCAAGCCCTCCATGATGAGATCTGATGATGAAGAGGAAGAGGATGTTGCTCCAGCACCTAAGGCACAAAAGCTAATGGGAGATGCAATTAAGTCAGGGGCTGCTCCTAAGCCCAAACCTGCTCCCAAAGCTGCTGCTCCAGCCACCAAGTCTGCACCCAAGAGGAGCACAAGAAACATCCCTGTCAAGGAAAAGAACAAGGCCCCAGTGCCTGAAGCTGAAGAAGAAGAAGATGAAGCTGAAGCCCAAGTGCTAAGGAAGCTCAAACCAAAGATCCAAAACCACAATGATACACATCTTGTGGCAGAGGACATGAGCATCAAGAAGGATGCAGGTCTGAGACTTTGGAGGAAAAGTGACCCATCTGCTGTATGGAGGAGAACTGTTGTGGATTACAGGTTCCACACTAAGGAACAGTAAGACTTTTATGAGACCATTCTGCTTGACAAGAAGCCAATAGTCTGTGATATGAGATAGGTTGACTGGACATAAATCAGAGAGAATGAAGATCACTTCCCAGGTGTCTATGATAGCTTCAAGGCTTGTGGAGTGGACAAGTTTGTTGGTCAGAAGCTCACTGCTACGTCTTGAGCTTGCGTTGGTTTTCCTTGAAGAGGAAAGGGTGATGCAGCAATAGTAGCGTAAGTATTTCCCTCAATTTTTGAGAACCAAGGTACCAATCCAGTAGGAGGCTCCTCAAAAGTCCCACGCACCTACACAAACAAACAAGAACTCGCAACCAACGCGATAAAGGGGTTGTGAATTCCTTCACGACCACTTGTGAAAGTGAGATCTCATAGAGATAATATGATAAGATAAATATATTTTTGGTATTTTATAATTTAGATAGGAAAAGTAAAGATGCAAATAAAAGTAGATTGAAAGCTTGTATGATAAAAGATAGACCCGGGGCCATAGGTTTCACTAGTGGCTTCTCTCAAGATAGCATAAGTATTACGGTGGGTGAACAAATTACTGTCGAGCAATTGATAGAAAAGTGAATAATTATGAGATTATCTAGGCATGATCATGTATATAGGCATCACGTCCGTGACAAGTAGACCGACTCCTGCCTGCATCTACTACTATTACTCCACACATCGACCGCTATCCAGCATGCATCTAGAGTATTAAGTTCATGAAGAACAGAGTAACACATTAAGAAAGATGACATGATGTAGAGGGATAAACTCATGCAATATGATATAAACCCCATCTTTTTATCCTCGATGGCAACAATACTATACGTGCCTTGCTGCCCCTGCTGTCACTAGGAAAGGACACCGCAATATTGAACCCAAAGCTAAGCACTTCTCCCATTTCAAGAAAGATCAATCTAGTAGGCCAAAACAAACTAATAATTCGAAGAGACTTGCAAAGATAACTTAATCACACATAAAAGAATTCAGAGGAGATTCAAATATTTCTCATAGATAAACTTGATCATAGACCCGCAATTCATCGGATCTCGACTTACATCGAATAGATCTCCAAGAAGATCGAGGAGAACATGGTATTGAGATTCAAAGAGAGAGAAGAAGCCATCTAGCTAATAACTATGGACCCGAAGTTCCGTGGTAAACTACTCACAACACATCGGAGAGGCTATGGTGTTGATGTAGAAGCCCTCCATGGTTGATTCCCCCTCCGGCGGAGCACCAGCGAAGGCTCCAAGATGGGATCTCGCGGATACAGAAGGTTACGGTGGTGGAAATAGTTTTTCGTGGTCGCCACTGATGTTCTTAGGGTACATGAGTATATATAGGAGGAAGAAGTAGGTCGGTGATACGTCTATTTTGCCTCATGCTTTTATATCAATATTTATTGCATTATGGGCTGTTATTACACATTATATCTCAATACTTATGGCTATTCTCTCTTATTTTACAAGGTTTACCATGAAGAGGGGGATGCCGGCAGCTGGAATTCTGGCTGGAAAAGGAGCAAATATTGGAAACCGATTCTGCACAGCTCCAAAAATCCTGAAACTCCACGGAAATGAGTTTTGGAATTAACAAGAATTATTGAGCAAAAGAAGTACCAAAGGGGCCCCACACCCTGGCCAGGAGGGTGGGGGGCGCGCCCCTGTCTCCTGGCCCCTGGAGGCCCTCCGATGTCCATCTTCTGCTATATGAAGGCTTTTACCCTGGAAAAAAAATCAGAGGCAAGCTTACGGGACGAAACTCCGCCGCCACGAGGCGGAACCTTGGCGGAACCAATCTAGAGCTCCGACAGAGCTGTTCGTCCGGGGAAACTTCCCTCCGGGAGGGGGAAATCATCACCATCGTCATCACCAATGATCCTCTCATTGGGAGGGGGTTAATCTCCATCAACATCTTCACCAGCACCATCTCCTCTCAAAACCCTAGTTCATCTCTTGTATCCAATCTTGTATCCAAACCACAAATTGGTACCTGTGGGTTGCTAGTAGTGTTGATTACTCCTTGTAGTTGATGCTAATTGGTTTACTTGGTGGAAGATCATATGTTCAGATCCTTAATGCATATTATTACTCCTTTGATTATGAACATGAATATGCTTTGTGAGTAGTTACGTTTGTTCCCGAGGGCATGGGTGAAGTATTGCTATTAGTAGTCATGTGAATTTGGTATTCGTTCAATATTTTGATGAGATGTATGTTGTCTTTCCTCTAGTGGTGTTATGTGAACGTCGACTACATGACACTTCACCATTATTTGGGCCTAGAGGAAGGCATTGGGAAGTAATAAGTAGATGATGGGTTGCTAGAGTGACAGAAGCTTAAACCCTAGTTTATGCGTTGCTTCGTAAGGGGCTGATTTGGATCCATATGTCTAATGCTGTGGTTAGGTTTACCTTAATACTTCTTTTGTAGTTGCGGATGCGTGCAATAGGGGTTAATCATAAGTGGGATGCTTGTCCAAGTAAGGGCAATACCCAAGCACCGGTCCACCCACATATCAAATTATCAAAGCACCCACAAATCACATGAGCGTGATGAAAACTAGCTTGACGATAATTTCCATGTGTCCTCGGGAGCTCTTTTCTCATTATAAGAAATTGTCCAGGCTTGTCCTTTGCTACAAAAAGGATTGGGCCACCTTGCTGCACTTTATTTACTTTCATTGTTTGTTACCCGTTATAATTTATCTTATCACAAAACTATCTGTTACCTACAATTTTAGTGCTTGCAGAGAAAACCTTACTAAAAACCGCTTATCATTTCCTTCTGCTCCTCACTGGGTTCGACACTCTTACTTATCAAAAGGACTACGATAGATCCCCTACACGTGTGGGTCATCAAGACTCTTTTCTGGCGCTGTTGCCGGGGAGTGTAGCGCTTTTGGTGAGTGGACCTTGGTAAGGAAACATTTATATAGTGTGCTGAAATTTTCTGTCACTTGTTACTATGGAAACTAATCCTTTGAGGGGCTTGTTCGGGGTATCTTCACCCCGACCAGAAGAGCAAAGAGTTGCTCCTCAACCTACTGAACCTACTGAAAATATTTACTTTGAGATTCCTTCGGGTATGATAGAGAAACTGCTAGCTAATCCATTTGCAGGAGATGGAACATTGCATCCCGATTTACACCTTATCTTTGTGGATGAAGCTTGTGGATTATTTAAGCTTGCAGGTATTCCCAATGATGTTGTCAAAAGGAAGGTCTTCCCTTTATCTTTGAAGGGAGATGCATTGACATGGTACAGGCTATGTGATGATACGAGATCTTGGAATTATAAACGATTGAAGTTGGAATTTCACCAGAAGTTCTATCCTATGAATCTTGTTCATCGTGATCATAATTACATATATAATTGCTGGCCTCGCAAAGGAGAAATTATCGCTCAAGCTTGGGGGAGGCTTAAGTCAATGTTATATTCATGCCCCAATCATGAGCTCTCCAGAGAAATGATTATTCAAAAATTTTATGCTCATCTTTCTCCCAATGATCGCAACATGCTCGATACTTCCTGTGCTGGTTCTTATATGCTGAAGACTATTGAATTCAAATGGGACTTATTGGAAAGAATTAAACGCAACTCTGAAGTTTGGGGTTCCAACGATGGTAAGGAGTTAAGTATGACACCTAAGTTTGATTGTGTTTAATCTTTTATGGATACCGATGCTTTTCGTGGATTTAGCGCTAAATATGGACTTGATTCTGATATAGTAGCTTCTTTCTGTGAATCTTTTGCTACTCACGTTGATCTCCCTAAGGAGAAGTGGTTTAAATAATCCTCCCGTTGAAGTAAAAGTAGTTGCACCTATTACAGTTGAAGAAAAGACTGTCACTTATATTGATCCTATTGTTCCTACTACTTATGTTGAGAAACCTCCTTTTCCTGTTAGGATAAAGGATCATGCTAAGACTTTGACTGTTGTTCGTAAGAGTAATACTAGAACTTATACACCTCCTGAGCAAATTAAAGTTGAACCTTGTATTGCTATGGTTAAAGATCTCTTGGATGATGATTTAGATGGGCATGTTATTTATTTCTGTGGTGAGACTGCTAATATGGTCAAACCAGATGCTAAGATACATAGACCCATGGTAGGCATGCCTATGACTTATATAAAGAAATTATGCATGATATTTCACCCGCTGAATTGGAAGGTATTGATGTTACTATCAAGCTTGCCAATAGAGATACTATTTCACCAGTTGGGATTGTTAGAGATGTTGAAGTCTTGTGTTGGAAGGTTAAATATCCTGCTGATTTTCTGGTTCTTAGTTCCCCACAAGATGACTTTTGTCCCATTATTTTTGGTAGACCCTTCTTGAATACTGTCAATGCTAAGATTGATTGTGAAAATGATACTGTTACAATTGGCTTAGAGGATATGTCTCATGAGTTTAATTTTGCTAAGTTTCGTAGACAACCTCGTGATAGAGAATCACCTAGTAAGGATGAGATTATTGATCTTGCTTCTATTGCCGTGCCTCCTACCGATCCGTTAGAACAATATTTGCTAGACCATGAAAATGATATGTTTATGAAGGAAAGAAGGGAAATAGATGAAGTGTTCCTTCAACATGAGCCTATTCTGAAACACAACTTACCCGTTGAAATTCTAGGGGATCCCCCTCCACCCAAGGGTGATCCCGTGTTTGAACTCATACCATTATCTGATAATCTTAAGTATGCTTATCTTGATGAAAAGAAAATATATCATGTTATTATTAGTGCTAACCTTTCAGAGCAAGAAGAAGAAAGATTATTGAAAACTCTGAAGAAGCACCGTGCTGCTATTGGATATACTCTGGATGATCTCAAGGGCATTAGTCCCACGTTATGCCAACACAAAATTAATTTGGAGGAAGGTGCCAAACTAGTTAGAGATCCTCAACGACGATTGAATCCTAAGATGAAAGAAGTGGTAAGAAAGGAGATACTAAAGCTCCTTGAGGCAGGTATAATTTATCCCATTGCTGATAGTGATTGGGTAAGCCCTGCCCATTGTGTTCCTAAAAAGGGAGGTATTAGCGTTGTTCCTAATGATAAAGATGAATTGATCCTGCAAATAATTATTACAGGTTATAGGATGGTAATAGATTTCCGTAAATTAAATAAAGCTACTAAGAAAGATCATTACCCTTTACCTTTTATTGATCAAATGCTAGAAAGACTATCCAAACACACATATTTCTGCTTTCTAGATGGTTATTCTGGTTTCTCTCAAATACCTGTGTCAGCAAAGGATCAATCAAAAACTACTTTTACTTGCCCTTTTGGTACTTTTGCTTATAGACGTATGCCTTTTGGTTTATGTAATGCACTTGCTACCTTTCAAAGATGTATGATGGCTATATTCTCTGACTTTTGTGAAAAGATTTGTGAGGTATTCATGGATGATTTCTCCGTTTATGGATCCTCTTTTGATGATTTCTTAAGCAACCTTGATCAAGTTTTGCAGAGATGCGAAGACACTAGTCTCGTCTTGAATTGGGAAAAGTGCCACTTTATGGTTAATGAAGGCATTGGCTTGGGGCATAAGATCTCCGAGAGAGGTATTGAAGTGGATAAAGCTAAGGTTGATGCTATTAGAAAGATGCCATGTCCCAAGGAAATAAAAGGTATAAGAAGTTTCCTTGGTCATGCCGGTTTTTATAGGAGGTTCATTAAGGACTTCTCTAAAATCTCTAGGCCTCTGACTAATTTATTGCAAAAAGATATTCCTTTTGTCTTTGATGATGATTGTGTAGAAGCATTTGAAATACTTAAGAAAGCTTTGATCACTGCACCTATTGTTCAGCCACCTGATTGGAATTTACCCTTTGAAATTATGTGTGATGCTAGTGATTATGCTGTAGGTGCTGTTCTAGGGCAAAGAGTTGATATGAAATTGAATGTTATCCGGTATGCTAGTAAGACTCTTGATACTGCCCATAGAAATTATGCTACTACTGAAAAAGATTTCTTAGCAGTTATGTTTGCTTGTGATAAGTTTAGACCTTGCATTGTTGATTCCAAAGTTACTATTCACACTGATCATGCTGCTATTAAATATCTTATGGAAAAGAAAGATGCTAAGCCTAGACTCATTAGATGGGTTCTCTTGCTCCAAGAGTTTGATTTGCATATTATTGATAGAAAGGGAGCTAAGAACCCCGTTGCAGACAACTTGTCTAGGTTAGATAATGTTCTTGATGACCCACTACCTATTGATGATAGCTTTCCTGATGAACAATTAGCGGTCGTTAATGCTTCTCGTACTGCTCCTTGGTATGCTGATTATACTAATTACATTGTTGCTAAATTTATACCACCTAGTTTCACATACCATCAAAAGAAAAAGTTCTTTTATGATTTAAGACATTACTTTTGGGATGACCCACACCTTTATAAAGAAGGAGTAGATGGTGTTATTAGACATTGTGTACCTGAGCATGACCAGGAAAAGATCCTACGCAAGTGTCACTCTGAATCCTATGGAGGACACCACGATGGAGATTGAACTGCACACAAGGTATTGCAATCCGGTTTTTATTGGCCTACTCTCTTCAAAGATGCTCGTAAGTTTGTCTTATCTTGTGATGAATGTCAAAGAATTGGTAACATTAGTAGACATCAAGAAATGCCTATGAATTATTCTCTTGTTATTGAACCATTTGATGTTTGGGGCTTTGATTATATGGGACCTTTTCCTGCCTCTAATGGTTATACACATATTTTAGTTGCTGTTGATTACGTTACTAAGTGGGTAGAAGCTATTCCAACTAGTAGTGTTGATCATAACACTTCTATTAAAATGCTTAAAGAAGTTATTTTTCCGAGGTTTGGAGTCCCTAGATATCTTATGACTGATGGTGGTTCACATTTTATTCATGGTGCTTCCCGTAAGATGCTTGCTAAGTATGATGTTAATCATAACCGCATCTCCTTATCACCCGCAGTCTAGTGGTCAAGTAGAGTTGAGCAATAGAGAGCTCAAATTAATTTTGCAAAAGACTGTGAATAGATCTAGAAAGAATTGGTTCGAAAAACTTGATGATGCATTATGGGCCTATAGAACTGCATACAAAAATCCTATGGGTATGTCTCCTTATAAGATGGTTTATGAAAAAGCTTGTCACTTACCTCTCGAACTTGAACATAAAGCATATTGGGCTATTAAAGAGCTCAACTATGACTTCAAACTTGCCGGTGAGAATAGGTTGTTTGACATTAGCTCACTTGATGAATGGAGAACCCAAGCCTATGAGAATGCCAAGCTATTCAAAGAAAAAGTTAAACGCTGGCATGACAAAAGGATACAAAAAAGTGAGTTTAACGTAGGTGATTATGTGTTATTATTCAACTCTCATTTAAGATTTTTTGCAGGAAAACTTCTCTCCAAATGGGAAGGTCCTTACGTTATCGAGGAGGTCTATCGTTCCGGTGCCATAAAAATCAACAACTTTGAAGGCACAAGTCCGAGGGTGGTGAACGGTCAAAGAATTAAACATTATATCTCAGGTAATCCTATCAATGTTGAAACTAATATTGCTGAAACCGTAACCCCGAGGAATACATAAGGGACACTTTCCAGAACGTTCCAGACTCCGAAAAGGAATAGGCATGTGGTACAGTAAGTAAACCAACTCCAAAACAATTCTAATGGCAATTTTTATCCGTTTTGGAATATTTAAGAATTTTGGAAAGAAAGAAGTAGTCCGGGAAGGACACGAGGCCTCCACGAGAGTGGAGGGCGCGCCCACACTTCCTGGGCGCGCACCCTATCTCGTGGCCACCTCGTGTGCCCCCCGGAATCCGTTTTCTTGTACGTTACATATTTCGGTCGGTAAAAATTCATTATATAATCTCCCGAAGGCTTTGACCATCGTATCATGCAAATATCCTCTGTTTTCGTTTTGAGCTGTTTTTCTGACAGATCTAGAGCATCAAGACGTCTCCAAGCACTCCCAAGGACAAGTTTTTCGAGAGGTTTATCAACCCCTATCTCACGGAGGTGCTGCTACACCCTCAAACCATTGAGATGCGTGAGGGGGTGCTGCACATCCGCGATGTGGAGGGACCAAGGCGTACCGGAAGCATGGAGACGAAGCTCGAAGCCATGGAGCAACAAGTTTTCAAGTGCCAAGGGATGGTGGAGCGTGGACTCAATGCCAACCAGATGATGATCACGGAGTTCACCAACAACCACAAGCTAGATGCCAAGGTCATTGGGGAGACCATCTTCAAGCTTCAAGAGAAAATCGAGCACCTCCAAGCCCAGATCTATGACCTGCAAAACCAAAACTATGAGTATGAATATAGATTCAAGAGGATGAGTTTGGCTGTAGATTTGAGGATCCCGGAGACCCGATCATCCTTCTATGATGGTGAGCCTATGCCTTGGAAGATGAATGACAAGCCTACATCATCAACTACTCCTACTTCACCACCTCCGAGGACATAATTACATGGATATGGGCACTCCCCTTGACAACTGCCAAGCTTGGGGGAGGTGCCCCGGTATCGTATCACCATCACACTCCTATCTTTACCGTTTTATTTAGTTCGATCCTTTTAGTAGTATCTTGATCTAGTAGATTGAAGTTTTAGTATCAATTAGTTTTGAGTTTTGCTTTGTGATCTCTTTATGTAATCGAGTCCGTGAGCTATCTATAATAAAGATTAGTGTTGAGTCAAGGGCTTTGCTATCTTTCTATGATCTTGAGGAAGTAGAAAGAATAAAAAGAATAAAAGAGTTTATATTGATCTTATGGATAGTAATGACTTCACACATAGAAAGTATGAGGCATAAAAGTTGTTGAGAGTTCACAAACATAGTTTTGGTCATCGTTGCAATTAATAGGAAGTAACAAGGAAAGAGAGGTTTTCACATGCAAATATACTATATTGGACATCTTTTATGATTGTGAAGCACTCATTAAGTATGACATGCTAAAAGAGTTGATGTTGGACAAGGAAGACAACGTAATGGTTTATGTTTTCTCACATCTCAGTTAAAGTATATTGTCATTGACCTTCCCAACATGTTGAGCTTGCCTTTCCCCCTCATGCTAGCCAAATTCCTTGCACCAAGTAGAGATACTACTTGTGCTTCCAAATATCCTTAAACCCAGTTTTGCCATAAGAGTCCACCATACGTACCTATGGATTGAGTAAGATCCTTCAAGTAAGTTGTCATGTTGCAAGCAATAAAAATTGCTCTTTAAATATGTATGACTTATTAGTGTAGAGAAAATAAGCTTTATACGAACTTGTTATGGAAGCAATAAAAGCGACGGACTGCATAATAAAGGTCCATATACAAGTGGCAATATAAAGTGACATTCTTTTGCATTAAGATTTCATGCATCCAACCCTAAACGCACATGACAACCTCTGCCCCTCTACGAAGGGCCTATCTTTTACTTTATGTTTTTACTTTATGCTTGAGTCAAGGTGATCTTCACCTTTCCCTTTTTCATTTTATCCTTTGGCAAGCTCCTCGTGTTTGAAATATCTTGATATATATATATATATATATATATATATATATATATATCCAATTGGATGTAAGTTAGCATGAACTATTATTGTTGACATCACCTGAAGGTGAATATGTTGGGAGGCAACACAATAAGCCCCTATCTTTCTTAGTGTCCGGCTGAAACTCCATAACCACAAGTACTGCGTGAGTGTTAGCAATTGTAGAAGACTACATGATAGTTGAGTGTTTTGACTTGTTGAAAAGCTCTATTCTTGACTCTTTCTGATGTTATGATAAATTGCAATTGCTTTAGTGACTGAGATTATAGTTTGTTAGTTCCCAATGAAGTTTCTGAACCATACTTGACATTGTGAATTGATCGTTACTTGACCATAAGAAATCATCTGACAAAATCTACATATGTTGTTGTTATAAGAATAATCATGATGCCCTCATGTCCGTATTTTGTTTTTATCGACACCTCTATCTCTAAACACGTGGACATATTTTTCGATTTCGGCTTCCGCTTGAGGACAAGCGAGGTCTAAGCTTGGGGGAGTTGATACGTCCATTTTGCATCATGCTTTTATATAAATATTTACTGCAATATGGGCTGTTATTACACATTATATCTCAATACTTATGGCTATTCTCTCTTATTTTACAAGGTTTACCATGAAGAGGGGGGATGCCGGCAGCTGGAATTCTGGCTGGAAAAGGAGCAAATATTGGAAACCTATTCTGCACAGCTCCAAAAATCCTGAAACTCCACGGAAGTCAGTTTTGGAATTAATAAGAACTATTGAGCAAAAGAAATACCAGAGGGGGCCCACACCCTGGCCAGAAGGGTGTGGGGGGGGGGGCGCCCACCCCTACTGGGCGCGCCCCCTGTCTCCTGGTCCCCCTGGTGGCCCTCCGGTGTCCATCTTCTGCTATATGAAGGCTTTTACCCTGGAAAAAAAATCAGAGGCAAGCTTACGGGATGAAACTCCACCGCCACGAGGCGGAACCTTGGCGGAACCAATCTAGAGCTTCGGCAGAGCTGTTCTGCCGGGAAACTTCCCTCCGGGAGGGGGAAATCATCACCATCGTCATCACCAACGATCCTCTCATTGGGAGGGGGGTCAATCTCCGTCAACATCTTCACCAGCACCATCTCCTCTCAAAACCCTAGTTCATCTCTTGTATCCAATCTTGTATCCAAACCACAAATTGGTGCCTCTGGGTTGCTAGTAGTGTTGATTACTCCTTGTAGTTGATGCTAATTGGTTTACTTGGTGGAAGATCATATGTTCAGATCCTTAATGCATATTATTACTCCTCTGATTATGAACATGAATATGCTTTGTGAGTAGTTACGTTTGTTCCTGAGGACATGGGTGAAGTCTTGCTATTAGTAGTCATGTGAATTTGGTATTCGTTCGATATTTTGATGAGATGTATGTTGTCTTTCCTCTAGTGGTGTTATGTGAACGTCGTCTACATGACACTTCACCATTATTTGGGCCTAGAGGAAGGCATTGGGAAGTAATAAGTAGATTATGGGTTGCTAGAGTGATAGGAGATTAAACCCTAGTTTATGCGTTGCTTCGTAAGGGGCTGATTTGGATCCATATGTCTAATGTTGTGGTTAGGTTTACCTTAATACTTCTTTTGTAGTTGCGGATGATTGCAATAGGGGCTAATCATAAGTGGGATGCTTGTCCAAGTAAGGGCAGTACCCAAGCACCGGTCCATCCACATATCAAATTATCAAAGTACCGAACGCGAATCACATGAGCGTGATGAAAACTAGCTTCACGATAATTCCCATGTGTCCTCGGGAGCTCTTTTCTCATTATAAGAAATTGTCCAGGCTTGTCCTTTGCTAAAAAAAGGATTGGGCCACCTTGCTGCACTTTATTTACTTTCATTATTTGTTACCCGTTATAATTTATCTTATCACAAAACTATCTGTTACCTACAATTTCAGTGCTTGCAGAGAAAACCTTACTGAAAACCGCTTATCATTTCCTTCTGCTCCTCATTGGGTTCGACACTCTTACTTATCAAAAGGACTACGATAGATCCCCTAAACTTGTGGGTTATCAGTCGGTGGACGCCCGAGGGGCCCACGATATAGGGGGCGCGCCTAGTAGGGGGGAGGGCGCCCTCCACCCTCGTGGCCTCCTCGATTGCTTATTGACTTGCACTCCAAGTCCTCTGGATCACGTTTGTTCCAAAAAGATTGCTCCCGAAGGTTTCATTCCGTTTGGACTCCGTTTGGTATTCCTTTTCTTCGAAACACTGAAATAGGCAAAAAAACAGCAATACAGGCTGGGCCTCCGGTTAGTAGGTTAGTCCCAAAAATGATATAAAAGTGTAAAGTAAAGCCCATAAACATTCAAAACAGGTAATATAATAGCATGGAACAATCAAAAATTATAGATACGTTGGAGATGTATCACTCACTAAGTGGAATGATGAGCTAATCATGCAATTCTACTCCACTGCTCACTTCTATCCTGAAGGAAGGATTGTCTGGATGTCAGAGGGTACTAGGTACCAATCCACTGTTGATGAATGGGCCAGATTGATAAATGCCCCAACAACTCATGAGGATGACTTGGATGTGTATGCCAAGAAGAAGAAAGACCACAACTCTATGGCAAGTATGTACAAGGAGATTCCTGATGATGCCCTAGAAACTCATAAGTTGGGCTCAGTGAAGTTTTTGTTGTCTGGTTTGCCTACTATCAATACCATCCCGAGGCATACTCTCTTGCCCAAGTTTGGAGATCACAAAATGATAAGAGGACATTCCATCAACATGCTGCACTTATTTGGTGTCCCACAGAAGTTCAAGGTGGTGAGTCTGATTATGGAAACAGTCAAGAGGACAATTGCAGATCAGAATAGGTCTTGTGGGTGTGCTCCACATATTCAGGTGCTCATCAACTCAAAGATGGGCACATGCACTTATTTGTTGGACAAGGAGCATTTACCTCTCAAGCCAGATTTTGAGGACAACACTGTGGTCATGGATGAGAAAGATCCTTCCTGAGTGCAAGCACATGAGAAGAGAGAAAAAGCAAAGGCAGAGAAAGCTGCAAAGATGCCAAGTGTTGAAGAGGCATCTCAGGTGTTCCTAAAGAGCAAACAAGATCAGCTTGGGTATGTGATCCAATCCACCTTGAGGATTGAGAAGGGCTTGGCCACCCTGACTCAAAATCAGGAGAGTTTGGAGAGGATCATTGAGTAGAAGTTCTATGATCTTGATGTCAAAGTCACTGAGATTCAGTCAGCAGTAGAGCAGCTCCAGGAGGAAGCAGAGGAGAAGCAGGGAAAGACAACTACAAATGTTTTTCAGCGAGTGCATGTGCCAAGAGGTAAGAGGTCTGATGCAGTGCCTATTTCCTGATACTAGAGCCACTACATCTGCACCAACAACCATAGCTTTAGTGCCACCTCCAGCAGCCACTCCACGAGCTCCAGCTACATCAACAGAAGCCTTCGTCTTGGGAGTCATCACTACACCACCTCATGGAGACCAAGCCTGAGAGATGCATATCACTATGCATATTTGAACTTTTTGGTAACTTGTTGCCAAAGGGGGAGAAATATGTATAGATCATAGTCTTCGAGAGAGAGAGAGTATTGCCTTTTGTCTCTCTTTGCACTCTATTTGGTTGAACTTTTATGTGTGTTTGCTTGATACATTATGTCCTTTTGTGAGATACTTGGATGATCATGTGTTTGATCATATGCTACCTTTATGTGTGCTTGAATGATATTATCACTTATATCCATTTATGATCATTCACTTAGCTTGGTGATGAGTGCATGTTTTCAATTGTTATCATTTTGATTGCTCCACCAAGATGTATGTGACATGGAAGAGTGACCCATGATCCTAACACATTGTGCATTTGCAGTCCAAAGAAAATTTTATATAATGCACAAATTTAGGGGGAGCTCTTGCTTATCACATACTTCTCAAACCGACGATGTACTTCAATCTTATTATCATTTGTCGAAGCTTTGATCTATATGTTGTGATCAATTACCAAAATGGGAGAGATTGAAAGTGCAACTATCCCTGGGTGGTTTTGGTAATGATTAACATCATATAGCTCATTGAACTAATGCCATTTCAAGATAAACATTTCAGGAAAGTTCAATGATTGGCATGTCATGGATTAGGAATGTGGACCCCTCAAAATGCTAAGGACAAAAGTTTGGCTCAAGCTCTAAAGTTCAAGACTCTACATTTTCTATCTTAGTGATCCAAGATCACATTGAGTCTATAGGAAAGCCGATACAATTAAAAGGGGATGAGGTGTTGCTTAATGGCTTGCTTGCTCAAAATTCTTAGTGATATGCTCCAAAAGCCCTCAACCACTTTCCCATATCCACATATGTCCCAAACCAAAAGTCAAACTCGGCCCCACTGATTTGATCCATCCGGCGCCATCGAGTTCATTTGAAATAGCCACTGCCAGAAACCCTAGTCACTTTGGACTCACCGATAGGGATCTCGGTCTCACTGAGATGGGATTGCAAACTCTCTGTTTCCCTTCATAACGTTTCGGTCAAACCGAGATGAGCGATCGGTCCCACCGAGTTTGCCTGACCAACTCTCTGGTTTACTTATTGCCAAAGTCGGTCCAGTCGAGTTTGTGTAATCGGTCAAATCGAGATTAAGTTATGCCCTAACCCTAATGATATCGGTCCCACCAAGTTGACGTGTCGGTCCCACCAAAATGCCTAACAATCACATTATGAACTAAATCGGTTCGACTGAGTTTTCTGATTCGGTCCCACCGAGTTTGGTGAATTGTGTGTAACGGTTAGATTTTATGTGGAGGCTATATATACCCCTCCACCCACTCCTCATTCGTGAGGGAAGCCATCAGAACGTGCCTACACTTCCAGCATTCATTTTTTGAGAGAGAACCACATACTCATGTGTTGAGGCCAAGATATTCCAATCCAACCATATGAATCTTGATCTCTAGCCTTCCCCAAGTTGCTTTCCACTCAAATCATCTTTACACCAAATCCAATCCTATGAGAGAGAGTTGAGTGTTGGGGAGACTATCATTTGAAGCACAAGAGCAAGGAGTTCATCATCAACACACCGTCTATTACATTTTGGAGAGTGGTGTCTCCTAGATTGGTTAGGTGTCACTTGGGAGCCTCCGACAAGATTGTGGAGTGAACCTAGGAGTTTGTAAGGGCAAGGAGATCGCCTACTTCGTGAAGATCTACCCTAGTGAGGCAAGTCCTTCGTGGGCGATGGCCATGGTGGGATAGACAAGGTTGCTTCTTCGTGGACCCTTTGTGGGTGGAGACCTCCGTGGACTCGCGCAATCATTACCCTTCATGGGTTGAAGTCTCCATCAACGTGGATGTATGATAGCACCACCTATCGGAACCACGCCAAAAACATCCATGTCTCCAATTGCGTTTGCATACTCCAATCCCATCCCTTTACTTTCTTGCAAGTTGCATGCTTTACTTTCCGCTGCTCATTTACTCTTTGCATACTTGCTTGAACCATATCTTGATTGCTTGACTTGGGCTAAATTGCTAAAATCTGCCAAGAACTAAAATTGGGAAAAAGTTAAGTTTTTATTTGGTCAAGTAGTCTAATCACCCCCCTCTAGACATACTTTCGATCCTACATCATCGAGTGTTGAATCAAACAGGGCACGGGGGCATTTGACACTGATGGACGACTACTTTGCCCCTAATGCCCTATTCACAGTCAAATTTTCAATTTCAAGGGATCAATCGTGGGTCATCGAGTGTGGAGTCAAACATGGCACGGGGGCATTTGACACTGATGGACGACTACTTTGCCCCTGATGCCCTATTCACAGTTAATTTTAGCCTGTATTTTTGGATGCGGAAAATGTTTTCGATCGCCTCTACAATGGCGCCTGGGGCTACAATGATTACTTCATCTTGAAGAAGGATGTCATAGGAAAAATTGGATTATCTTGTTACCAGAAGTGCACGACTGCATTGCATATGCTTGCATATGGCACAACCTTAGGCTCGTGGGACGAGTGCCTCCGGATACGTGAGAGCACATGCGAAGACACCATGATCAAATTTGCTACTATAGTGGTCGAGGGGTTTGGAATACTTGAGAGAACCAACTGTTACAGACGCCAAAAGGCTCATGGCACTCTTAGAAGCAAAAACATGGTCATGTATGCTCTGATCTCTCGATTGCATGCATTAGAGGTGGAAGGACTACGCATATGCTCTACAAGGGCAATATCAGGGCCATGTTAAGAATCCCACCATTAATCTTGAAGCGTCACGGGGTACCTAGATTTGGCACGCTCTCTTTCACACCCCCGAGTCTCACACTGACATCAATGTGTTGCATCAGTCTCCATTGTTTGCTGGGTTGTCTTAAGGACAAGCTCCTCCAAGCAACTACACTGTCAATGAGCATGACTACAACATGAGCTACTATCAGTTGACGGTATCTATCATTCGTGGGCGACCTTTGTCAAGATCTCCTCTAAGCCAGTTGGTTAGAAAAGAACTCATTTTGCCCAATGACAAGGAGCTAGAAAGGATATAGGGAGGGGATTCAGATTGCTCGATGCCTGTTTTGCAGTTGTTCGAGGACCTGCAAAAATATAATATTCAGAGACCTTGTATGGGAGGTGATGAGATGTTGTGTGATCATGCAAAACATGATATGGAGGATGAGGGTGAAGATGTTGCCAGAGGTCTAGAATTTGAGAACATGGGTGATCCTATCCAACTTCTAAATCAAAGTCCAGACACATTCGGTGAGTTTTTCGAGACACATCAATAAATTTGGAATCAAGAAACTCATGAGTTGCTTAAGAAAATTTTGATCAGGCATTTGTGGGTGGTTAAAGGGGACAACTAGAACATATGTGCGAGTAGAATTGAAGTTCTATTTCAAAACATAGTTTTACATTTGAACTAGTGTCACATTTGATTATTTTCACTCATCAAAGATTTGATAAGCTATTATTTTGAGTGTTGCAGACATAAGACAAAAAAAAACTAGGGTGAGCGTTTAGGGACAGGGTTGGATGGCCAGCTCCCGTATCATTTTCCTCAGATTGGTTCGGACCAGCCCGTGGACAAATGGTGCATCCATTTTGAGGGTCGGTGTTGGAGATGCCCTTGCCCCTTCCATCATGTGGGAAAAAATTCACCTATGTGCCATCCTTACTCTCATATTTTTGGCTTGGAAATTGGGCCAGCACCAATAGACTATTTGGGGACCTTGTTTAGGGGGATATTGTTGGAGACACTCTAACTATTTTTCTATTCACACCTTACAACAACCAAATGGTAAAAAGATGAATGGAATAGATACTTCTAGGTGCATGAAGGAAAAATCACGCCTTAGTTGGTCACATAGACTATCAGATGTATCTCTGTGATATGTGCAACAAAAATATGTTCTTGTTAGAGATAGGTATATCCAAAAACAATATCTATTTGGGAAAATGATATAGAAAATTGCAATATGCTTGCAGAAGAACACCTTATCGCATCCCCCCGGCTTCGAGCACGATACACAAATACATCATCGCGGGAGCCTTGCCAAGAGTGCGATACACAAGACACATCAATGATACGTTCCAAACGTATCTACAATTTTGTATTGTTTCATGCTATGTTTATATCATTTTGGCTTAGTTTTGGAGCCAATTATTATTATTATTATTATTATTATTATTATTATTATTATTATTATTATTATTATTATGGATTAACATATTGATTTAGTGCCTAGTGCCAACTGTTGTTGTTTGCATGTTTTTGGATTTTTCGGAAAATCAAATTTATAGAGCCCCAGAAATTATAGGAGTATTTTCCATCAGGAAGCTTCCAAAAGGCACATGAAGCACCAAAGGGATGCCCAAAGCCCCCATGCACCCCCGCCATACGAATAGGGTGATGGAGTCTTGGATTAGGGGTGCTCGGCATGTCGGTTGGTAGACCATTGGGTTGGGCAGAGGAGCCCACTAAGCTCATCACCTAATGGGCCTCGTTCTTCTGGTCCAAGAATAACATAACAGAATGATCAGAATGCTTGGCATGTAATCCAAGACCTTGAGGTAGTCCATGATGCATTCACCCCTACATTTGGCCCACTTATTTGTATAGGTACCCCGGTGTCTATATAAACCGAGATACCAGGGGCATAGAGGACACATTCATTCTTATACGATCTCGAGGTATATCACCTGTACTTTTACCCCACCCACAATCAATATAACAAAGTAGGATGTAGGGTTTTACCTCTTCGAGAGGGCTTGAACGTGGGTAAACATCGGTAACCCTTGTGTCCTTTTACCATCTAGCCAAGACTACCAAATTGGGACCCCCTACCCGAGATTTTTTGAATTTAACATCGTCAATGGTGGCCCATGTAGGTCCCTCTGGGTAGTCAAAGCGGCTCGATGGCGTCACCAGCCATCGATTATATCAGCGACAATGCAACTTTTGCGCCAGAATTCCTACACTTCGGTTTGACCGGTCCCTTGGAGAAGATTGAGACTCCAACCCACCGCCGAGACGTTGAGCTCGACGGGTTTGGCCTTGCTGCAATTCCCCCTCCATGAAACTAGATCTGGTCAAGGAGCAGTAGACGGCTTCTGCCCGAGCACGCTGTTGTGCCAGGCTTGGGACAGAAACTACACTGAGTCGGACCAAGCTTGGAGCTCAGGTCTGAGGATGCAGTGCAGTAGCCAGGCTAGCCAAGCTCCGTAAGGACCGGGCCTACATTAGACCGACCTCTGGAAAACTCATCTGGGAGACCAATGTCCGAACGGATAAGAATTACACCCCCCATGTAGAGTACTGCCTCGATCAATCAGGGCCGACCGACATCTGGGATATAGCCGTTGACATTCAGAGGACAAACAAAATGACCCAACAATTTTGGACACATTTTTTGTTCATGAAAAGAGAAATTCCAGATTGCACAAATGAGGAGGCCATAGTGGCATTCCGTTAGAACATCTACAATGAGGGATTTTGAAGGTCAATCTCACAAAAATGTCTTAGGACATTCATTGAACTCTCCGACGTACTGACAAAAGATTGCACCATGGAGGACGCTTGGTCAACCAATAAGTGGCACCAAAACACCAGTTCAGATATACCTGAAGCAGGGGAAGAAAGTAGGCGCCTACGTCGGAACCGACAATCCCACCGCGCTAGCGCTGATAAGCATGATGACCAGTTGTCATGTAAGAAAAGTCATTCAAACGACCAAACCAAATCACTACCGAACTCCACCTCCCCTAATACATCGGCCACCACAAACTCAAGAATTGTTGGGTTGTCAGGCATATAGCCAAGGAAGGATTTGAGCACCTGGACAACCCCGACACTCAAACAGGCCGAGGTATCACAATCGATCACCACCAGGGACATTTCCCATCCGAGGTGTGGGACATCGTCTTGATCTACGAGACCCACTCCTCAAGAAATCAATGAATAAGAGCTCTTTGAGAGATCTATCACGTTGAGAGTGTGACGACCTCGGGGAACAGGTGGTCTAATGCTCCGATCACCTTTGATCATCAAGATCAATCAATGGGAGTCCACACTCAAGGAGTGGTGTCTCTCATCCTCGACCCCATCATTGACGGGTACCGTCTATCCAAGGTCCTATTGAACGGAGGCAGCAGCCTTAACCTCATCTACAAGGACACCTTGTAGAAGATGTAGTTCGACAAGTCCCGGGTCCCACCGATCAGGACGACCTTAAAAGGCATTGTGAACACGGGCGGACATTGGCTATGTATGGGGCACTCACTAATCACTATTAGTAGGAAACAACTAGCATAAAGAAATATCTCAGGAAAGGAAGCATGGTCTCTCACCAGCAACGTCACGCTCGACACGGTCTTTCGAACACCCGACAACTATCGAGTCGAAGAATTAATCTTCGACATAGTTCTGTTCCAAAGTGGCTACCATGCTCTACTAGGACGACCTGCATTCGCTAAATTCAACGTTGTGCTCCATGCTACTTGTCATAGGCATTGGGATTTCCCCGAAGATGAAGGGTGAAGTAGTATAGTAGCAGAAAGTATTTCCCTCAGTAAAGCACCAAGATTTATTGAACCAATAGGAGATCCACACAAACGACCTTTAGTAGTACCTACACACACAAGAGCAAATACTTGCACCCAACATGGGCAAGAGGGTTGTCAATCTCCTTGTACTCATTATTTGCAAGGATTAAATCTGATAGTAGGAGATATATAATTTGCAAAGTAAAATAAACGTAAATAAATTGCAGCAAGGTTTTTAGGGTTTTGGTAATATGATTTAAATAGACCCGGGGGCCATAGCTTTCACTAGAGGAATCTCTCTCAAGAACAAATGGTGGGTACACAAATTACTATTGGGCAATTGATATAATAGCGGATAGGTATGATATTCTTCATGGCATTATTAGTACAAAGGCATTACGTCCGTGACAAGTAGAGCAAAATGATTCTGCATCTACCACTATTACTCCACTTCGAGAGTAATTTATGCTTGCCTCTCAAGGTATTAAGTTCATGATAAGCATAGTAATACATGAAGCATGATGACATAATGTAGACAGAGTAAAACCAATCAATATGATCAAACCACGTCGTTTTATCCTTAGTAGCAACAATACAATATGTGCCTCGCTACCCTTCCTGTCACAGTGAGGAAACCGCAAGATTGAACCTACCACATAGCACCTCTCCCACTGAAGGTAAATCAGTCTAGTTGGCCAAACCAAATGGATAGATCAGAGAGAATACGAAGCTATAACAATCACACATAACAAAGTTTAGAAATAACTTAGTTACTTTCAATGAACAATTTGATCATAAACCCACAATCCATCGGATCCCAACAAACAATTTATCAGATCCCAACAAACACATCGTAGAAAGGTTACACCGAATCGATCTCCGTAGAGAACATTCTATTGAAGATCAAAGTGAAAGAGAGGGCCATCTAGCTACTACTATGGACCCATAGGTCATGTGAGGAACTACTCACACATAATCGGAGGTGTATCAAGGTTGATGTAGAAGCCCTCCGTGATTGATTCCCCCTCCGTGATTGATTCTCCCTCCGGTAGAGTATCTCCAAAGGCCTCTAGATGGGATCGCGAAAGAACATAGGCTTGTGGCAGCAAAATAATTGTTTTGGGCCTCGCTCTGTTTTTTTACATTATTTGGAAATTTATAGCGGTGAAATTAGGTCAGACAGATCCATAAGGGGCCCACAAGACATCAGGTCTGGCTTCTAGGGTCCCTTCTGGTCAAGAAAATCTTTAAAAAGTTCTATCATGTTTGACTCTGTTTGGTAGGGATTTTCTGTAAAACCAAAAACATGCAGAAAACAACAACTAGCACCAGGCAGTCGATTAATAGGTTAGTTCGCAAAAATGATATAAAAATGCATATAAAGCATACAAGATTGATAATATAATAATATGAAAAAATAAAAATTATAGATACATCGGAGTCGTATCAACATCGCCAAGCTTAATTCCTGCTCGTCCTTGAGTAGGCAAATGATAAAAACAGAATTTATGATGTTAAATGCTACCTAGCATGTTTATCATTATACCTGGTGTCGGTGTGAAATCCGGCAGACCTCGTGGTAGGGGGTCCCGAGCCGTGGATCTCGGATTGGTGGTTACAGGAACAGGGGAGGCGATGTTTACCCAGGTTCGGGCCCTCTTGATGGAGATGTATCAAGTACAGGGTTGATCTACCTCGAAATCATAAGTTGTGTTCTAACCCTAGGGCTAGGTGAATGTAATTGTGACTTGGTCCCCTCTATGGGCTAAACCCCTTGGCTCATATACATGCGAAGTAGGGTATCCAGGGTTACATGGTCGGTATCTTGGAGATCACATGGAGGAGTGAGGGAGACCTGGATTAGGGGGTCCTCGGACAGCCGGACTATATACTTTGGCCGGACTGTTAGACTATGAAGATACAAGTTTGAAGACTTCGTCCCGTGTTTGGGTGGGACTCTCATTTGCGTGGAAGGCAAGCTTGGCAATTCGGATATGTAGATCTCCTTCTCTGTAACCGGCTCTGTGTAACCCTAGCCCCCTCCAGTGTCTGTATAAACCGGTGGGTTTAGTCTGTAGGACGACAACAATCATAATCATAGGCTAGCTTCTAGGGTTTAGCCTCTACGATCTCGTGGTAGATCCACTCTTGTAATACTCATATCATCAAGATCAATCAAGCAGGAAGTAGGGTATTACCTCCATCGAGAGGGCCCGAACCTGGGTAAACATTGTGTCCCCCGCCTCCTGTTACCATTAGCCTTAGACGCACAGTTCGGGACCCCCTACCCGAGATCCGCCGGTTTTGACACCGACATTGGTGCTTTCATTGAGAGTTCCACTGTGCCTTCACGATAAGGCTTGATGGCTCCTTCAATCATCTGCAATGATGCTATCCAGGGTGAGGTTTTTTATCCCTGGACAGATCTTCGTATTCGGCGGCTTCATACTGCGGGCCAACTCGCTTGGCCATCTGGAGCAGATCGATAGCTATGCCCATGGCCATCAGGTCAGGTTTGGAAGCTTGAACTATACTGCCGACATCCGCGGAGACTTGATCTTTGATGGATTCGAGACCATGTCAGGTGCGCCGAATAGTCGCGATGAGCATGACTTAGATCTTCCATCGGACAGTGTTCGGGAGATCACACCTGCGGCTGCCCCGACCCTCAATTCGGAGCAGATCGTGCCATCCAAGGACGGGCGGATGGACCCCGCCACGGAGGCTGCACACTCAGCGGTGATAGAGCCGAACATTGACTCCACCTCCTATGAGGCCGGTGTCATCGGACCCTCGGACTCGTCTCCGTCCATAGGTTCTGAACCGCGTGCATCCGTGCCTATCGAATCTGATTGGGCACCGATCATGGAGTTTACCTCCGCAGATATCTTTCAGCACTCGCCCTTGGGCGACGTGCTAAATTCATTAAGGTCTCTCTCCTTGTCAGGAGACTCTTGGCCGAACTATGGTCGGCTGGAGTGGGAAGTGGGCGACGAAGAAATTCGTTCCCCACCCACCACCCACTTAATAGCTACTGTCGATAAATTAACCAACGTGCTTGACTTCAACTCCGAAGACATTGACGGTATGGATGATGATGCAGGAGAAGAACAGGAATCACCGACCACAGGGCGCTGGACAGCCACCTCATCATATGATATATATATATATATATATATATATATATATATATATATATATATATATATATATATATATATATATATATATGGTGGACAAACCCAAAGAAGGCGATGGCGATGAGGCAATGGAGGGTATTCCCCCTGAGAAGCAATCTAAGCACCGGCGTCATAGGCGCCGTTCTAAGCCCCGCCAGAGCAAAAATAGCGATACCGGCACAAGAGACAATAGCAATCCGGACGGTGCCGAAGACGAAAACAACCCCGCCCAGCCAGGCTTTGAGCAGGCCAAATGGGAGGACGGGCGAGCTAGCCCTAAGGAACAGGCAACGGATGGAGAATCAGAGGATGATAATTACATGCCTCTCTTCGAAGACGAAGTGAGCCTTGGCGACGAAGAATTCATCGTGCCTGAGGACCCCGTCGAGCAGAAGCGCTTCAAGCGCCGGCTTATAGCCACTACAAAAAGCCTGAAGAAAAAGCAGCAACAGCTTCAAGCTGATCAAGATCTGCTAACTGATAGATGGATTGAGGTCCTAGCAGCCGAGGAATACGGACTCGAGCGCCCTACCAAATGTTACACAAAACGCAGGTTGCTACCTCAACTAGAGGAGGAGTCATCAAAGCCTACACTACCAGCGCATGATGCGGCTGACCGGCCACCTCGTGGCCGAGACAAAGCGGCGTATCAGCCCGAAAGTCCAGCCCGCACCCCGGCGCCAAGTAAGCAAAAACACGAAGGCCCAGGGCTACACGCATGACCTGCAAGATAAATTAGAAAATAAAGCAGGTATATCAAGATCGATCTACGGATCATGGGGGCGCGCCCCAATGCGCGACGATGATCGTCACGCCGGATATACTAAAAAAAATCCCACCGGGCCAAATATAGCAGACCAGACCCATTTGAACTGCGTCATGATGCAGCCCGGCATAGAGGTGCCACACACCCCCTGTGCTTCACTGATGAAGTAATGGATCACAAATTCTTAGAAGGGTTTAAACCCATAAACACTGAATCATACAATGGTACAACCGACCCCGCGATATGGATTGAAGGCTTCCTCCTCCACATTCACAAGGCCCGCGGTGATGATCTACATGCCATCAAGTACCTCCCACTAAAACTCAAAGGACTGTCTCGACATTGGCTGAATAGCCTGCCGGCAAACTCCATTGGTAGTTAGGAGAACTTGGAAGACGCATTCCTTGACAACTTCCAAGGCACTTATGTGCGACCACCGGATGCTGATGACTTAAGTCACATAACCCAACAGCCCGGAGAGTCTGCCAGGAAATTCTGGACTCGGTTCCTAACTAAAAAGAACCAAATCGTCGACTGTCCGGATGCCGAAGCCTTAGCGGCCTTTAAGCATAACATCCGCGATGAGTGGCTCGCCCGACACCTCAGCCAAGAGAAGCCGAAGTCCATGGCAGCCCTCACGACACTCATGACCCGCTTTTGTGCAAGCGAGGACAGCTGGCTAGCTCATAGCAACAACACATCAAGAAATCCTGGCATTTCAGATGCCAGAGATAGCAACGGCAAGCCACGACGCAACAGACACAAGCGTCACAACAATGGCGACAACGCCGAAGAGACGGCAGTCAATGCCGGACTCAGTGGCTCTAAGTCCGGTCAGCGGAAAAAGCCATTCAAAAGAAACAATCTGGGCCCGTCCAGTTTGGACCGCATACTCGATCGCTCGTGTCAAATTCACGGCGCCCCCGATAAACTAACTATCGGATGTTGGGTTCCGGCAGACCCTTAAGGTTCGAACTCTAGGGTGCGCACGAAGATCTTTCCCCTACCGATCTACGTCCGATCGCCTCGCGAGAATCCAAGCTAAACAATGAGCAACACGAGGGACATGAGATTTATACTGGTTCGGGCCACCGTTGTGGTGTAATACCCTACTCCAGTGTGTGGTGTGGTGGATTGCCTCAGGGGCTGATGAAGAACAATACAAGGGAAGAACAGCCTCGCGAGAGGTGTTCTTGAGCTGGTGCGATGAACTGCTTGGGTGAGTTCGATCGCCTCTCTCTCTGATTAGGACTCTATGAGATCTCTAGATGCCCTCTACTGTGGTGGCTAGCCCTATTTATAGAGGCCCTGGTCCTCTTCCCAAATATTGAGCGGGAAGGGCGCCAACAACGGGCATTTTGAAGGGGAACATCTAGTACAAGTTATCCTGAGTAAAGTTGGTCTTCGGCTGCCAAAGGCACTGACGATGACACCGTCTTGGGCTCCGTGGTGACCTCCATCCTGCCGCTCTGCTGGTCTTCGTCTCGTTGCACTGAAATGGCAACCTTTGCCTGATGCCTCGGTACTCCACGCCTGTTCTTGCCCCCCTTTGCACCAAAGAGGAAATAAGGACATTGCGCAGGCCGGCGCCCGCCTGGCCTCGATCGTCATGGCTTGCGTCACGAGCACCTTGCGAGGTACCCCGCCTTGATCTCTCCGCCTCCTTGCGAGCCTGCTTGGCGAGGCCGTTCCTGAGGAAGTCGCGTGTCATTCGCCCCCCGAGGCTTGGCCCCTCGTGAGGGTCTTGAGTCTTGCGCTAATGAAGATGGGCCATACTGGGCCACCACTCGAGCCACGCTGCAGGCAGGCAAGTCTGGGGACCCCTGTCGGCGTTCTGGGAACGGGGGTCCCCAGACTTGCCTGCCTGCAGCCTGCGACGTGGCTCAAAGGAGGCCTAGCATAGCCCATCTTCATCAACACAGGCTCAAGACCCTCGCGAGGGGCCAAGCCTCATGGGGCGGATGACAAGGAGCTTCCTCAGGCACGGCCTCGTCAGGCTGTCTCATGAGGAGGCGGAGAGTTCAAGGCAGGGTACCTCGCGAGGTGCCCATGACGCAAGCCATGACAACCAAGGGCGCTAGTCGAGCGCCAACCCGCGCAGTGTCCTCCTTTCCTCTTTGGTGCAAAGGGAGCAAGCGCAGGCGGGAGCATCAAGCAAAGACATCCATTTCGGTGCAACAAGACCAAGACCAGCCCAACGGTCGGAAGGAAGTCATTGTGGAGCCCAAGCCGGCATCACCACCAGAGCCTTTGACAGGCGAGGACCAACTTTAGTCAAGATAAGTGTACCCGCTGTTTCCCTTCAAAATGGCCAATTGTTGGCGCCCTTCCCGCTCAATATTTGGGGAGAGGCCTAGGGACTTTGCCTATAAATAGGACTAGCCACCCCCAGGGTAGAGGCATCTGGACCTGACCTAGCAATCGGGATCCTCACCAAGAAACCAGTAGATAGAGCGATTGGACTCATCCCAGCAGTTCATCGCACCAGCCAAGAACAGACCCTCGCGAGGCTATTCTGCCTTGTATTGTTCTTCATCAAGCCCAAGAGGCAATCCACCACACCACACACTGGAGTAGGGTATTACACCACAATGGTGGCCTGAACCAGTGTAAATCTTGTGTCTCTTGTGCTGTTCAATTTAGTAGTTTAGGCCTTAGCGATTTGGCGAGGAGCGAGATGGTAGAGGGTTGAATCTCCGCGCGCACCCCAGTGTTCAAACCTCAAGGGTCTGCCGGAACCCGAAATCCGACATTTGGCGCGCCAGGTAGGGGTGCGCCGGAATTTGCCTTCCGTCGTCTTGTTCTTTCCGACCACCGCATCCATGTCTGACGCTCGTCGGGCTCGCGCCGAGTGCCGAGCTGCCCTTGCTTCCCATGTCGCCCAGACGGCTCCCGTCGGCGGGCGCCCTCGTCGTTCCCCGTCACCTGCCGTCAACGCCGCCACCGGCCCGGCAGGGAACGAATAGCAAGCATCGTCCCAGCATCCATCCATGAGGCGGGACGGCCGCACTGCCACGCCCTCGCTCACCCCCGCTGGTTCTTCGTCACGCGCACCCCGCACGGCCATGGAGGCCCGAGCCGCGCTCATCGCGGCAAACGAGCTCCTGCGCTACTGCCCCATCGACGACGTCTACAAAGAATGGCTCGACCGAGTCGCCGAGCTTGTTCGCGCCGCTGGAGGCGCCCCCGCGCCGTCCTTCTCGCTGCACCGCACCCCGCCCTGCACGGGCAATGAAGCTCCCGGGGCGCCTCAGCCGCCTCCTCGTCAAGAAGGCGCCCTGGCCCCAAGGCGCGCGGCCCCTTGGCGGAACCCGCTCCATCAGGCGCCAGCGCGGCAAGAGCAGAGCTGCCAAGAAGTCCCTCGCCCTCAAGAAGCTGCCCGAGCACTCCCTGCTCCAGCACGTCAAGACCCTGCGCTGCCCCCAGCCGCGGTGCATGAGGACCCGCAGGACCAAGCTCTCCGTCGCCCAAGGCCCCCTGCGGCCACGGCGGGCTGCCGCGCCTTCACCTCCGAGCTGCGCAGCGTCGCGTGGCCCGGCAAGTTCAAGCCAGACCTGCCTCCTCGCTACGACGGCATGGCTGACCCTGCGGAGTTCCTCCAACTCGACGAGTTGGGCATCGAGGCTGCCAACGGAGACGAAAAGGTCATGGCGAACTGGTTTCCCATGGCGCTCAAGGACGGAGCCCGCACCTGGCTCCTGAATCTGGCCCCAGGCACGATCTCCTCCTGGGACGAGATGCGCACCCGCTTCATCGCCAACTTCCAGGGTACTCGTGACCGGCCACCCGCCATGAGCGACATCCGCCGTATCAAGCAGCAACCAGGGGAAACCCTGCAGAAGTACATCCAGCGCTTCAACAACGCGCGCCTCAAGATCCCCAAGGTGAAGGAGGAGACCATCATCTCTGCCTTCTCCGACGGTGTGCGCGACGTCAAGATGAAGGAGGAGCTGGCGATGCATGAAGACCTGTGCACCTCCTTGGAGCTGTTCAGCTTGGCGACCAAGTGCGCCAGGGCTGAGGAGGGGCGCCTCTCCCTCCTCGAGCTGCCTGCCGCGGACCCCGAAGAGAAGAAGCCCAAGGCCAAGGACGTGAAGTGCAAGGGGGCTGCCATACTTGCGGCCGAGCCAGACACCAGGCGGGGCAGAGATCAACCCGAATCCTCCAAGGGCAGTCGGTACTGCGTGTACCACGACCTCCACACCCACAACACCAATGAATGCCAAGAGCTCCATGCATGAAGGAAGGGTCGGCAGACGTCCCGACCGCAGCGACCGGGGCTACGGCCGAGGAGGAGGAAGGAATGCAGGACATTGGGAAGACCGTGGCCCGCGCCAAGGGTGGCGCGACCAACCTCACAAGGATCGCTGGCAGGACCCGCCTTGCGAGGGAGGCTGGAGGGATCAGCCTCGCGAGGATTGCCCGCAAGGGAACGCAGGCCTCCCTCCGCTGCCGCCGCAGCCAAGGAGAAATGAAGACCGTCATCAGGATGAGGGGGCCGGGGGCTTCCAAGAACCGCGCGCAATCCCCTGCATCCTGGGCGGAGCTCAAGCCCCAGCCTCTCAGCGTATCTTCAAGCAGTTCGCCCACGAAGTGAATGCAGTCCTCCCCAAGCTCGAGGCCACGCGCCCTCTTAGGTGGTCGGCATGTGCCATCACGTTCAGCTCAGCGGATCAGCTCAAGTGCGCGACCACAGCTGGAGTCCTCCTGATGCTTTGTTCCCCAATCATCAGCAACGTACTGGTCACCAGGACCCTTATCGACGGCGGGGCAGGGCTCAATGTCCTGTCCGTGGAAACGTTCAACAATCTCCAAGTGCCCTACAATTAGCTTCAGCCAACCAAGCCCTTCTCCGGAGTCATCGACGGCTCCACGGTCCCGATCGGGCAGGTCCGCCTTCCTGTCACCTTCAGGGCACGTGACAACTACCGCACCGAGCTCATCGACTTCGACGTCGCCCACATTCGCCTGCCGTACAACGCCATCCTCGGGTACCCTGCGCTGGCTAAGTTCATGGCCATGACCCATCACGGCTACAACGTCCTCAAGATGCCAGGAAGAGGCGAGGTCATCACGGTGCCCTGCGAAGAGAGAGACGCAGTGTGCTCCCTGGAGCGAGCCTTTCAGGCCGCATCACTAGAAGACCCAGACCGCGGAGGCAGGAGGCTTCCCGAGGCCACCCCCAAGAAGAAGAAGACATCGACCAGCCCGACCCCTCAGGAGGCAGGCCCCTCAGGGCCCGCGCCTGGCCAGGAGGAGCCTCCTTCCATCACATAGGGAAGCGCGCCCGGCGCCCTCCTCAGGCAGGGCTCGGGGGCTCTCCCTTGGAGGGCCGCCGACCTCGCCAGGGTCACGAGGGAGGCGCTTGGGCACCACGTGGAGGCGTGCTTCGAAGCACGTTTCCCTCAAGAAGGAGCAAGGAAAGGAGGGCCAAACCCTCAGGAGTTCGTCAGCAAGGCCATTCAGGAGCTACAGGAGTCAAGGGTCATGAGAGGCAGCCACCGCCTACCCGCTGTGGCCCCCCATCCAGGCGAGGACGGTGGGCTACGCGTCTGCATCGACATACCGGGGCTCAACCGAGCCGCGTCTCAAGAGTGCCTCTGGCCCTCGCGAGTGGGACGTTGCGAAGGTCCGACCCACAGCTACGTGCGCATGCCTTACGGCTTGCCGAACGCGGCTGCTGCACACCAGCGTCTCACGAGAGCCATCTTGGAGGCTCAAGAGGTCAGGCGAGCTGCAGCCCTGGCGGAGACGGAGATGGCCCGCGAGGAGCCGCCAGTGCCTCCGGAGCCTCCTGAGGCCCCTGGGCCTGGGGGCTCGTGAGGATCGGCTCCCGCAGCCCACCGAGTCTGCTACACCAACACCCCTTCGTCCCCAACATCATCAGGTGACATATTTTAAGTTTCGTTTCTGAGTTGGAGCGCCCTCAGGGCCGCATTATTCCCGGGCCGTGTGGGTCCGTCCCTGCGTCATGTATCCCTTTTACTCCATGTCCTTAGCTTACCTTATTGGGGGCGCCCCTCGGGCTGCATCATCCCCAAGCCGCTCGGGCCTGTCCCAGCGGCATGTATCCTTCTTGCGTTTATCTTAGGGCTATGCTTTCGATCCACCGTGCTTGTTATTTGGTGCCTTTTTCTCCCAGGTGTCGGAATCTTGCGCGTTAAAGGGGGGGGTGCCTGAGCATCGCGACTCAAGGCTCCTACCGGCTCTCCAGCCCTCACCCTCTGGTATTGTAGATGGCATCGCGACCTGGCATGCCAGCGATAGCTGAGACCAGCCCGAGAGACGGGACCCGAGGACGTAGAGTTTCATCATCTAACCCAGCTTGTGCGTTAAAGGGGGGTGCATGAGCA
>LT934116.1:175379488-175454629 GCA_900231445.1 Triticum turgidum subsp. durum
CGAGGACGTAGAGTTTCGTCATCTAATCCAGCTTGCGCGTTAAAGGGGGGGTGCCTGAGCATCACGACTCAGGGCTCCTACCGGCTCTCCGGCCCTCACCCTCTGGTCTTGTCCATGGCATCGTGACCTGGCATGCCAGCGACGGCTGAGACCAGCCCGAGAGCCGGGACCCGAAGACGTAGAGCACCGGCATCTGGCCAAATTTGCAGGAACACACTCGAAGATAAGGCCCAGAGCCAGGAACAACCCGCCTTGAGGTAGGGCCCCATGAGTCCCGCGCAGGCTCACGGGTGCCCAGATACACCTCGCCAAGCCCTACCGTGCCGGCCACGTGTCAGGGTGGGGCTGTATATGCCCCGGGGGCTCCTCCCGGAGGAGAGCCCCCTCCCACGTACCAGTGGAAGCACCATGCTCCATGCTGGCTGACGACACTGCCGAGGAGCGGCTATGCCCGTATGCATACGGAAGCGCTATGCTCCGCGCTGGTGATAAACAACTGAGGGTGGCCTCCGGGTCGCATCAACCTCAGGGAGCCCGGAGCTCAGTGTCTGGCCTTGTCGCAACGCCTCCCCTCGGGAGTGCCGCGCGAAGGGGCTGGGCATGGGTGCTGCGCCTGGGTCACGCCCAGACGCACGCCACCTGGCCAGGCCCCCCCGAGCCTGGTTCATCGCACGTCCCTCCCCGAGCGGAGCCAAGGTACGAAGGCCGTTTGAGCGTCAAGGGGGACTCCTGAGCATCGTGACTCAGGAGCCTAACTAGTCACGTAGCCCCTCACTCCTTAGTTCCGAAAGGCTAACGGCGGTTGAGGTATGCGCAGGGCCGGGCTCTGCAGACGTAGAACGACTGATCCACCCGCATCTCACCTCCCTAAGGAGTCACCCCCACATCTCACCTCCCTACTTGCTGTTCAAGCGCCAAGGGGGACTCCTGAGCATCGCGACTCAGGAGCCTAACTTGTCACGTAGCCCCTCACTCCTTGGTCCCGTCCTGGTGTCCTGTCGGGGCCAATGGCGGCTGAGGTATGCGCAGGGCCGGGCTCTACGGGCGTAGAACACGAGCAAGTAGGAAGGAATAATGCAAATTTCAGGGAATTCAAAAGCAAATATTACAGACCATACTGTTATCACAGCATCAAACATAAGTTTTAACGCCTCCCCGAGGCATGGTACATGTGCAGGAATTAAAAGCAGGACGGGAGCCACGACAGAGTCACTTGCCGACGGGGGAGCTACGCGGAGCAGGTTCGCCTTGTGGAGCAGCAGGGCTAGCAGCACTCCGCTTCGACTTGGTACTGAACGCCCGAAACTTCCCCAGCAGAGCCTCCGCACGACCCTTCACGGCCTCAGCAGCGGCAGCGGCACGCTCGCTGCTCATTGGCTCCAGCAGGATGTCGAGGTCGCTGCAGAAGACAAGACGCGTGCCTCGGCCTCGGCCGTAGGGCCAAGGCCAAGGGTGACATCTTGAAGGGCGCGAACCAGGAAGGGAAGCAGCTTGGCGGGGCCATCCTCCTCGCCGGCCAGCGGGCTCTCAAGGCCGCTGTCATAAAGCATCTTCAGTGATGTGCGAGCCTTCTCTTCCATATCCGTGAAGGCCATGCGATCCTCGGCGAGAACCCGGGCCTTGCCGTCCAGCTCAACCTTCCTCGCCTCCAGCTCTTGCTCCAGCGCGCTTAGGCAGCCACGACGCCTCTTTAGCTTGGCCTCCAGATCCTTGACGACCGCCTCGCGAGCCTTCATGCTTTCCTCCTGCTCTTGGCAAAGGCGGGCCCCCTCGGCAAGTTGGTTCTGCAGGCCCTTCAGCTCGCTCTCCAGCGTCTCGCAGCGACCTTGGACACTAGCTGCCTCCCCCAGGGCAGCATCGCGGGCAACCTTCGCCTCATGGATGGCCTGTTTCTCCTCGTCGCAAGCCGTCGAGGCTTGGACCAGCGCCGCCTGTATCGAAGCATCAGAGCAAATCCAGCCAGAAGCCAGCTCCAAGCGCCCGGCCACTAGACGAGGGTCGATGCCTAGAAGATCCTGCCGCAATCGGTCCAGTCCGGCAATGGCGCGATCCAGAACAGTATTCAGGGAAGCAGCAGTCGGTGGAGTAGGAGGAGAAGATAGCAGCGTGGCCACAGTACCTTGAGGCGGAACCGGTTGCGCCACGACGGCAGTGGAGGCAGCGTCAAGCAAGGGCACCTCGGGAGTCGCCTGGGTCAAGGGGGCTGAGCTCGCCCCAGCAGGCTCAGCCTGGTCTCATGAGGATGCCCGGGCAGGAGAGGCCTGCGCGTCACAGTCACCTTCTTTCTCGGGCAGAGGCACTGCCACGGTTGGGACCTCAGGAGCTCCCTTCGGCTTCTTTGCCGCGGGCGCCAGCCTGGCCGAAGGATATGGGCATCAAGTCTCGGCGACAGAACAATAATCAAGACAGGAAGCAGGCACTTACAGGTCATCGCTGGTGGACTTGAGCAGCCTCTGGCCGTACTTAAAGCCCGAGAGCCAGCTGCAAGGGTCAGCTTCAAGGGGCTCGGGAGCAGGAGGCATGCCTGCGGATCGCCCCGGGGCCGGGGCAGACCTGCGGGGGATCAACCCAATCCGGTCCTTCTTCGGGATCGGGGGCAGGCTCCCACCGCCCTGCTCATCCTCATCCTCGTCGTCGTCACTCTGGGGGAGGCGGAGAGTGTGGGAACTGCGCCGAAGGAGAGGAGCCCTTGACTCTGCCTCTGAGTCAACCCCCTCTTCCTGCTCCCCTTCTTCCTTCTCTTCGCTGGAGTTATCGGAAGACACGTCCACCAGGTCCTCTGGGGCCTCTGTGGGCATGGGCCCGTCCCCGTTGAAGACGGGCATGGACCCCACTACCTGCTCCCAATCCTCGCGAAGGAACAAGGGCGTAGGAGCGCCCTCCAGCCTCGCCACGTCGCCCCCAACCAAGGACTGGAGGACCGCACCCAAATCCTCGCCGGCCAGGACCATGGGGCTCGAGTGAGGCCTCCACATCGGAAGCGAGTACTGACGGAGCGGAGCTAGCTGATGCTCCAGGAACTCCCTCAGCAGCGACGCACCGGTCAGCTTCACCGCCGCCACGCTGGCCGGCCTCAGATCTGCGTCCATCTTCTCCAACACTAGCTTCGCGCGGGGATCCAGAAGCTCCACTCGGGACCAGTCGTCGGAGCTCGCAGGGTGCTCCGCGGGCAAGATCAGCCGAGGGTGGATGCGCCCAGCATCCACCAAGACCCACTTGCTCCTGAAGCCTTCGATCCTCTTCCCAGGATTCAGAATGGCGATGGAGCCGCCGTACGCGACGAAGCTCGCGCATGTGGAGGCGGAACCACAGGAGGTCCGGAGGATGAAGTAGTGGCGCAGCAAGGCCACCGAGGGTTTCACCCCTACATGAGCCTCACAATAGTAGGCGAAGATCGCCAGAAGAAGGACGGAGTTGGGATGGAGGTGCAGAGCTTGAATATTATAGTGGCGGAGGATAGAGAAGAAGAACTCGGAAAAGGGAGGCACCAGACCGGCGACGATGGCGCTCACGAAGAGCGGATAGAAGGTGTTGCCTCGACCTTCAGGGACAGCAGAGCCGGCCTTGAACGCCTTCGTCCCGTTGATGCCCTGCGCCTCCGCCATCTGGCGCACCCGGGCAAGGCTCGCCTCTGACACATTTGGCGAGTCCAAGGCAGGCGAGTACCAAGCTCCGGCCGGGGCTTGGCGAGGCGCCATGACTGGCTAGGGCGCGCAGACGGAGTAGATCTGAAGATTTCGGAAGCAGGGAGGAGAGGCGCAAGAAAGGGGATCTGAGCAGCAACTGGAGGAAGTAAAGGAGGCAAGGGAGATGCCCCTCCTTTATCAACTCGCGCGGTTGCAGAGGCGCCCACATCCAGTCAACCGCCACGCGGTGCCCAAGGCCGCAGGCTGTTAGGGCCCGTGATGCTTCGCACTTGCCCTTTCGCCTCTCTGCTCGGCCAAGTTCAGGCACGCCATGGGCTCGGGGGCTACTGTCGGTGTTTTGGGAACGGTGGTCCCCAGACTTGCCTGCCTGCGGCCTGCGGCGTGGCTCAAAGGAGGCCCAGCACAGCCCATCTTCATCAACACAGGCTCAAGACCCTCGCGAGGGGCCAAGCCTCGCGGGGCGAACGACAAGGAGCTTCCTCAGGCACGGCCTCGTCAGGCTGGCTCATGAGGAGGCAGAGAGTTCAAGGCGGGGTACCTCGCGAGGTGCCCATGACGCAAGCCATGACGACCAAGGGCGCCAGTCGGGCGCCAGCCCGCGTAGTGTCCTCCTTTCCTCTTTGGTGCAAAGGGAGCAAGCGCAGGCGGGAGCATCAAGCAAAGGCGTCCATTTCGGTGCAACAAGACCAAGACCAGCCCAACGGCCGGAAGGAAGTCATTGTGGAGCCCAAGTCGGCGTCACCACCAGAGCCTTTGATAGGCGAGGACCAACTTTAGTCAGGATAAGTGTACCCGCTGTTCCCCTTCAAAATGGCCAATTGTTGGCGCCCTTCCCGCTCAATATTTGGGGAGAGGCCCAGGGCCTTTGCCTATAAATAGGACTAGCCACCCCCAGGGTAGAGGCATCTGGACCTGACCTAGCAATCGGGATCCTCACCAAGAAACCAGTAGATAGAGCGATTGAACTCATCCCAGCAGTTCATCGCACCAGCCAAGAACAGACCCTCGCGAGGCTGTTCTGCCTTGTATTGTTGTCATCAAGCCCAAGAGGCAATCCACCACACCATACACTGGAGTAGGGTATTACACCACAATGGTGGCCTGAACTAGTATAAATCTTGTGTCTCTTGTGCTGTTCGGTTTAGTAGTTTAGGCCTTAGCGATTCGGCGAGGAGCGAGACTGTAGAGGGTTGAATCTTCGCACGCACCCCAGTGTTTGAACCTCAAGGGTCTCCCAGAATGCCGGTAGTAGCCCCCGGGCCCAAGGCGCTCTCGGGCTTGGCTTAGCGGAAAGCGAAGGGTCAAGTGCGGAGCGCCGCGGGCCCCAACAGTCTGCGGCCTTGGGTGCCGCGTGGCGGTTGATTGGACGTGGGCGCATCCGCTTCCCCACGCTGCCTCGGCACCTGCTCGACTGACAAAAGGCTGGCCTGGGGTTAGCCTTACCTTCATTACTCTCGTTCTCCTTGCTCCAGATCCCCTTTCTTGCTCTTCGCCCTTCTGCTTACAAAATCTCCAGATTTTCCGCATCCTTTCTCCTCCGGCGAGCAATGGCACCCCGCAGGACCCCGGCTGGGGCCGCATCGGCCTAGTACTCGCCGGCTCTGATCTCCCCCAACGTGTCGGAGAAGAATCTCGCCCTCACGCGCCAGATGGCGGCGTTGCAGGTTAATGAGACAGGGGAGACTGCGCTCCGGCTTGGCTCCGCCCGGCCGGAGGACAAGGGGAGCACCTTCTACCCCCTCTTCATGAGCGCCATTATCGCCGGTCTGGTTCCTCCTTTCTCTGAGTTCTTCCTTGCCGTCCTTCGCCAGTATTAGTTGCATGCTCTGCATATCCATCCCAACTCCATCCTTCTCCTGTCGATCTTCGCCTACTACTGTGAGGCGCACGTCGGGGTGGTGTCCTCCGTGGCCGTGCGCCACTTCTTCTCCCTCCGGGTCTCCGGCGGCAATATCTCGGCGCGCGCGAGCTTTTCGCGTACTCCAAGTCCAATGCCATCTCAAAGGCCAGGAAGAGGGCCGAGGGCTTCCGGAGCAAGTGGGTCATGGTGGACGCCAGGTGCCACAACCCCCTGCTGGAGCTGCCGACAAAGCAGCCTGAGGCAGTTGAGGCATGGTCCCGCGCGAAGCTTGATGATCGGCGGGCGAAGCCGGTGCTGGAGAAGATGAACGCCGACCTGAGGCCGGGCAGTCTGAGAGCGGCGAAGCTGACCAGGGCCTCGCTCCAGAGGGAGTTCCTATCGCACCGGGTGGCCCCTCTTCAGGCGCACTCGCGCCCGCTGTGGAGTCTTGCGGATGCGGACGTCGTCCTCCGCCTGAGCTTGGACGCCCTGAATGACGAGGATCTAACCACGGCCCTCCGCTTCTTGGTCGGGGAGGACATGGCAGGCCCGGTGGATGCTCCAGTCCCCTTGTTCCTTTGTGATGACTGGAAGCTGGTGGTGGACACCATGCCCACCTTCAACGGGGTCGGTCTGGTGCCAGCAGAGGGTCCTGACGGCCAGGCGGCGACGGTGATGGTGAACCTGTCCTCTGGTGACTCCAGCGGGGAAGAGGGGAACGATGACGACGAGGACGAGGAGCATGACTCGAAGGCGACCTTCGAGGGGACGGGGAAGACTTCACCCTGGAGCAGGTCCAACGCCCTCTGCTCCATGTCTGACAACGACGAGGCCGGCGCCAGGCGAGGGGAGGACGCGCCCCTGGTCGCGAGGAAGGACAGGTCCGGGCTGATCTCCCGAGGGTCTTGCCCAGCCCCCGCGTCGGCCGAAGCCAACTCTAGCCCTACGGGTGCGCCTTCCTCTCCGGCCAGGCCTCCCGAGGCTGAGCCCCGCAAGAGGCTTTCGGGCTTCAAGCTTGGCCGGAGTCCGTGGGATCCCACGGCAGTCATCCAGTAAGTGCTCGAACTCCGCCTTGCTCCTGTCTTTTCGCCGCCGAGGCCTGACACCTTCCATTGGGTAGGCTGCTACCCGTGGCGAAGAGGCTGAAGGGTGGCATGGCGACCCTGCCTGGAACAGGCTCATCAGCCGTGGCTGCGTCTTCACTCACAGGGAAGGGGGCAGCAGGGCCCGCACGTCCCCTGCCCGATCGTCCTCGCGGGGCCAGCAAGGACGCTCCGGCGAGGAGTCAGCCCCTGTGGCCCCGCTGACTCTGGAGGCGCCCGTGCTCGATGCTGTCGCCAAAGATGCCAAGACTCAGGAGGTTTCTGCCTCCTAAGCCTTGATCACGCTGCCGTCTTCTCCTCCTACTCCGCCGGCTCCCGTCTCATCTGTTTCCTCCGTCTCCTTGGACCATGCCGCCGACGAGCTGAGTCGGCTGCGGGAGGATCTCCGGAGCACGGACCCCCGCTTGGTGGCCGGGCGCCTGGAGTTGGTCTCCAGCTTGGTTTGCTCTGACGCCTCCGTCCTAGCGGCGCTGAGCCAGGCTGTGACGGCTTCCGAGGAGGGGAAGGAAGCCACCTCCCAGGCCATGGCCGCTCGCGATGAGGTGTTGAAGGATGCCTCAACTGTCAAGGGCCATTGCAGGACGCTGGAGGGCAAGTTGCAAGGTCTTCGTGATGAGCTCGCTAAGGAGATTCGCGACCACCAGGTGAAGAAGGAGGATATGAAGGCTCGGGAAGCTGGTGTCAAGGACCGTGACGCCGAACTCTCAGCCGACCGCGACCGGCTGAAGACGCTGGAGCAAACGCTGAAGACGGAGAGAGTCGAACTGGGTGCCAAGGCGAAGGTCTTGGCCAAGGACCACGCGGCCTTCACGTGCTATGAGGAGAGGGCTCGCATAGCGCTGAAGACACTTTATGACGGGGGCCTTGAGAAACCGCTGGCCGGAGCCAAGGAAGGCCCCGCCAAGCTGGTTCCCTTCCTTGTCGAGGCGCTTGAGGAAGTCGTGATTGACATCGGCCCCATGGCTGAAGTTGAGGCTCGCATCCTTTCCTCCACAGCGCTGACGCGGATCCTCAGCCACGTCTACCTCCACAACCCCGAAGCCAGCCTTGACGACTTGCTGGAGCCCGTGGACGCCAAGCGCTCCGCCACTGCTGCCGAAGCCGTCAAGGGTTGAGCGGAGGCCTTGTTGTCGAAGTTCTGTGCCTTCAACACCGCGCCCAAGTGAAGCGCTGCCGGCTCCGCAGCTCCAGGGGGTGGAGCTGACAAGCGCGACTCCACCATGAGCAATGGCGCGGCCCATGGGTGATCTTCTCGCGGCCTTTTTCCTGCTTTGATTCCTGCAACATGCACCATGCCTCGTGGAGGCGTTTAAATTTGTGTCTGGTATTGTGAGAACAATCTATGGTCTGTAATATTTGCTTCTGGATTTGCTAGATTTTGTGATTTCCTTCCTATTTGCTTGTGTTCTACGTGGGCAGGGCCCGACCCCGCGCATACCTCAGCCGCTGTTAGCCCCGACCGGATCACCAGGACGGGACTAAGGAGTGAGGGGCTACGTGACAAGTTAGGATCCTGAGTCGCGATGCTCAGGAGTCCCCCTTGACGTGCAAACGACAAATAGGGAGGGGGTGGAAGAGAGGATCTGTCGTTCTATGTCGGCAGGGCCCGGCCCCGCGCATACCTCAACCGCCGCTAGCCTTTCGGAACTAAGGAGTGAGGGGCTACATGGCCAGTTAGGCTCCTGAGTTGCGATGCTCAGGAGTCCCCCTTGACGCTCAAACGGGTCTTCATACCTTGGCTCTGCTCGGGGAGGGGCGTGCGATGACCAGGTCCGAGGGACCTGGCTGGGTGGCGTGTGCTCGGGTGTGGCCCGGGCGCAGCCCCCGTGCCCAGCCCCCTCACGCGGCGCTCCCAAGGGGAGGCGTTGCGATGAGGCCAGACACCGAGCTGTGGGCTCCCTGAGGTTGATACAGCTGTGGGCTGCCCTTGGTTGTTTATCACCACCGCGGAGCATAGCGCTTCTTTATGTGTACGTGCATAGCCGCTCCTCGGCAGTGTCGTCAGCCAGCGTGGAGCATGGTGCTTCCACTGGTACGTGGGAGGGGGGTTCCCCTCCGAGAGGAGCCACCGGGGCGTGTATACCCCCGCCCTAACACGTGGACGGCACGGTAGGGCTATGGGAGGTGTATCTGGGCACCTGTGAGCCAGCGCGGGACTCACGGGGCCCTACCTCAAGGCGGGTTGCGCCTGGCTCTGGGACTTTGTCGTTGGTACATCCCTGCAAGGTGGTTAAAATGCAAATACTCTACATCCTCAGGTCCCGGCCCTCAAGCAAACTCAGCCGCCGCTGGTATGATAGGTCGTGATGCCGTGGGTCAAGGCCAGGGGGTGAGGCTGGAGAGCCAGTAAGAGCTCCTGAGTCACGATGCTCAGCCCCCCCTTTTAACGTGCAAGGGCTTTGCATGAGAGAGGAGAGGCCCGTGGTAGGAAGCAGACGATAATCATAAGCAGGTTAAGCATGAAGAAGCAAATCAACTTAGATAGATGCAGAGAAAGGCAAACACCGCTAGGTCAGGCCCGAGCAACTTGGGGATAATGCAACCCGAGGGGCGCCCCCAACAAGGTAAGCTGAAGACATAAGCAAAACGGATACATGCCGCGGGGACAGACCCTCGTGACCTGGGAATGATGCAGCCCTAAGGACGCTCCCGGCTGAAACGAAACTTGAAAGAAGTCACCTAATACCATTGCAGAGCGAGTGTCGGAGTAGCTGACGGTGCGTGGTGAAGAAGCCAATCCTCACGAGCCTAGCCCTGAGCCTTAGGAGGCTCTGGGGGCCCGGGCGGCTCCTCAAGGTCCATCTCCATCTCCTCCAGGGACGCGCGGTGCCTGGCCACCTGAGCCTCCAGAATGCTCCTCATCAGGCGCTGGTGAGCGGCAGCCGCATTCGGCAAGCCGAAGGGCATGTGAACGTAGCTGTGCGGTGAGCCCGCGCAACGCCCTACACGCGAAGGCCAGAAGCACTCCTGAGACGCGACTCGATTGAGCCCTGGGTAGTCGATGCAGATGCGCAGCCCGCCATCCTCGCCTGGATGGGGAGCTACGCTAGGCAGGCGGCGGTTGCCGCGCATGACTCTCGATTCCTGCAACTCCTAAGCGACCTTGGTGATGAACTCCTGAGGGTTGGGCACTCCTTTCCTTACGCCTTCCTGAGGGAAACGTGCCGTGAAGCATGCCTCCAAGTGGTGCTCGAGCGCCTCCCTCGTGATCTTGGCAAAGTCAGTGGCTCCCCAGGAGAGATCCCCCGAGCCTTGCCTGAGGAGGGCGCCGAGCGCGCCTTCCTATATGATGGAGGGTGGCGCCCCTTGGACGAGCGCATGTTCGGATGTGGTGCCTCCGGAGGTGCCTGCCTCCTGAGGCCTTGAGCCAGGTGATGTCTTCTTCTTCTTGGGAGCTGCTTCAGGAAGGTTTCCACTCTTGCAGTCTAGGTCCTCAATTGACGTGGCTTGGAAGGCGAGCTCAAGAGAGCACACCACATCCTTCTCCTCATAGGGGACCGTGATGACTCCGCCACTTCCTGGCATTTTGAGGACGTTGTAACCATGGTGAGTCACTGCCATGAACTTGGCTAGGGCTGGATACCCGAGGATGGCGTTGTATGGCAGGCGAATGTGGGCGATGTTGAAGTCAATGAGCTCGGTACGGTAGTTCTTGCGCTGTCCAAAGGTGACAGGGAGGCGGACATGCCCTATCGGGACAGTGGAACCATCAATGACTCCTGAGATGGGCTTGGTTGGTTGAAGCTGATTGTATGGCACCTGAAGATTGTTGAATGTCTCGACGGACACGACGTTGAGCCCTGCCCCGCCATCGATGAGGGTCCTGGTAACTTGCACATTGCTGATGACTGGGGAGAGAGCATCAGGAGGACACCGACCGTTGCCGCGCACTTGAGCTGATCTGTTGACCTGAACGTGATGGCGCATGCAGACCTCCTAAGAGGGCACGTGGCCTCAAGCTTGGGGAGGACTGCATTCACTTCGCGAGCAAACTGCTTGAAGATGCGCTGAGAGGCTGGGGCCTGAGCACCGTCCAAGATGCAAGCGATTGCACGCGGCTCTTGGAAGCCACCAGCCCCCGCATCCTGATGATGGTCGTCATTCCTTCTTGGTGGTGGTGGCAGAGGAGGAAGTCCTGCGTTGCCTTGCGGGCGATCCTCACGAGGCTGATCTCTCCAAGCCCCCTCGCGAGGCTGGTCCTGCCAGCAGTCCTTGCGAGGCCGGTCACGCCACCCTTGGCGAGGGCCACGGTCATCCCATCGTCCTCCACCTCTTGCTCCGCCCCGGCCGTAGCCCCGATCATTGCGCTCGGGGCGTCGACCGACACGGCCTTCTCGCACGGCCCTGAGCTCTTGGCATTCGTTGGTGTTGTGGTTATGGAGATCGTGGTACACACAGTACCGGCTGCCCTTGGACGACTCCGGCTGGTCCCTGTCGTGCTTTGTGTCCGGCTCTACTGCGAGCACAGCTGCTCCCTTGCGCTTCATCCTTGGCCTTGGCTTTCTTCTCTTCTGGGTCTGCTGCTGGGAGCTCGAGAAGGGAGAGGCATCCCTTCTTAGCCCTTACGTACTTGGTCGCTAGGTTGAACAACTCCAGAGACATACACAGATCTTCGTGGATCGCCAGTTCCTCCTTCATCTTGATGTCGTGGACGCCATCAGAGAACGCCGAGATGATGGCCTCGTCAGTCACCCTGGGAATCTTGAGGCGAGCGTTGTTGAAGTGCTGGATGTACTTCTACAAGGTCTCTTCGGGCTGCTGCTTGATGCGACGCAGGTCACCCACAGCCGGCGGACGGTCGCGAGTGCCCTGGAATTTGGCGATGAAGCGAGTGCGCATATCGTCCCAGGAGGAGATTGTGCCAGGAGGCAGGTTCAGGAGCCAGGTGCGGGCGCCGTCCTTGAGTGCCATGGGAAACCAGTTCGCCATGACCTTTTCATCCTCGTTGGCGGCTTCGATGCCCAGCTCGTAGAGCTATATGAACTCTACGGGGTCGGCAGTGCCATCATAGCAAGGAGGTACGTCAGGCTTGAACTTGCCCGGCCAGGCGACACCGCGTAGCTCGGTGGTGAAGGCGCGACAGCCTGCGGTGGCCACCGGAGCTCTCTGCTGATGCAGGGCTTGCTCCTAGGGATTCCCGTGCTCCGCTGCCTGGAGCAGCGCGGGGTCTTGACGTGGTGGCACAGGGATGCGGTCGTGGCGCACCGGTGCCGGGAGCATGCGTGCACCTTCTTGGGGATGAGGGATTTTTTGGCAGCTCCTTTCTTGTCGCACGGGCACCGGACGCTGTGGATCTCGTCCTGGGGCCACGCGCCTCGGAGCCAGGGCGCCTTCTTGGGGAGGAGGAGGCGGAGGCACCTCCTGATCTGCGCCTCCTACGCAGGACGGAGGGCGAGGCAGCGAGAGGGACGGCGCAGGGGAGCCCCCTGCAGCGCTGACGAGCTCAGTGATGCGAGCGAGCCACTCCTCGTAGAGGTCGTTGACGGGACGGTAGTGCAGGAGCTCACGCGCCAGGAGCAACATGGCGTGCGTGTCCATGGGGGCGCGACGGCGTGGGACGACGAACCAGTTGGAGTCAGCGACGGGGTGGCGGTGCGGCCTTCTGGCCGCACCGAAGGATGCAGTGATGAGGCCTGCTGCTCGTTCCCCGCCGGGCCAGTGGCAGCGTTGGCGGCAGGCGACAGGGAATGATGGGGACACCCACCGATGGGAGCCGTCTGGGTGACGCGGGCGGCGAGAGCAGCCCAACGCTCGGCGCGAGCCCGGCGAGCATCAGCCATGGACACGACGGAAGATCGAACGCGAGAAAGCAGAAGGAAGATTCCGGCGCACCCCTACCTGGCGCGCCAAATGTCAGATGTTGGGTTCTGGCACACCCTTAAGGTTCGAACTCTAGGGTGCGCACGAAGATCTTTCCCCTACCGATATACGTCCGATCGCCTCGCGAGAATCCAAGCTAAACGATGAGCAACACGAGGGACATGAGATTTATACTGGTTCGGGCCACTGTTGTGGTGTAATACCCTACTCCAGTGTGTGGTGTGGTCGATTGCCTCAGGGGCTGATGAAGAACAGTACAAGGGAAGAACAACCTCACGAGAGGTGTTCTTGAGCTGGTGCGATGAACTGCTTGGTTGAGTTCGATCGCCTCTCTCTCTGATTAGGACTCTATGAGATCTCTAGATGCCCTCTACTGTGGTGGCTAGCCCTATTTGTAGAGGCCCTGGTCCTCTTCCCAAATATTGAGCGGGAAGGGCACCAACAGCGGCCATTTTGAAGGGGAACATCTAGTACAAGTTATCCTGACTAAAGTTGGTCTTCGGCTGCCAAAGCCACTGACGATCACGCCGTCTTGGGCTCCACGGTGACCTCCGTCCTGCCGCTCTGTTGGTCTTGGTCTCTTTGCACTGAAATGGCAACCTTTGCCTGATGCCTCGGTACTCCATGCCTGTGCTTGCCCCCTTTGCACCAAAGAGGAAACAAGGACACTACGCAGGCCGGCGCCCGCCTTGCGCCCGCCTGGTCTCGATCGTCATGGCTTGCATCACGAGCACCTCGCGAGGTACCCCGCCTTGAACTCTCCGCCTCCTCGCGAGCCTGCCTGGCGAGGCTGTTCCTGAGGAAGTCGTGTGTCGTCCGCCCCACGAGGCTTGGCCCCTCACGAGGGTCTTGAGTCTTGCGCTGATGGAGATGGGCCGTACTGGGCCACCACTCGAGCCACGCCGCAGGCCGCAGGCAGGCAAGTCTGGGGACCCCTGTTCCCAGAATGCCGACACCAACCAACCACACCAACAGAGAATGCTGGGTGTTCAAACAGGTCGGCAAGTTGAATTGCGAAAACAAGGAAAAGGGGCTGCATAACAACGACGACGAGGGGCCCCGGCCGCCGAACACAGGAGGACATAAGAAATTTCCTCCCCAAGTGAAAACGGTGAACATGATATACGCAACCCATATTCCCAAGTGAGAACGGAAGTGTGCACTAAGGGACGCCTATGCGATGGAGCCAGTCGCCCCAAAGTTCAGCCCATGGTCTTCATGTCCGATCACTTTCGATCGCAGGGACCATCCTACCGGTATCTATCATGGCGGTTCTGCCGCATTGGTCCTTGACCCCATCATTGACGGATTCCACCTCACACGATGCCTTATGGACGGTGGCAGCAGCCTGAACCTGCTCTATCAGGATACAGTGTGCAAAATGGGCATCGACCCCTCAAGGATCAAACCCACAAAAACCACCTTTAAAGGTGTCATACCAGGTGTAGAGGCCTGTTGCATGGGCTCAATCACACTGGAAGTGGTCTTCGGATCTCTGGACAATTTCCGAAGCGAGGAATTAATCTTTGGTATCGTCCCCTTCCACAGTGGCTATCACGCACTGCTAGGTGAAAGTACATGTAGTCCCCATGTGTGGTTTTTGTAATTAAATGACAATCCCAATGGACTAGTGTTTGCACTGAGATATACATTTGAAGGAAAGTTCCATTTGCAATGCATGAAGAATATTGGATGAATTGGTGGATGAAATCCATCAACATCTATAGATGCCTTGAGACTTATAATGAATGACAATTCCTATGAAGAAACAATGACATCAAGTTATATAGGAAGGTTTGTTCCATGGCTGGTGCAAGAAGGATATTGAATGGATTCGGAATGAATGCCATATACAGATAGTTGTGCATGAAGATTAATCATGGAGCAAAGATAAATGTTGACCAAGATGAAGATCGAAGATTGAATTCAAAGATGGTCAACACACACGCGCAAATCATGTGCCACATGAGATCTTGTGGTATGGTAAGAATTTGTCAATTGCGCTTTGTGTACTAACCCATTCTATGTGTTGTCTATGTTTATGAGGGCTAGGAGATTCTCATGGGCTCGCATCAAGAGAGAGATTTCAAGTGTCTATGGGAGGATGACATCAAGTGTTGATGATCATGGTTGACAATGGCAAGTTCAAGATAACTATCCCGAAGGATTGCATGCTTGAAGCTTGTGGATGAACACATCATGGACACGTGAAGATAAATACAAAGCAAAGATTCCCACATTGTGTATGGGGGAGCTACTTAAAGACTTCACCAATGTCTTGCCATTCAACTTGACCCAAGAATAAACTTCAACTTCAAGCTCAAGTGGAAGGCTCGAGTCAAAGGTATTAGTTCCTTCGACGTTAGTGTTGTGGAGTGATGAACACCAAAGGAACACATGCACTCAAGAATGGATTCTTGATAGCTATGTAGTGTAGATCTTTTATGATTCTTGAGTTATAGGGATCCCGCACCATTAAGAGGGGATCAAAGGGGTTCGTGATAGATTTGCTCAAGTCAACATCTTCTCTAAACAATTCCACTCCTATCCTATATACCAAAGAAAATCCAAAGCCGAATAGGTTACCCAAATATATGATAAAACCTTTGCATATTTGGCATCCTCCTTTTTGGTTGATCTTGGGTGGTTCTCTATGTGAGGACCTGGGGTTTTTCCATATCTTCAAAACGAGACCAAGATCATCAAAATCGGAGTCCGGATGTAAAAGTTGTGCATGTTTCAGTTTCTGGGCTGCAGTAGTATGGTTTGGCCGGATCATCCGGGTTCCCTCCCAGGTCATCTGGGATTTGCTCGGATCATCCGGGTTCCAGGCCGGATCATCCGGGTTACTCAAAAAATTCATCACAGAAACTTATTCTACAAGCCGGATCATCCGGCTACCCACCCGGATCATTCGGGAATTGCCCGGATCATCCGGCTATGTCCCCGGACATCCGGGTATCTACTTCACCACATTGTATATTGACCTTCCCGGATCATCCGGGCATTGCTCGGATCATCCGGGTATGCGCCCAGATCATCCGGGCAGGTCAACAACTGCGGGAAACGACTCTATTTTCTTGGGGGTATAAATATCCCTCTCCCACTCCGGGGGAGGGTTGACCACTTCATCCCAAATCGCCCCAAGAACACAAGTGGCTCCCTCTCACTTCTCCTACACGAAATCTTAGATCCCGGAGAGATTAATGAGTGTTCTTGAGAGTTGTTCGAATCAAAAGATAGATCATCTCCTCTCCCTCTTGTGACCAAAGCAATTCGTGATTTGAGCAAGTCTTGAGTATTTCCCCCTTGATCTTGTTACTCTTGGAGGTTGGAGACTCCTAGGTGGTGGGAGTACTCTGGTGAGGAATCAACCTGTGATTTGTCCCCCAGAAAGTTTGTGAAGGTTTGGAGGCCGCCTCAAGGTCTACCACTAGTGGTTGGGAATCGCCTTCACGGTGATATCTCAAGGAAAATAGGGTGAGCCTTCGTGGTGTTGGTGTGCCTTCGTGGTAACACCCATCCCTCCAACGGTGACTAGCTTCCCTCCAAGGAAGTGAACATCGGGATACATCCTTGTCTCTGTGACTTCGGTTATCCCTACCCCGTTCTCCTTACTTGTGGTTTACTTTGGTCACTCGACCGTTCATTCACTATATATTGTTGTCCTCATTATATTGTGGTGGCCATTTCCTTGTAGAGATTATTTAGGCCTACACTTTATATTCGCAATTCATACTTGCTACCATTGATATATCTTGTGATTAGTGTGAATTCTAACTTGTGTCATTCACTCTCATATATTGTGAGATTGCTCAAGTAAGTTTGTGTAACTTACTTGTGCTTGGTAGTATCCTTGTTTTCCTCATCATATTGTGTTGGTTACCATATCGTAGAGATTATTTAGGCCAACACTTTATAGTCCACAATTCATACTTCCTACTATTGTTCTATCTTGTGCTCAGTGTGAATTGCTAGCTTGTAACATTCATTTCCATATCCTGTGACATAACTTGTGTAAGCTTGTAGTGCTTACTTGAGTTTGGTTGTATCATTCAATTCCATATATTGTGATACAATTTGTGTAAGCTTGTATTGCTCACTTGTGGTTGTGTATATTATTCATTTCCCTATCTCATGATAAACATTGAGTAAGTTTGTGTAAATTACTTGTGCTTACACATATCCTCGTTATTCTCATCTTGTTTATCCTAAGTTGTTGGTGCACTTAGTGAGCCTAGTATATTTAGGATTTGTGCTTGAAAAGTATCCGCTTAGTTTATTTCCGCATTAGGATATAGCCAAATCCGTAAAAGATTTTAAAACGCCTATTCACCCCCCTCTAGGCGACATCATGGTCCTTTCAATTGGTATCAGAGCCTGGTCTCTCCTTATTAGGCTTCACCTCCTAGAGAGTAATGATGTCGACTAGTGAACTAGTGCACAACAACACTTTTGATTTGGATGGCACAAATTATCACCTATGGAGAATTCACATGCTTTGTCACTTTTGGGCCATGGGTCCAAATGCTTTGCAAATTGTTCTTATAGGAATTTCTATTGCTAAGGATGGACATTCTCCATATATTGAGGATATGTATCTTGATTGTGATACTTCTCTTGTCATTCATCAAGCTTTAACCTTTGAAGTGTTTAAGGCAGTCACGACTTGCAAGTCGACTCATGAGACTTGGACCAAACTTGAATATATATATATGGTGGGTCCAATCTTGATGAAGATAATATTCTATTTGGGGAGTTGATGGAAGATTTCTCCACATTTTTAAATCATGAATATCTATCTATTACTTCCACCTCCGATTACTTGCACACTTCAATATCTTGCACTTCACCAACATGTGGCGTGCCACAAGGTAATGACATGGTGAGTGAAGAAATATCTTGTGATGATGGTGTTAAGCTCATTTGTGATGATATGCTTGATCTCCCATGTTGCCATGATAGAAATGCCTTGGTTTCCTCTAGTTGTTCTATGACTAACCATGTAGAGGAAATCAAGAAATATGAGGCATGCTTGATTGATGAAGAACCCTCTTCTTCAAAAGAATCATCATCAACCCCTTTGTTCACATGTGCCTCATGGCAAGAGGTAATGACGAGGTATCATCTTCTCTTAGTGATAATGATGATAGTTGTAATGAGGATGAGGATGATGACTTGACTCAAAATCTCTATGAGATTGGGAAAACTCTTCATAGAGCTAAAATAACACTTATAAAAGGTTCCAAGATGTTCTTGCTTGCTTTCAAAAACGTAATGACTTATTTCTTACCGAGCAAGTGAAAAGTGAACAACTTGAACATGAACTTGCTAAGGCTCATCAATGTCTTAGTGACTTGAGGTCTTTAAAAGAAGAGATTGAAGTTACTCATTGTAAACTTAAATAGGATTTTGAGCACTTTGACTTTCGCTACAAGAATGTCAAAGGAGAGCTCACAAAACTCTCTAAGTCTCATGAGGAACTTCAAGCTACTCATGCGGAGTCTCTAGTTTCTACATGCTCCTCTCATATTGATAATGTTGCTTGTGCTACTAACTCTATCTTGTGTGAAGCACCGATGTTGAAAGAAAATGTTGAGCTAAGGACTCAACTTGATTTGCTAACTAGCAATTATGGGAAATTGGAAGAAAGTTATGAAAAGCTCTCGGGCACTCATGAGGATCTTCGAATCTCTCATGATGGGCTAAAGTTAGCTCATGAGGCTATGTTCACCAAGGTAAAATCGTGTGAGTCTCATGTGTATATTAGCACATCTTCTACTCAAAATGCCTTATTGCCATGTGCTAGTCCTTGCAATTCCTCTCTACATGATATTGATACACCTCATGATGAATTGCTCACCTTGTCTTGTTGCTCTAACCATGAAGTTTCTACTTCCACTACTCCTCTTGTTTCTAGTCTTGAAACTAACCATGTCGAGGAAATTAATGAGCTCAAGGCCCAAGTCACTAGTTTGAAGAAAGACTTGGAAAAGTGCGATGATGGACATAGTTTCCACTCCAACAAGAAGAAATCCGTGAACAAGAAAAGGGGGCAAGACCGAGCCAAGAACGAGCCCAACATTTCTTGCTTTAAGTGCAAAAAGGTTGGACATCACGTGAGATATTGTCCACTAAAGAAAAGGGCTTATAAAGGGAAGCTACATGGGAAGCGGCCTCAAGCTCAATCTCAAGTTCAACCGAAAGTTGAAGAACGACCACTATCCATGATGAACCATGTTATTGCTTCCCAAGTTGAGAAAGTAAAGAAGAAGAGAAGGGGGAGTACATGTTGCTATATTTGCCGTAAGAAGGGACACATAGCTTCATCATGTCCAAACAGTAACATCTCTAAGCCTCCAATTCTCAATGATCATTATTCACTTAGGAAGGATATTGATGGTAATATGTTTGCCAAGTATGTTGAATCCCAAAGTGGTTTGAAAGTGGATAAGACCATTTGGGTTGCCAAGCCCATTGTTACTAACTTCTTAGGACCCAACATGGTTGGGGACCATCGAATTCAAAATTGATCAATAGGTGTGTGGAGGGCATTGGAGACTTGGCTAGTTCATGAAGAAAAATGATTCTCACCATTCATTATGGTTCAAACCAAGTCAAGTGAATTATCATCATATTTTTCATTCCAATGCTCCTCGTGGCGGTAACTTGTATTTATATTGTCTACATTGAAAGTTACTAGCCCCATGCATGTTTAGGATTTGTTCCTAGCATGTGTTTGTATATGTTGTGCCTCCTAATATGCTTGATTCATGTTATCTAGCATGTGTAGGTTGCTATGCACATCATATAGTTGTATGTGTCATTTCGAGCCTTTATTGCTTCATTAGTTGAATCTTCCTTGGATCTTTTGGGATATTAATGGATCATCACATTATGGGGGAGTACTATGTTTTACACACATCACAGACCTTAAATGTGTATATATGTAGGATACCACCTAGTATTGTTAGTGCAATATTATCTAGTTACTATGTGGTATGTAAAGTTCTTGGTCAAGGACATGTTAAATAGTCCTATTTTGCTTATCGCACCACCTGTACACATACGCCTTGACATATTATTCAAATAACAATGGAAAATAATGTACATCGTTAGCTTACTATTACATTATACTTTTACTACCGCTTATTTATTACAAATTGCACCCGTACATTTTGGTACATCCAGCTCGCCAGGGGCTTCAGTGTACCCCATTACATGGCAAGAAAAGACCGAACACTTTTGACGTTGCCGCACCCGAACTTATAGCACTATATGCATCAACTCCGAATCATGTCTTGGGTCAATAGTTGGGTTTGCCCGGCTCCCATGTTTTGGTGCTTTACGTTTCTCTATATCAGCTAAGGTAGCACAGGGAGAACTACTGCGATTGTGTGCCGGTTCTTCCGGATGAACACCTCAGTAGAGAAAGCCAAAAACTGACTGTCATGATGTGGCGAGAGCTGGTCGCTGTTCAAGAGGTCTCAAATCCTTAAAGATTTTTTCCCATTCAGGCGAGGAATCGGCCTTGTCCGATTTAGGCCTGTATAGCGCCCCAAATTTGGCCTTCCGAATACTAGGGGCTTCGCCAAAATTTAAAATTGTAGACTTCTATGGCAAAGTGAGAGTAATAAAGTTGTATAGTCTGATTGCCTTGTTCGCTGCGCTAAACACCTCCTTAAAGGACCAAAAAAATTGGATAAAGAGTGTATAGATTTATCCCAAACACCCCAGTAGTAGTTACATGGGGGCAGAAGCCAACGACTGGCCAACTCTTAGACTTTATAAACGGCCGCACAGAAGGTAATATTTTAAATTAACAAGCGTTATATAGCGCACATGAACTCGTTTTCATATTACAGGATGACATGAGTACATTCATTCAAATATTACATCCTTAGCACATTCCTCCGACACAAGGCGGGCACCCTTCAGGACATTGTCATAATACTGTTTGGGGTGGCGATGCTCCTTGCCCTTCGACAGCCCCTCCGTCACCAGCTTCTCGGCATCCATCTTCACCCAGTGCACTTTCGCACGGGCCAAGGCCCTGTGCGCACCTTCAATACAGACTGACCGCTTTATGACTTCAAGCCGCGGGAAGGCATTCACAAGCCGCTTTACCAGGCCGAAGTAGCTGCTGGGCAGGGGCTTGCCAGGCCACATCCGGACTATGAGATCCTTCATGGCCAGTTCGGCCGCCTTGTGAAGTTCGACTAGTTGCTTCAGCTAGTCGCTCAAGGGCGTCGGGTGTTCGGCTCCAATATACTGGGACCAAAACAACTTCTCCGTCGAGCTCCCTTCCTCAGCTTGGTAGAACTCTGTGGCATCAGAGATGCTGCGTGGCAGATCCATGAATGCTCTTGGAGAGCTCCAAATTCGGGTAAGTAAAAAGAAAGTCTCCTTCACATGCTTGCTTTGCTTATTGAATGCCTTACCCGCCGCAAACTTCTTGGCCGCTTGAACCTCTTGGAGGGCCTTTTGGGCTTCAGCTTTGGCATACTGTGCGCTCTGGCGGGCCTTCGCAAGCTCGGACTCTTGGGTCTTAGAGTCACACTTCAAGGACTCGTATTTTTTGGCGAAGTCCTGGAGCTCTTGCTGAACCTTGTCAACCTGGGCCTCTTGTTTCTCACGCTCGGTGCGCTCCTTGGCCACTTTGTCTTTGGCCTCGGACAACACCTTCTTAAGGGCCGCCACTTCGGTCGTGGCCCCTATTAAAAGTCATGACGCTTCTATTAGCATCAACAACTTTTCCTTTATATGGCATACAGACGAGGCACCATGTACCTTTGTTTTCCTCGAGCTGCCTCTTCACGAGGCCGAGCTCTTCCTCATTCCTCTCTAGGTCCCGCTTCAGTCCGGAGACCTCTACAGTACGAGCGGCAGCAGCCAGCGGCGACGCCTGCTTATTCACATAGACATATTCTGATTAGACTCCTGTGTTTGTTATTTGATCCTCAGTTCGACCTTTCTTTCCGAACACCAAACAGAGCATCAGGGGCTACTGTCTATGTTGTGTTATTTTCTTAAAATTTGATTACTTACCTCAAAGCCTTTTAGGAGGATGGCGCGGGCTTTGGTCAATCTGCTTTTGGCGGACTGAACCTTCTCAATCGCCATACTCATAAGAGTACGGTGTTCTTCATCAATGGAAGCGCCTCAAAGCGCTTCCAGCAAGTTGTCCGATGCCTCTGGATGGACAGAGGTCATCGGCATAGGCGGCTCGCCCCCCTTAGCGAGGGGTTGCCTGTGTGAATCCGGAACCACTGGAGGTTTCGGTGTAGTATCCGGCTGGGGGCCAAACTTACTGCGGCCCCCATCACCAGAATCCATGGGGGTCTTCCCCGCATGTGCCCCGCATCGGGGATTTCGCCTTGGGGCGTCTCCAGAACTGTCTCCCCCTGGTCCAATATCCTCTGAGACAACACCTCGGTGTTGTCCACGGGCCGAGGGGTGGTGGCCGTCGGGAGTGAATCATTGTTCATCGCCGACTAGCCCAAAGACCCGTCCGAGGAGGATACGTCGAGGTGGGCTTTGGATGGACTGCATGATCATATTTAACATGATAAGAAGCAATAAAGCAAAACAATGCCGGAAGTATTATAGTCTCCGGATACTCACGACTTCGCCAGGGGCTTGTCCCTGGGCAACCACTCCTCGTTGTTGTATGCGGCTGTTGTGGTGTGGTCCGGAGGGAGGGTCTTTCCCTTCTTGGACCCTTCGCCACCCCTAGACTGGGCGACCTTCCTTTTCTCCCCCCCAGCTGGAGGGGGAAGATTTTCCTCTTCCTTCTCCTTGTTTTCATTGGAGGAGCGGGCCTCGTTATCTTCGGACGATGAGTCCGATACAACCTTGCACCGGAGACCTTTCTTGGTCCCCACGGCCTTTTTCTTGGCCTTCTTCTCCGGCACCTCATAGGGTGCCGAAAATAGCATCTTCATCAAGATGGGCGATGCTGGATCTTCGGGTAACGGAGCCGGACAGTCAATCTACTCCGCTAACGCTACCCAGTCCTGTTAAATCGGCATGGAAGCTTAGATTTCTCCCGCAAACATGTCAGGGAAAGGCCCATCTTGGAAAATATAAAAACTTACCAGATTAGCGGGGCGCTTTGCGCCAAGCCCATGATCCTCGGTTGTGGGCTGAGGTACCTCGGTGGCCTTGAACAGCACCTTCCAGACGTCCTCGTGCGTCGTATCGAAGAGCTCTCGCAGCGTCTGGTGTTCGGGCAGGTCAAACTCCCACATATTGAAAGTCCGTCTTTGACATGGAAGGATCCGGCGGAAGAGCATGACCTGGACCATGTTGACAAGCTTGATTTTCTTGCTTATCTTATTTTTGATACATGTCTGTAGTCCGGTCAGCTCCGCCGATGCACCCCAGGCTAAGCCCTTCTCTTTCCAGGAAGTGAGCCGCATGGGGATGCCGGATCGAAATTCGGGGGCCGCCGCCCAGTTGGCGTCGCGCGACTCGGTGATATAGAACCACCCCGATTGCCACCCTTCACGGTCTCCACATAGGAGCCTTCAAGCCATGTGACGTTGGCATCTTGCCCACCATGGAGCCTCCGCGCTTCGCTTGCTGGCCGACCACAACCGTCGGCTTCACGTTGAAGGTCTTCAGCCACATGCTGATGTGGGGCTTGATGCGGAGGAAGGCCTCGCACACGACGATAAACACCGAGATGTTGAGGATGAAATTGGGGTCCAGACCATGGAAGTCAAGCCCGTAGTAGAACATGAGCCCGCGGACAAATGGGTGGAGGGGGAATCCCAGTCCGTGGACGAAGTGGGCAAGGAATACAACCCTCTCATGGGGCTCTGGAGTAGGGACGATCTGCCCTGCGTCTGCGAGCCGGTGCGCAATGTTTGCTGCCAGGTATTTGGCTTCCCGGAGCTTCGTAATGTCCTCCTCCGTAATGGAGGAGACCATCCACTTGCCTCCCACTCTGGACATGTTTGGAATGGCTTTACGGAGAAGGTGAGAACTTGGGCGCTGGAGCTCAAGTGTGCGAGAATGGATGGGCAGGGGAAGAAGAAGGCATGGGTGAAAAAGAGGAATCCTTATCCCTTTATAAAGGCGGTAGAAACTGTGCGCCTCCCCACTTGCCCCATAAAATCGCTTATTCCCCATGCACCATGATTGATGGCGCGGTTGGGTTACCCACACCTACATTGATGAGAATCCCGTGATAAGGGGACACGATCTCTGCTTCGACAAGACGTGCCAAGGAAACTGCCTCGCAATATGTGCAGCAACTGGTTGAGAAAAATGGTTCGAATAATGACCGGGCCGTGGCGTGATGTCACGCTACGAAAAGTTGTCAGCAGATTAGATTTGTGGAATATTGTCACATCCTAGCTAGTCCATGCATTAGAGTGTGCATCATGTTTACCTTTCATCAGAAATTTGAAATGGGGAAGACAGAACCCCCAGAACCCTCTGAATCCAACTAGGGTTTACTAAAAATATTTTCAATGAACCTGAAATGCCCTTCTAAAATGTTCATCACCTTTGCCTTGGTCCTAAACCACTGTCAGAAGTGATGCACAGATTTCTAGGTCACTCTAAGGTCACTGGATTAAATCTCTAACTATTTGAATTTGGGCATTTAAATTATATAAAATATTTCAAATGCTCAAATAATCCCAAACTAAAATGTTCCATGCTGGAAATATTCCATCTAAGGACCAAGTGCAGTTTGGTGATTTTTGGAAGTGCATAGGTATTATTAATAAAGCCCTTAAAATTTACAGAATAATAGAAAACTGTAATAAATAGAAAAAGGAGAGAGAGAAAGGATCCAGCCACCTACCTGGCGCAGCCCACCTGGCAGCCCACTGGCCGGCCCAGCACTGTGCTGGCCTGGTGCCAGTCATCCTCTACCTCTGCCAGTAGGCAGAGGAGGGAGACAGTGCACGCGCGCGCCGTGGCGACAAGCCACCTCCCTGCCTGCCTGCATCACACGCCACCGCGGCGCCTGAACCCCCTCCTCGGCGCTGCCTCGACCCCCTGGACATCACTCTCCCCTCCTCTGGCCTCTCCCTCGTCCTCTCCCGCTACGACCGACGCGTCCGTCGCCGCCGACGAGCACCGCCGTGGCCACAGCCACTGCCTCGCCTCGTCGTTGCGCCCAGAGGCTCCGCCTCGACCCCCTCTTCCTCTCCACCAACCCACGCCCCGCCGGGCGCCCTCGAACGCCGGCCACGCCATCTTCTTCAACCTCGGTCCGCCGAGATCGCCTTCACCGCCCCGTCTGCTCCGGTCATCCCCCGAGCTCGCCGTCCACCCCACGACGATCACCGTGAGCTTCTGCCTATCCTCCCCCTCTCCGTTCGCTCTGCCGTGCACCGTAGCAACCACACCGCACTCACTCGGACGCGCCGTCGCCCGCACTCGTCGCCGGTGATGCTCTGGTGACCATTTGGTCCCGGGCATCGCGTAAACACGCTCCCCGCATCGCGTAGAGCCTCCGTGGCACCTCGCCGCGCTCGTTTGCGCACCGCAGCCCCATCCCCACTTGCACCCGAGCTTCGGCCGCCGCCAAGCTCGTCGCCGGCGCCACTCCGGCCACTCCCCGGCCGCGCCACCACCACGGTTGGATGCGGACGAGTGTCCGCATCTCGTAGCTGTGCTCCGCGCGCCAAACGGCGCCCTGTAGGGGAATCCCGCGCCGCTCCGCCGCGCCTGGACTCGCCGGCGGCTAGACGCCGGCGGGTTTGACCCGCTGACCGTTGACTGGGTGGGCCCAGTTTGACCCCTGGGTCAATGACATGTGGGCCACCCTTGCTAATTTTAGTTAGATTAGTTTGGCGCTAATTAACCTAGACTAGTGACTAACCTAACACTAGCTAACCCTGTTTAGTTAGTCAACTAACCAATGACTTGCGGGCCCAGGCCCATTGACAGTTTAGTTAGTATTAACTTCATCCTGTTAACTAGCTGTTACACTGACATGTGGGTCCCAGCGTCAGGTTTGACCTGGGCTGGCGCCTTTGACCTGATGATGTCACCCCGACGTCATGCTGATGCAGTAACTTATTTTCTGGATTTATTTTTATACACGAAATTCCAGAAAATGTTGCAAACTTCTAAAAATCGTAGAAAATCAACCGTAGCTCCAAATCAAACAAATTATATATGAAAAATGATCAGAAAAATCCAATCTTTCCATCTGTACTAGTTTCATGCATGTCAGAACAATTTAACCTTGCTGTTTATGTGAAACAAGCTAATGCACTTATATCACTTATTATTTTGGGTGTTCATATGAATCCTTGGTTCAAACGGACTCAAACCCTTATGTCCCAAGTTGCATTAGACCTATCACACATCATATTGCCATGTCATAGCATGCATCATATTGTCGCATTGCATTGATTGTGTTTCTTCTCTGTTTGTCGGTGTTGTTCCCCCTCGATAGACGTTGTATCGACGTTGTGATCGTTGACACTGATGAAGGCTCAATGCTATCTTCAGAAGTGCCAGGCAAGCAAAACCCCCTTGTTCATTCCGATATAATCCCACTCTCTCGCTCCTGCTCTATTTTACGGCATTAGGACAACAATGATTCATCTGTTACTTGCTGCGGTAGCTGAACCCCTTTATCCTTTGCATGACCTGTCATTTCACAGTAAATAGATGAAACCCACTAGCATGAGTAGGAGTTGTTTGAGCCTTGTTGTGCCTACTCATACATGCTTGTTTGTCATGCCTGCTACTGCTTAGAGTTGAATCGGGTCTGATTCATCGAGGATGAATCAGAGGTGCGTGAACATGTCCTGCTGTGTGTGAGCTAAGTGTGTGAACACGATTTGGTAAAGGTAGCGGTGAGAGGCCATGTAGGAGTACATGGTGGGTTGTCTCATTGAAGCCGTCCTCAGGAACTGAGTTCTGTGTTTGTGATCCATGATTCAGCTACTACCATGCATTGGGCCCTGAAATATGACCCCGCTCGACTTCTTAATCACCCTTGTCCTCTGTCCAGGAGTTGCAAGTAGTTTCTGGTGTTTGTAGTATGCTGGAGGCCGTGCGTAGCGCTGACCGTAGGGGTGGGCTGTGATGCGGTAGGCACGTGGCCGGGTAAACCGGGCGCCCGTTTGGTGTCACGGAACCCTGTTCACATCGTTTGGGGCTGTGAGCGAAACTTCGGCCGGATCTCCTCATGGATGGAACCCGAATAGGCGATAAACCTGGACTAGGGACTTGAGTGTTTGGGTAGGTCGTGGTCTACACCCACGTCGGCTTTCGCTTGAAGTCTGCTGAGCACATGTCGTGTGCAGACGCTAAGTGGTGGAAACATGTATGAAGAAGTACACCCCTGCAGGGTTAATATGATCTATTCGAATAGCCGTGTCCGCGGTAAAGGACTTCTGGGTTGCCTATAACAGTTCATAGACAAGTGAAAGTGGATACTCTAAAATATGCAAGATAAGCGTGAGTGCTATGGATGGCGTTCTCGTAGGGAGACGGGAGCGGATCCATAGTGGTGTATTGATATGGTGAATATGTGGACTCGTGTGCGCCACCTCAAAAGAGTTACTTGCAGTCGTAGTTCAGGATAGCCACCGAGTCAAAGCTGGCTTGCTGCAGTTAAACCCCACCATCCCCTTGTTGATAATGATGCATATGTAGTTAGTTCTGATGTAAGTCTTGTTGGGTACATTTGAACTCACGTTTTCCTATTTTATGTTTTTGCAGAGAGACTTCAGTCTCGCTAGTAGTTCCACGTGGACTTCGATGTTTAGCTTGATACCTCAGCTACGATCTTGTGCCCTCGGCAGGATCTGGTAGACAGTCAGGCTTCTCAGCCTTTTCCATTTATAGATGTCTGTACTCAGACATGATAGCTTCCGCTTGTGCTTTGACTTGTATGCTCTGAATGCTGGGTCATGAGACCCATGTTTGTAATATCTCGCTCCTCGGAGCCTAATGAATACATACTTGAGTCGTAGAGTCATGTTGTGATGCCATGTTGTATTTGCACATATCGAGCATATTGTGTGTATGTTATTGAAATGCTTGGTATGTGTGGGATCTGACTATCTAGTTGTTTATCTTTAGTAGCCTCTCTTACCGGGAAATGTCTCCTAGTGTTTCCACCGAGCCATGGTAGCTTGCTACTGCTCCGGAACACTTAGGCTGGCCGGCATGTGTCCTTCTTCGTTCCTGTGTCTGTCCCTTCGAGGAAATGTCACGCGTTGAGTACCGGAGTCCTGTTAGCCCGCTACAGCCCGGTTTACCGGAGTCCTGCTAGCCCAGTGCTACAGCTCGGAACTTATTCGCTGATGACCGACACGTTCGATGCTGGGTCATGGATTCCTGTCCCTGTAAGTCTGTGCCACTTTGGGTTTACGACTAGCAATGTCAGCCCGGGCTCCTTATCATATGGATGCTAGCGACACTATCATATACGTGTGCCAAAAGGCGCAAACGGTCCCGGGCAAAGGTAAGGTGACACCCGTGGGGATACTGTGCGTGAGGCGGCAAAGTGATATGAGGTGTTACATGCTAGATCGATGTGGCATTGAGTCGGGGTCCTGACAGCTTTGGTATCAGAGCCTGACTGCCTGTAGGATTACCAAGCCAAACTGGTCGAAGTTGAGTCTAGAAATGCTTTAGTTATATGTAAGGGAATTGATTGTGGGATGGAACGTAAGGCTCTTTTTACTCCTTATACCTCATGGCCTTCTGATCTGAGTCATCCTCTTCTCTTCTACGGGGATTAAGAACTAGGCCTTCTCATCTATCTATCAGGATGACGTGTTACTAATCCATAGACTTATAGAATTGATAGTTTCAAATTTCAGCTCAGTTTTACTACTTCCGTATGTTCATAACTGTTGATCTCGAAACCTTGATATTGTGCTTCGGAGTGGCTATGCCACCATTTTTGTAGCATGTCTGCAATCTTTTTGAGCATTTACAACCGTTATGCTGTCCGAGTCATCCCAGGTTTCTAAACAATCTGATGCACTTGCAAATCCTTTCCCTCTGGTTTTGATGTTCCTTTGGGCCAGGTTAATCACACTAATTGCTGAGTTGAGGTATTCTATTGCCTCGACATATATGTTGGAATTATAATTATGACCCTAGGTGTTTTAGGGAGTCACCTAGTAATCTAGCAATGTTTAGTGTCCCTAGTGTGATGATTCTGGCCACCATTCTCGAAAGCATCCCGTGATGCTACTTAGTAGTAGGTATTCTATTCCTGGGTTTTGAACCCAAGACTCACCCTACTTACCTCATGTTGATAGTGTTTGCTAGTTCCTTTAGGAAATTAGTAACCTTTGCATTAATCCTCGAGGTCCGTGGTATTTCCTTCTTCCAAATACTATGAACCACTTATGGCAGAAGTTTGTTGGATCAAAAGACAGGAGTACCCTCGATGAGTTCTCCATTCATAATTGTGACTCTGCCAGTCTACCCTTCTGCATGGGTTATCCGGAAGAAATATGTTGAACTCGTTCAACATACTAATCTATGCATCCACAACTCAGAAAATCATATGTTCTTTTGAGTTGTCCCTCTTTAGTTGTATTCTGATCCCCGTCTATCATTTGATAGTCAAGAGTACGTGTGCATTCGTTCATCGGTGCCTATTATTCTTGTGGTCCGTCAAGTCATTCTATTCCGAAATGACTAGAAGAAACAAACTCCAGTACCTTGTCCATTTCCAGGATTGGGTCAAAGCAGTCGTACTCCGCAGATCAAATTGCTAATCTAGCTTTTGCTCTGTTCTACCTTGGAGTATTACCATCTTTATATCAAGAATGTCATGGGAATTGCACACCATCCTATGAACTCTTGATACAGTGATACTTCTTGCCATTAATATTCATTCCTCGGTTTTCCTTGTTATTGTAACCGGAATGCCGACAAGTGAATCGTGGTGTGTGAAATCTATACGCCTAGCAACTCCGTTGCTTAGTAGTTAAAGGACAATAACCTCATTCTTAGCATGTTGATTTTTGAATCATCACCCTAAGTATGATTGTGCTACCTAGTCCTTATTTCCGGTGCACTCTTCGATCAATGAGTTAGGATAGTGCCAATCCTTGCTTATTTGATCATATCGTCTTGCCCTGAAAAGCAAGATTGTTCTCGAGCGTAGTAACATATCGGTGGTTCGTGATTCTCTGATTGTCTTCTCGGAGGTATCACCAGGATGTCACCTGACCACTATGTTGAGCTCGTGATCAAGTTGGTTTTTTTATAAACCACCCCTTCTCCAAGAATCTGTGTTGCATACCCCTAGAGCTGTTTGGTCAAGCTAAACAACAACTTGGAGAGTTGGAAGATGGAAGCTTGTCCGACTTAGCTCATTCCAAAGGGATGTTTTTGTGTGTGTGTGTGTTGAAGAAAGATGATATCTTCATTGATTGATCCTCGTGATCAGTTGGTGGACCTTTTGTCTTGCCAAGACCTTGATTTGAGCATGGGCTATCGTCAAGTCAAATCAGAACCAACGATGTTCGTAATGTTGTCTTACTCGTGGATTTTCCTCGAGCATACACCATTATGTCTTTTGGGTCTGACCAATACTATCACCTTGTTCACATAGTTATGGAATTCCATCTCCATGGGAATCTGGATGAATTGTTATTTAGCCCATCGACAACATGCTTGTCTTCTCCATAATTTTGTTGAACATTAAGCTAGTATTGGAAACTTTTGAAAGCATTTCTTCATGCTAGATCATGAAGCATATGTTTGGATGAAAGAAGTGACTTCCTCTCATTCACGTGCATCTGGTGCAAGTTGCCGCCGTGAGCTTGAGAAAGATTGTTTTTGTTTCCTCTGGTACCATCCCAAGTCAGTCATGCACGTGCGAAGTATGCTATGGTTTGATAGGCTCGCTACCTCCATTCTATATGTGTCCCTAGCACACCAAGCCACTGACTGATTTGTTCAAGGAGAAGGAGTTCCTTCATAACAACTAGTCATGACTTATGTTAGGATTTCGTTATCCTCGATGATGGTTCCCAACCTGTACTCGTTAGTGTTTTATTATAAGACTACTATGTGGTCATGCTTGTCTGAGACAGCGTGTTCACATATGTGTAGCAGATCCAGCTCATGTTTTGGAGCTTGCTATCATAGCTCATTTCCTGAGAATCTCTCAACGTCATCTCGTCGATTTGTGTTGCAAACTATCATTTACCCTCTAGACTTGATGAGTCTGGAATATCCTGACACCAGCCAGATCTGAGTCTCAGGCAGATATGATGGTTGGGACATTTTCCAAGAATTATAATATTGGTCTCTCGATAACCGGTAAAGTGGATGCCGTGGCCAACACACCCCACCGGAAGACCTATTATTGTAGTATCTTGATTGAAGAAGTTGGTCACCTCCCCATGAGGATTTCGTAGGATTTACTCCCTAGCTGTCCCTTATGGATTTTTGTGTTCCCGAAGTCCGACCTTTACTTGATGTTCTAGATACCAGACCATTTCAATGAATGGGATATGCTAGTACATCAAGGAGAACATTAGAAGCGGAGTGCTAAATGTCTCTTGGTCGATCATCCAGATTCTGTCCCCTTGGTCTCGCTAAGGTGAAATCTGAGGAAGTGTTATCTTCCTTTGCATCTGCATCGTCCATCGCCATTCATCATGGTAGTATGTCGTGTTGCCAGGATCCATGACACGGATATTGGTAAAACCTTGATGAATATGGAAATGCTCAAGTTCTTGAGAGCACGCACAAGCACTAGGTGCTATCAGAGCTACTAACTGGGATTTCTCTCAATTTTCTCGGTTATGCTATAACCATTCTAATAGTGGAATCACTCTCTACTATTGAGTTTCTCCCCAGTTACTAGAATCACTCCCAGCATTTGTGTTTTGTTCTCCAGCTTGCACCGTCATTGTGCCATCCTATCTTGGGTCCCATCCATTACCAATGATAAGCAAAATCATCCTTTGTGTTGTCTTCAACAAGGTAATCCACATCATCCATTCTGGCCCGAGAATGTCATTCTTTCGGACTCCTTCAAATGTTTGATTGTGCTCTGCCTTAGGCTGGTATAAAGAGTTGAATGATCTCTGAATCAAAGGTAATTCTTTTTGCCACTTAAGGTAATAATCTATGATTCACCCTCCTCCAGGATGTTTCGCTGAGGTATCATGGCAAATCAACTCCTCACTACGTTGACAACCGTTCACCACTCTCTTAAGTGTGGAATTGTTGTCTACCTAGTGAACCCTCGTCATCTGTTCCACTCCATTCCTCTAGATGTGTGCTTCGTGTCTCAGCTCGAGAGATGTCCTATGTCTTACTCCGTGAGTTGATCCTGAGTTGCTTGATCTTCGAGAAGAGCGATTCTTTTAGAGTTTCCCTATCCTCTCATTGTCATGTTAGTTGAAGTTCTCAGAGCAAGACTTCGAGACAATGATGGTGATCGAATCAACGTTCATTTGAAGTGCAACTTGGATCGTGAAGATTATATTAGTTTGCGCTTCCCTTTTATCTTACCCTATGCTTGAATCTCGGGTCGAGATTCTTGTTTAGTGGGGGGTGAGTTGTCACATCCTAGCTAGTCCATGCATTAGAGTGTGCATCATGTTTACCTTTCATCAGAAATTTGAAATGGGGAAGACAGAACCCCCAGAACCCTCTGAATCCAACTAGGGTTTACTAAAAATATTTTCAATGAACCTGAAATGCCCTTCTAAAATGTTCATCACCTTTGCCTTGGTCCTAAACCACTGTCAGAAGTGATGCACAGATTTCTAGGTCACTCTAAGGTCACTGGATTAAATCTCTAACTATTTGAATTTGGGCATTTAAATTATATAAAATATTTCAAATGCTCAAATAATCCCAAACTAAAATGTTCCATGCTGGAAATATTCCATCTAAGGACCAAGTGCAGTTTGGTGATTTTTGGAAGTGCATAGGTATTATTAATAAAGCCCTTAAAATTTACAGAATAATAGAAAACTGTAATAAATAGAAAAAGGAGAGAGAGAAAGGATCCAGTCACCTACCTGGCGCAGCCCACCTGGCAGCCCACTGGCCGGCCCAGCACTGTGCTGGCCTGGTGCCAGTCATCCTCTACCTCTGCCAGTAGGTAGAGGAGGGAGACAGCGCACGCGCGCGCCATGGCGACACGCCACCTCCCTGCCTGCCTGCATCCCACGCCACCGCGGCGCCTGAACCGCCTCCTCGGCGCTGCCTCGACCCCCTGGACATCACTCTCCCCTCCTCTGGCCTCTCCCTCGTCCTCTCCCGCTACGACCGACGCGTCCGTCGCCGCCGACGAGCACCGCCGTGGCCACAGCCACTGCCTCGCCTCGTCGTTGCGCCCAGAGGCTCCGCCTCGACCCCCTCTTCCTCTCCACCAACCCACGCCCCGCCGGGCGCCATCGAACGCCGGCCACGCCGTCTTCTTCAACCTCGGTCCGCCGAGATCGCCTTCGCCGCCCCGTCTGCTCCGGTCATCCCCCGAGCTCGCCGTCCACCCCACGACGATCACCGTGAGCTTCTGCCTATCCTCCCCCTCTCCGTTCGCTCTGCCATGCACCGTAGCAACCACACCGCACTCACCCGGACGCGCCGTCGCCCGCACTCGTCGCTGGTGATGCTCCGGTGAACATTTGGTCCCGGGCATCGCGTCAACACGCTCCCCGCATCGCGTAGAGCCTCCGTGGCACCTCGCCACGCTCGTTTGCGCACCGCAGCCCCATCCCCACTTGCACCCGAGCTTCGGCCGCCGCCAAGCTCGTCGCCGGCGCCACTCCGGCCACTCCCCGGCCGCGCCACCACCACGGTTGGATGAGGACGAGCGTCCGCATCCCGTAGCTGTGCTCCGTGCGCCAAACGGCGCCCTGTAGGCGAATCCCGCGCCGCTCCGCCGCGCCTGGACTCGCCGGCCGCTAGACGCCGGCAGGTTTGACCCGCTGACCGTTGACTGGGTGGGCCCAGTTTGACCCCTGGGTCAATGACATGTGGGCCACCCTTGCTAATTTTAGTTAGATTAGTTTAGCGCTAATTAACCTGGATTAGTGACTAACCTAACACTAGCTAACCCTGTTTAGTTAGTCAACTAACCACTGACTTGCGGGCCCAGGCCCATTGACAGTTTAGTTAGTATTAACTTAATCCTGTTAACTAGCTGTTACACTGACATGTGGGTCCCAGCGTCAGGTTTGACCTGGGCTGGCGCCTTTGACCTGATGATGTCACCCCGACGTCATGCTGACGCAGTTACTTATTTTCTGGATTTATTTTTATACAGGAAATTCCAGAAAATGTTGCAAACTTCTAAAAATCATAGAAAATCAACCGTAGCTCCAAATCAAACAAATTATATATGAAAAATGATCAGAAAAATCCAATCTTTCCATCTGTACTAGTTTCATGCATGTCAGAACACTTGGACCTTGCTGTTTATGTGAAACAAGCTAATGCACTTATATCACTTATTATTTTGGGTGATCATTTGAATCCTTGGTTCAAACGGACTCAAACCCTTATGTCCCAAGTTGCATTAGACCTATCACACATCATATTGCCATGTCATAGCATGCATCATATTGTCGCATTGCATTGATTGTGTTTCTTCTCTGTTTGTCGGTGTTGTTCCCCCTCGATAGACGTTGTACCGACGTTGTGATCGTTGACACTGATGAAGGCTCAATGCTATCTTCAGAAGTGCCAGGCAAGCAAAACCCCCTTGTTCATTCCGATATAATCCCACTCTCTCGCTCCTGCTCTATTTTACTGCATTAGGACAACAACGATTCATCTGTTACTTGCTGCAGTAGCTGAACCCCTTTATCCTTTGCATGACCTGTCATTCCACAGTAAATAGATGAAACCCACTAGCATGAGTAGGAGTTGTTTGAGCCTTGTTGTGCCTACTCATACATGCTTGTTTGTCATGCCTGCTACTGCTTAGAGTTGAGTCGGGTCTAATTCATCGAGGATGAATCAGAGGTGCGTGAACATGTCCTGCTGTGTGTGAGCTAAGTGTGTGAACACGATTTGGTAAAGGTAGCAGTGAGAGGCCATGTAGGAGTACATGGTGGGTTGTCTCATTGAAGCCGTCCTCAGGAACTGAGTTCTGTGTTTGTGATCCATGATTCAGCTACTACCATGCATTGGGCCCTGAAATATGACCCCGCTCGACTTCTTAATCACCCTTGTCCTCTGTCCAGGAGTTGCAAGTAGTTTCTGGTGTTTGTAGTATGCTGGAGGCCGTGCGCAGCGCTGACCGTAGGGGTGGGCTGTGATGCGGTAGGCACGTGGCCGGGTAAACCGGGCGCCCGTTTGGTGTCACGGAACCCTGTTCACATCGTTTGGGGCTGTGAGCGAAACTTCGGCGGGATCTCCTCATGGATGGAACCCGAATAGGCGATAAACCTGGACTAGGGACTTGAGTGTTTGGGTAGGTCGTGGTCTACACCCACGTCGGCTTTCGCTTGAAGTCTGCCGAGCACATGTCGTGTGCAGACGCTAAGTGGTGGAAACATGTATGAAGAAGTACACCCCTGCAGGGTTAATATGATCTATTCGAATAGCCGTGTCCGCGGTAAAGGACTTCTGGGTTGCCTATAACAGTTCATAGACAAGTGAAAGTGGATACTCTAAAATACGCAAGATAAGCGTGAGTGCTATGGATGGCGTTCTTGTAGGGAGACGGGAGCGGATCCATAGTGGTGTATTGATATGGTGAATATGTGGACTCGTGTGCGCCACCTCAAAAGAGTTACTTGCAGTCGTAGTTCAGGATAGCCACCGAGTCAAAGCTGGCTTGCTGCAGTTAAACCCCACCATCCCCTTGTTGATAATTATGCATATGTAGTTAGTTCTGATGTAAGTCTTGCTGGGTACATTTGTACTCACGTTTGCCTATTTTACGTTTTTGCAGAGAGACTTCAGTCTCGCTAGGTGTTCCACGTGGACTTCGACGTTTAGCTTGATACCTCAGCTACGATCTTGTGCCCTCGGCAGGATCTGGTAGACAGTCAGGCTTCTCAGCCTTTTCCATTTATAGATTTCTGTACTCAGACATGATAGCTTCGCTTGTGCTTTGACTTGTATGCTCTGAATGCTGGGTCATGAGACCCATGTTTGTAATATGTCGCTCCTCGGAGCCTAATGAATACATACTTGAGTCGTAGAGTCATGTTGTGATGCCATGTTGTATTTGCACATATCGAGCATATTGTGTGTATGTTATTGAAATGCTTGGTATGTGTGGGATCTGACTATCTAGTTGTTTATCTTTAGTAGCCTCTCTTACTGGGAAATGTCTCCTAGTGTTTCCACCGAGCCATGGTAGCTTGCTACTACTCCGGAACACTTAGGCTGGCCGGCATGTGTCCTTCTTCGTTCCTTTGTCTGTCCCTTCGGGGAAATGTCACGCGTTGAGTACCGGAGTCCTGTTATCCCGCTACAGCCCGGTTTACCAGAGTCCTGCTAGCCCAATGCTACAGCCCGGAACTTATTCGCCGATGACCGACACGTTCGATGCTGGGTCATGGATGCCTGTCCCTGTAAGTCTGTGCCACTTTGGGTTTACGACTAGCCATGTCAGCCCGGGCTCCTTATCATATGGATGCTAGCGACACTATCATATATGTGTGCCAAAAGGCGCAAACGGTCCCGGGCAAAGGTAAGGCGACACCCGTGGGGATACCGTGCGTGAGGCCGCAAAGTGATATGAGGTGTTACATGCTAGATCGATGTGGCATTGAGTCGGGGTCCTGACAGCTTTGGTATCAGAGCCTGACTGCCTGTAGGATTACCAAGCCAAACTGGTCGAAGTTGAGTCTAGAAATGCTTTAGTTATATGTAAGGGAATTGATTGTGGGATGGAACGTAAGGCTCTTTTTACTCCTTATACCTCATGGCCTTCTGATCTGAGTCATCCTCTTCTCTTCTACGGGGATTAAGAACTAGGCCTTCTCATCTATCTATCAGGATGACGTGTTACTAATCCATCGACTTATAGAATTGATAGTTTCAAATTTCAGCTCAGTTTTACTACTTCTGTATGTTCATAACTGTTGATCTCGAAACCTTGATATTGTGCTTCGGAGTGGCTATGCCACCATTTTTGTAGCATGTCTGCAATCTTTCTGAGCATTTACAACCGTTATGCTGTCCGAGTCATCCCAGGTTTCTAAACAATCTGATGCACTTGCAAATCCTTTCCCTCTGGTTTTGATGTTCCTTTGGGCCAGGTTAATCACACTAATTGCTGAGTTGAGGTATTCTATTGCCTCGACATATATGTTGGAATTATAATTATGACCCTAGGTGTTTTAGGGAGTCACCTAGTAATCTAGCAATGTTTAGTGTCCCCAGTGTGATGATTCTGGCCACCATTCTCGAAAGCATCCCGTGATGCTACTTAGTAGTAGGCATTCTATTCCTGGGTTTTGAACCCAAGACTCACCCTACTTACCTCATGTTGATAGTGTTTGCTAGTTCCTTTAGGAAATTAGTAACCTTTGCATTAATCCTCGAGGTCCGTGGTATTTCCTTCTTCCAAATAATATGAACCACTTATGGCAGAAGTTTGTTGGATTAAAAGATCACAACAGGAGTACCCTCGATGAGTTCTCCATTCATAATTGTGACTCTGCCAGTCTACCCTTCTGCATGGGTTATCCGGAAGAAATATGTTGAACTCGTTCAACATACTAATCTATGGATCCACAACTCAGAAAATCATATGTTCTTTTGAGTTGTCCCTCTTTAGTTGTATTCTGACCCCCGTCTATCATTTGATAGTCAAGAGTACGTGTGCATTCGTTCATCGGTGCCTATTATTCTTGTGGTCCGTCAAGTCATTCTATTCCGAAATGACTAGAAGAAACAAACTCCAGTACCTTGTCCATTTACAGGATTGGGTCAAAGCAGTCGTACTCCGCAGATCAAATTGCTAATCTAGCTTTTGCTCTGTTCTACCTTGGAGTATTACCATCTTTATATCAAGAATGTCATGGGAATTGCACACCATCCTATGAACTCTTGATACAGTGATACTTCTTGCCATTAATATTCATTCCTCGGTTTTCCTTGTTATTGTAACCGGAATGCCGACAAGTGAATCGTGGTGTGTGAAATCTATACGCCTAGCAACTCCGTTGCTTAGTAGTTAAAGGACAATAACCTCATTCTTAGCATGTTGATTTTTGAATCATCACCCTAAGTATGATTGTGCTACCTAGTCCTTATTTCCGGTGCACTCTTCGATCAATGAGTTAGGATAGTGCCAATCCTTGCTTGTTTGATCATATCGTCTTGCCCTGAAAAGCAAGATTGTTCTCGAGCTTAGTAACATATCAGTGGTTCGTGATTCTCTGATTGTCTTCTCGGAGGTATCACCAGGATGTCACCTGACCGCTATGTTGAGCTCGTGATCAAGTTGGTTTTTTTATAAACCACCCCTTCTCCAAGAATCTGTGTTGCATACCCCCTGAGCTGTTTGGTCAAGCTAAACAACAACTTGGAGAGTTGGAAGATGGAAGCTTGTCCGACTTAGCTCATTCCAGAGGGATGTTTTTGTGTGTGTGTGTGTTGAAGAAAGATGATATCTTCATTGATTGATCCTCGTGATCAGTTGGTGGACCTTTTGTCTTGCCAAGACCTTGATTTGAGCATGGGCTATCGTCAAGTCAAATCAGAACCAACGATGTTCGTAATGTTGTCTTACTCGTGGATTTTCCTCGAGCATACACCATTATGTCTTTTGGGTCTGACCAATACTATCACCTTGTTCACATAGTTATGGAATTCCATCTCCATGGGAATCTGGATGAATTGTTATTTAGCCCATCGACAACATCCTTGTCTTCTCCATAATTTTGTTGAACATTAAGCTAGTATTGGAAACTTTTGAAAGCATTTCTTCATGCTAGATCATGAAGCATATGTTTGGATGAAAGAAGTGACTTCCTCTCATTCACGTGCATCTGGTGCAAGTTGCCGCCGTGAGCTTGAGAAAGATTGTTTTTGTTTCCTCTGGTACCATCCCAAGTTAGTCATGCACGTGCGAAGTATGCTATGGTTTGATAGGCTCGCTACCTCCATTCTATATGTGTCCCTAGCACACCAAGCCACTGACTGATTTGTTCAAGGAGAAGGAGTTCCTTCATAACAACTAGTCATGACTTATGTTAGGATTTCGTTATCCTCGATGATGGTTCCCAACCTGTACTCGTTAGTGTTTTATTATAAGACTACTATGTGGTCATGCTTGTCTGAGACAGCGTGTTCACATATGTGTAGCAGATCCAGCTCATGTTTTGGAGCTTGCTATCGTAGTTCATTTCCTGAGAATCTCTCAATGTCATCTCGTCGATTTGTGTTGCAAACTATCATTTTCCCTCTAGACTTGATGAGTCTGGAATATCCTGACACCATCCAGATCTGAGTCTCAGGCAGATATGATGGTTGGGACATTTTCCAAGAACTATAATATTGGTCTCTTGATAACCGGTAAAGTGGATGTCGTGGCCAACACACCCCGCTGGAAGACCTATTATTGTAGTATCTTGATTGAAGAAGTTGGTCACCTCCCCATGAGGATTTCGTAGGATTTACTCCCTAGCTGTCCCTTATGGATTTTTGTGTTCCCGAAGTCCGACCTTTACTTGATGTTCTAGATACCAGACCATTTCAATGAATGGGATATGCTAGTACATCAAGGAGAACATTAGAAGCGGAGTGCTAAATGTCTCTTGGTCGATCATCCAGATTCTGTCCCCTTGGTCTCGCTAAGGTGAAATCTGAGGAAGTGTTATCCTCCTTTGCATCTGCATTGTCCATCGCCATTCATCATGGTAGTATGTCGTGTTGCCAGGATCCATGACACGGATATTGGTAAAACCTTGATGAATATGGAAATGCTCAAGTTCTTGAGAGCACGCACAAGCACTAGGTGCTATCATAGCTACTAACTGGGATTGCTCTCAATTTTCTCGGTTATGCTATAACCATTCTAATAGTGGAATCACTCTCTACTATTGAGTTTCTCCCCAGTTACTAGAATCATTCCCAGCATTTGTGTTTTGTTCTCCAGCTTGCACCGTCATTGTGCCATCCTATCTTGGGTCCCATCCATTACCAATGATAAGCAAAATCATCCTTTGTGTTGTCTTCAACAAGGTAATCCACATCATCCATTCTGGCCCGAGAATGTCATTCTTTCAGACTCCTTCAAATGTTTGATTGTGCTCTGCCTTAGGCTGGTATAAAGAGTTGAATGATCTCTGAATCAAAGGTAATTCTTTTTGCCACTTAAGGTAATAATCTATGATTCACCCTCCTCCAGGATGTCTCGCTGAGGTATCATGGCAACTCAACTCCTCACTACGTTGACAACCGTTCACCACTCTCTTAAGTGTGGAATTGTTGTCTACCTAGTGAACCCTTGTCATCTGTTCCACTCCATTCCTCTAGATGTGTGCTTCGTGTCTCAGCTCGAGAGATGTCCTATGTCTTACTCCGTGAGTTGATCCTGAGTTGCTTGATCTTCGAGAAGAGCGATTCTTTTAGAGTTTCCCTATCCTCTCATTGTCATGTTAGTTGAAGTTCTCAGAGCAAGACTTTGAGACAATGATGGTGATCGAATCAACGTTCATTTGAAGTGCAACTTGGATCGTGAAGATTATATTAGTTTGCGCTTCCCTTTTATCTTACCCTACACTTGAATCTCGGGTCGAGATTCTTGTTTAGTGGGGGGTGAGTTGTCACATCCTAGCTAGTCCATGCATTAGAGTGTGCATCATGTTTACCTTTCATCAGAAATTTGAAATGGGGAAGACAGAACCCCCAGAACCCTCTGAATCCAACTAGGGTTTACTAAAAATATTTTCAATGAACCTGAAATGCCCTTCTAAAATGTTCATCACCTTTGCCTTGGTCCTAAACCACTGTCAGAAGTGATGCACAGATTTCTAGGTCACTCTAAGGTCACTGGATTAAATCTCTAACTATTTGAATTTGGGCATTTAAATTATATAAAATATTTCAAATGCTCAAATAATCCCAAACTAAAATGTTCCATGCTAGAAATATTCCATCTAAGGACCAAGTGCAGTTTGGTGATTTTTGGAAGTGCATAGGTATTATTAATAAAGCCCTTAAAATTTACAGAATAATAGAAAACTGTAATAAATAGAAAAAGGAGAGAGAGAAAGGATCCAGCCACCTACCTGGCGCAGCCCACCTGGCAGCCCACTGGTCGGCCCAGCACTATGCTGGCCTGGTGCCAGTCATCCTCTACCTCTGCCAGTAGGCAGAGGAGGGAGACAACACACGCGCGCGCCGTGGTGACACGCCACCTCCCTGCCTGCCTGCATCCCACGCCACCGCGGCGCCTGAACCGCCTCCTCGGCGCTGCCTCGACCCCCTGGACATCACTCTCCGCTCCTCTGGCCTCTCCCTCGTCCTCTCCCGCTACGACCGACGCGTCCGTCGCCGCCGACGAGCACCGCCGTGGCCACAGCCACTGCCTCGCCTCGTCGTTGCGCCCAGAGGCTCCGCCTCGACCCCCTCTTCCTCTCCACCAACCCACGCCCCACCGGGCGCCCTCGAACGCCGGCCACGCCGTCTTCTTCAACCTCGGTCCGCCGAGATCGCCTTCGCCGCCCCGTCTGCTCCGGTCATCCCCCGAGCTTGCCGTCCACCCCACGACGATCATCGTGAGCTTCTGCCTATCCTCCCCCTCTCCGTTCGCTCTGCCATGCACCGTAGCAACCACACCGCACTCACCCGGACGCGCCGTCGCCCGCACTCATCGCTGGTGATGCTCCGGTGACCATTTGGTCCCGGGCATCGCGTCAACACGCTCCCCGCATCGTCTAGAGCCTCCGTGGCACCTCGCCGCGCTCGTTTGCGCACCGCAGCCCCACCCCACTTGCACCCGAGCTTCGGCCGCCGCCAAGCTCGTCGCCGGCGCCACTCCGGCCACTCCCCGGCCGCGCCACCACCACGGTTGGATGCGGACGAGCGTCCGCATCCCGTAGCTGTGCTCCGCGCGCCAAACGGCGCCCTGTAGGTGAATCCCGCGCCGCTCCGCCGCGCCTGGACTCGCTGGCGGCTAGACGCCGGCAGGTTTGACCCGCTGACCGTTGACTGGGTGGGCCCAGTTTGACCCCTGGGTCAATGACATGTGGGCCACCCTTGCTAATTTTAGTTAGATTAGTTTAGCGCTAATTAACCTGGATTAGTGACTAACCTAACACTAGCTAACCCTGTTTAGTTAGTCAACTAACCACTGACTTGCGGGCCCAGGCCCATTGACAGTCTAGTTAGTATTAACTTAATCCTGTTAACTAGCTGTTACGCTGACATGTGGGTCCCAGCGTCAGGTTTGACCTGGGCTGGCGCCTTTGACCTGATGATGTCACCCCGATGTCATGCTGACGCAGTAACTTATTTTCTGGATTTATTTTTATACAGGAAATTCTAGAAAATGTTGCAAACTTCTAAAAATCATAGAAAATCAACCGTAGCTCCAAATCAAACAAATTATATATGAAAAATGATCAGAAAAATCCAATCTTTCCATCTGTACAGGTTTCATGCATGTCAGAATACTTTAACCTTGCTGTTTATGTGAAACAAGCTAATGCACTTATATCACTTATTATTTTGGGTGATCATTTGAATCCTTGGTTCAAACGGACTCAAACCCTTATGTCCCAAGTTGCATTAGACCTATCACACATCATATTGCCATGTCATAGCATGCATCATATTGTCGCATTGCATTGATTGTGTTTCTTCTCTGTTTGTCGGTGTTGTTCCCCCTCGATAGACGTTGTACCGACGTTGTGATCGTTGACACTGATGAAGGCTCAATGCTATCTTCAGAAGTGCCAGGCAAGCAAAACCCCCTTGTTCATTCCGATATAATCCCACTCTCTCGCTCCTGCTCTATTTTCCTGCATTAGGACAACGATGATTCATCTGTTACTTGCTGCGGTAGCTGAACCCCTTTATCCTTTGCATGACCTGTCATTCCACAGTAAATAGATGAAACCCACTAGCATGAGTAGGAGTTGTTTGAGCCTTGTTGTGCCTACTCATACATGCTTGTTTGTCATGCCTGCTACTGCTTAGAGTTGAGTCGGGTCTGATTCATCGAGGATGAATTAGAGGTGCGTGAACATGTCCTGCTGTGTGTGAGCTAAGTGTGTGAACACGATTTGGTAAAGGTAGTGGTGAGAGGCCATGTAGGAGTACATGGTGGGTTGTCTCATTGAAGCCATCCTCAGGAACTGAGTTCTGTGTTTGTGATCCATGATTCAGCTACTACCATGCATTGGGCCCTGAAATATGACCCCGCTCGACTTCTTAATCACCCTTGTCCTTTGTCCAGGAGTTGCAAGTAGTTTCTGGTGTTTGTAGTATGCTGGAGGCCGTGCGCAGCGCTGACCGTAGGGGTGGGCTGTGATGCGGTAGGCACGTGGCCGGGTAAACCGGGCGCCCGTTTGGTGTCACGGAACCCTGTTCACATCGTTTGGGGCTGTGAGCGAAACTTCGGCGGGATCTCCTCATGGATGGAACCCGAATAGGCGATAAACCTGGACTAGGGACTTGAGTGTTTGGGTAGGTCGTGGTCTACACCCACGTCGGCTTTCGCTTGAAGTCTGCCGAGCACATGTCGTGTGCAGACGCTAAGTGGTGGAAACATGTATGAAGAAGTACACCCCTGCAGGGTTAATATGATCTATTCGAATAGCCGTGTCCGCGGTAAAGGACTTCTGGGTTGCCTATAACAGTTCATAGACAAGTGAAAGTGGATACTCTAAAATATGCAAGATAAGCGTGAGTGCTATGGATGGCGTTCTCGTAGGGAGACGGGAGCGGATCCATAGTGGTGTATTGATATGGTGAATATGTGGACTCGTGTGCGCCACCTCAAAAGAGTTACTTGCAGTTGTAGTTCAGGATAGCCACCGAGTCAAAGCTGGCTTGCTGCAGTTAAACCCCACCATCCCCTTGTTGATAATGATGCATATGTAGTTAGTTCTGATGTAAGTCTTGCTGGGTACATTTGTACTCACGTTTGCCTATTTTATGTTTTTGCAGAGAGACTTCAGTCTCGCTAGTAGTTCCACGTGGACTTCGACGTTTAGCTTGATACCTCAGCTACGATCTTGTGCCCTCGGCAGGATCTGGTAGACAGTCAGGCTTCTCAGCCTTTTCCATTTATAGATGTCTGTACTCAGACATGATAGCTTCCGCTTGTGCTTTGACTTGTATGCTCTGAATGCTGGGTCATGAGACCCATGTTTGTAATATCTCGCTCCTCGGAGCCTAATGAATACATACTTGAGTTGTAGAGTCATGTTGTGATGCCATGTTGTATTTGCACATATCGAGCATATTGTGTGTATGTTATTGAAATGCTTGGTATGTGTGGGATCTGACTATCTAGTTGTTTATCTTTAGTAGCCTCTCTTACCGGGAAATGTCTCCTAGTGTTTCCACCGAGCCATGGTAGCTTGCTACTGCTCCGGAACACTTAGGCTGGCCGGCATGTGTCCTTCTTCGTTCCTGTGTCTGTCCCTTCGGGGAAATGTCACGCGTTGAGTACCGGAGTCCTGTTAGCCCGCTACAGCCCGGTTTACCGGAGTCCTGCTAGCCCAATGCTACAACCCGGAACTTATAAGCTGATGACCGACACGTTAAATGCTGGGTCATGGATGCCTGTCCTTGTAAGTCTGTGCCACTTTGGGTTTACGACTAGCCATGTCAGCCCGGGCTCCTTATCATATGGATGCTAGCGACACTATCATATACGTGTGCCAAAAGGCGCAAACGGTCCCGGGCAAAGGTAAGGCGACACCCGTGGGGATACCGTGCGTGAGGCTGCAAAGTGATATGAGGTGTTACATGCTAGATCGATGTGGCATTGAGTCGGGGTCCTGACAAATATTGTACTCTCTACTGTGGTATGTGGAATTTGTTTTGCAGAGCGGACATGATCCTTGTGTTCAAGATCTTCTATGGAGGATTCGGAGATGGAACTGCCTTGCAATGCCGAAGACAATCTGCGTGCCGGACTCATCGTCAATGAAGCCTGGTTCAGGGGCTACTGAGGGAGTCCTGGATTAGGGGGTCCTCGGACAGCCGAACTATATACTTTGGCCGGACTGTTGGACTATGGAGATACATGATTGAAGACTTCATCCCGTGTCCAGGTGGGACTCTCCTTTGCGTGGAAGGCAAGCTTGGCAATTCTGTCAGATATCGGGTTCCGGTAAAACCCTTAAGGTTTGAACTCTGGGGTGCACGCGAAGATCTTTCCCCTACCGATCCATGTCCAAACGCCTCGCTCAGAATCTAAGCTACACGATGAACAACACAAGGGACACAAGATTTATACTGGTTCGGGCCACCGTTGTGGTGTAATACCCTTCTCCAGTGTGTGGTGTGGTGGATTGCATCAGGGGCTGATGATGAACAGTACAGAGGAAGGACAGCCTCGCGAGAGGTGTTCTTGGGCTGGTGCGATGAACTACTTGGGTGAGTTCGATCGCCTCTGGATCAGATGAGAACTCTCTGAGATCTCCCCCCTCCACCGTGGTGTCTAGCTCTATATGTAGGGGCCCTGGTCCTCTTCCCAAATATTGAGCAGGAAGGGAGCCAACAACAGCCATTTTGAAGGGAACATCTAGTACAAGTTATCCTGACTAAAGTTGGTCTTCGGCTGCCAAAGGCGCTGGCGATGACACCATTTTGGGCTTCACGTTGACCTCTGTCCTGCCGCTCTGCTGATCTTGGTCTCGTTGCACCGAAATAGTAACCTTTGCTTGATGCCTCGGTACTCCGCGCCTGCGCTTGCCCCCTTTGCACCAAAGAGGAAACAAGGACACTGCGCCAGGCCGGCGCCCGCCTGGTCTCGATCATCATGGCTTGCGTCACGAGCACCTCGCGAGGTACCCCTTCCTTGATATCTCCGCCTCCTTGCGAGCCTGCCGGGTGAGGCTGCTCTTGAGGAAGCCTTGCGCTGTCCGCCCCACGAGTCTTGGCCCCTCGCGAGGGTCTTGAGCTCGAGTTGATTAAGATGGGCTGTACTGGGCCACCCCCTGAGCCACGCCGCAGGCCGCATGTAGGCAAGTCTGGGGACCCCCATTCCCAGAACACCGATAGTAGCCCCCGGGCCCAAGGCACGCTCGGACTTGGCTTAGCGACAAAGCGAAAGGGCAAGTACGGAGCACCGCGGGCCCCAACAGCCTGCGGCCTTGGGCGCCGCATGGCGGTTAATTGGACGTGGGCGTCTCCGCTTGCCCATGCTGCCTCGGCAACTGCTCGACTTGACAAGTCCCTGCATGCAAAATAAGTCTTGATTAGCTGTGATCATGGAGGCCGTCGGTTGGCCTCCTCTGGGCTATAAGCACGGAGGGGCGTGAGCCCCCGCAGTCCATCTCTTCTTGCTCGCTCCTTCTTCTTCGCTCCTTCTTCTTCGTTCCTCCTCCATCTTGACGCCAGTGGCGCCAATCCACCGGTTCTCAGCTGAGGAGAAAGGGAAGGCTCCCCGAGAGGGGCCCGACCCGCTCCCGCCGAAAAAACGGCCGGTCCTCGGCCACCGTGATGAGGTTGCTCGGCCGGAGACGTCGAGGCCTTGGTACGAGCGGCCATCCCCTTGGTTTCCGCTACCTCTATACACCCGGGCTGCGGGCCCTGGAGAGGAAGACACCGAGCGGTGTCGCCTATGCCGCCGGCAGCGTCGACGAGTTGTGGCGGTGCACGCCATTGCTCCTGGAGTCCACGCCGAGGGCTCCTCTCACGAGCTAGTGCTTCACGCCGCCATGCCTCCAAGCTCCTGGATATGCCTCCCTCCTTCCTTCGCCTTCGAGATGCCATCGAGGGGGCCTCTTGAGCTTTGGCTGCAGCACGCCGACTGCGGCACGCCCGCGACTGGAGCGGAGGTCGAGGTCGTCGCTCCGGGCAAGGTCTACATGACCTGGGGCTGGGGCAAGATCGCCCAAGTCTGCCGAATAGGAGGTGACCTCGTGATTCATCTAGAATACGACGGTGCCCCCCTGATGCGCTTCAAGGTCTTCGACGTGGAAGGACGCCGGCTGGAGGGCTGCCCCATAGGAGGCGGCCAGGACGCCGACATGGCAAGGGCCGGGCCTGCCCTTCGCTTCCTCAGTAGCTCCTCTGGCAGCAGCGGAGATGATGGGGAATCCAGCGACTCTCCCGAGCTTCTTGTGACTTCGAAGACGAGCGATGACAACTATGAGCCCCCGAGCTCGCATCGCGCTCGGAGCAAGGCAACAACATCAGGCCACTGGCGCGACTGATCTGGATGGGGTTGGCGCCGGCACTTGGTGGCCCATTGTTGATGATGGCGTCGACCATGGAGGCACATGTAGTTAGGGTTCCTTAGGACTAGCACCTTTTGTTCCCTGCGAGGAATCAAGGAAATACCCCGTGGGGGCATGTAAAGCGTCTGTTGTGTCTTTTGTAAATATCATCCTTATTATGGAGTGGTGCAAGATGCTTGTCCTATCCTGGCTTGGTTCCCCCTTTCTAACCTCGCGACGGCTTGGTGCTCTATGCTGACAGGTCCCGGTCCCCAGGCAGGCTTCAGCCGTCGCTGGTATGCCAGGTCGTGATGCGTGGTCAAGGCTAGGAGGTGAGCGGCCCGAGGTCCAGTAAGAGCCCCTGAGGCGCGATGCTCAGGATGTCCCCTTTAGCGCTCAAGCAGCCGCCGCAAGGCGAGAAAGGAAGGCAAAGTCGCCATCATAGAGCCGCATTTAAGTGAGGGTTTGGTGTTGCATCGATTAGATGCTCCAGGAGCGTGACTTATCTCGAAAGATTGGAGCCATTCCTTCATGAGGTGCCAGACCTGCGTGTTGGCAACTGGGACGTTGCTGGGTCAGGCCTTCGTGAGCTTCTCCTCCCTTCCCTGCACTTTCCTTTGTGCTCTACGTCCTCGGGTCCTGGCCCTCGAGCGAGCTCAGCCGTTGCTGGTATGCCAGGTTGCGATGCCATGGACAAGGCCAGGGGGTGAGGGCTGGAGAGCCAGTAAGAGCTCCTGAGTCATGATGCTTAGGAGCCCCCCTTTTAACGCGCGAGCGGGTCACATGGGTAAGAGAGAGAGAGCTCGCAATGGCTTCCCCCATGCTATTCCTCAGGTAGACCCTGTAAACCAATATGAGGGAAGCAAAGATTGCCATTACGATTGTCGGCCAGCCATTGGTTGCTCCGAGGGAGTGATGGGGGCAGTGAGGGCCTGGTGAGGTAGGGCTTTGCGGGGCTGCCGCAACCAGAGGTCGGCCACTCAGATTTGTCGACGTTGCAGGGACAGACCCATGCACAAGCGCCGTGCCAGAGCGAGCGGCTCGAAAGGTAGGTGTCAATCAAGCAGGCGATTATCACAGGCAGGTTAAGCATGAAAAGCAAACCAACTTAGATAGATGCAGGAAGGGTACACGCCATTGGGCCAGGCTCGAGCGGCTTGGGGATGATGCAGCCCAAGGGGCGCCCCCAGCAAGGTAAACTAAAGACATAAGCAAAACGGATACATGCCGCAGGGACAGACCCACATGACCTGGGAATAATGCAGCCCTGAGGGCGCTCCCAGCTGAAATGAAACTCGAAAGATGTCACCTGATATCAGTGTAGAGCGAGTGTTGGAGTAGCTGACGATGTGCGGCGAAGAAGCCGATCCTCACGAGCCTTCGAAGCCCTGAGCCTCGGGAGGCTCTGTGGGTCCGGGCAGCTCCTCAAGGTCCATCTCCATCTCCGCCAGGAAGGCGTGGTGCCTGACCTCCTGAGCTTCTAGAATGCTCCTCATTAGGTGTTGGTGAGCAGCAACCGCGTTCGGCAGGCTGAAAGGCATGCAAACATAGCTGTGAGGTGGACCCTCGCAACATCCCACGCGCGAAGGCCTGAAACGCTCCTGAGACGCGACTTGGTTGAGCCCTGGGTAGTCGATGCAGATGCGCAGCCCGCCATCCTCGCCTGGATGGGGAGCTACGCCGGGTAGGCGGCGATCGCCGTGCATGAATCTTGATTCCTGCAGTTCTTGAATAGCCTTGGTGATGAACTCCTTAGGGTTGGGCCCTCCTTGCCTCATGCCTTCCTGAGGGAAACGTGCTGCGAAGCACGCCTCCAAGTGGAGCCCGAGCGCCTCCCTCATGATCTTGGCAAAGTCAGAGGCCCTCCAGGTGAGAGCCCCCGAGCCTTGCCCGAGTAGGGCGCCGGGCGCACCTTCCTATGCGATGGAGGGAGGCGCCCCTTGGACGGGCACAAATCCTAATGCGGCACCTCCGGAGATGCCTACCTCCTGAGGCCTTGAGCTGGGTGAAGTCTTCTTCTTCTTGGGAACTGCCTCGGGAAGGTTCCCACTCTTGCTGTCTAGGTCCTCAACTGATGCAGCTTGGAAGGCACGTTCAAGAGAGCACACCGCATCCTTCTCTTCGTAGGGGACTGTGATGACTCCACCGCTTCCTGGAATCTTGAGGACATTGTATCCGTGGTGAGTCACTGCCATGAACTTGGCCAGGGCTGGGTACCCGAGGATGGCATTGTATGGCAGACGAATGTGGGCAACGTCAAAGTCGATGAGCTCGGTCCGGTAGTTCTTGCATTGTCCATAGGTGACAGGGAGGCGAACCTGCCCTATCGGAGTGCTGGAGCCGTCAGTGACTCCTAAGAAAGGCTTGGTTGGCTGAAGCTGGTCATATGGCACTTGGAGGTTGTTGAACGTCTTGACGGATAGAACATTGAGTCCTGCGCCGCCATCAATGAGGGTCCTGGTAACTTGCACATTGCTGATGACTGGGGAACAAAGCATCGGGAGGACACCGGCTGTGTCCGCACACTTGAGCTGATCCGCTGAGCTGAACGTGATGGCGCACGTGGACCACCTAAGAGGGCGCGTGGCTTCGAGCTTGGGGAGGACTGCGTTCACCTCGTGAGCAAACTGCTTGAAGATGCGCTGAGTGGCTGGGGCCTGGACACTGCCTAGGATCCTGGAAGCCCCCAGCCCCCTCGTCCTAATGATGGTCGTCATTCCTTCTTGGCGGTGGTGGCAGAGGAGGAAGGCCTGCGTTGCCCTGCGAGCGATCCTCGCAAGGCCGGTCCTGCCAGCGGTCCTCGCGAGGCCGGTCACGCCACCCTTGGCGAGGGCCTCGGTCATCCCATCGTCCTCCACCTCTTCCTCCTCCTCAGCCGTAGCCCCGATCGTTGTGCTCGGGGCATCGACCGATACGTCCTTCCCGCATGGCCCTGAGCTCTTGGGATTCGTTGGTGTTGTGGGTGTGGAGGACATGGTACACGCAGTACCGGCTGCTCTTGGACGCCTCTGGCTGGTCCCTGCCGCGCTTCGTGCCTGGCTCTGCTGCGAGCACGACTGCTCCTTTGTGCTTCACATCCTTGGCCTTGGCTTTCTTCTCTTCAGGGTCTGCAGCTGGGAGCTCGAGGAGGGAGAGGCACCCCTCCTCAGCCCTTGCGCACTTGGTCGCTAGGTTGAACAACTCCAGAGATGTGCACAGGTCCTCGTGGATTCCCAGCTCCTCCTTCATCTTGACATCACAGACACCATCGAGGAATGCTGAGATGATGGCCTCCTCAGTCACCTTGGGAATCTTGAGGCGAGCGCTGTTGAAGCGCAGGATGTACTTCTACAGGGTCTCTCTTGGCTGCTGCTTGATGCGGCGCAGGTAACCCATGACTGGAGGACAGTCGCGAGTGCCCTGGAAGTTGGCGATGAAGCGGGTGGGCATCTCATCCCAAGAGGAGATCATGCCAGGAGGCAGGTTCAGGAGCCAGGTGCGGGCACCATCTTTGAGCCCATGGGTAACCAATTCGCCATGACCTTTTCGTCTCTGTTGGCCGCTTTCGATGCCCAACTCGTAGAGCTGCAGGAACTCCGCTGGGTCGGCAGTGCCGTCGTAGCGAGGAGGCAGATCCGGCTTGAACCTGCCCGGCCAGGCGACACTGCATAGCTCGGTGGTGAAGGCGCGGCAGCCTGCGGTGGCCACCGAAGCCCTTTGCAGATGCGGGGCTTGCTCCTGGGGATTCCCGGGCGCTGCTGCCGGGGGCAGCGCGGGGTCTTGATGTGCTGGTGCAGGGACGCGATCATGACGTGCTGGAGCAGGGAGCACTCGAGGACCTTCTTGGGGACGAGGGATTTCTTGGCAGCTCCTTTCTTGTCGCGCGGGCGCTGGACGCGGTGGGTTTCTTCCTGGGGCCGCGCGCCTTGGAGCCAGGGCGCCTTCTTCAGGAGGAGGTGGCGGAGGCACCTCCGGAGCTGCATCACCCACACAGGACGGACGGTGAGGCAGCGAGAGGGACGGCGTAGGGGAGCCCCCTGCGGCGCTGACGAGCTCAGTGATGTGATCGAGCCACTCCTCATAGAGGTCATCGATGAGGCGGTATTGCAGGACCTCACGTGCCAGGAGCAACGCAGCATGCACGCCCATGGGAGCGCGACGGGCATGCGATGACGAACCAGCTGGAGTCAGCGATGGAGTGGCGGTGCGGCCTTCCCGCCGCACCAAGGGATGCAGCGACGACGCCTGCTGCTCGTTCCCTGCCGGGCCGGCGGCAGCTTTGGCGGCAGGCGACTGAGAATGATGGGGAGGCCCGCCGACGGGAGCCGTCTGGGCGACGCGGGCGGCGAGAGCAGCCCGACGCTTGGCACGAGCTCGGCGAGCGTCAGCCATGGATGTGACGAACGATCGAGCGTGGAACAACAGAAGAAAGATTCTAGCGCACCCCTACCTGGCGCGCCAAATGTCGGAATCGGGCTCCGGCAAAACCCTTAAGGTTCAAACTTTGGGGTGCGCGCGAAGATCTTTCCCCTACCGATCCACGTCCAAACGCCTCGTTAAGAATCTAAGCTACATGATGAACAACACAAGGGACACAAGATTTATATTGGTTCGGGCTACCGTTGTGGTGTAATACCCTAATCCAGTGTGTGGTGTGGTGGATTGCCTCAGGGGCTGATGATGAACAATACAGAGGAAGAATAGCCTCGCGAGAGGTGTTCTTGGGCTGGTGCGATGAGCTACTTGGGTGAGTTTGATCGCCTCTGGATCAGATGAGAACTCTCTGAGATCTCCCCCTCCACCGCGGTGGCTACCTCTATATATAGGGGCCCTAGTCCTCTTCCCAAATATTGAGCGGGAAGGGAGCCAACAACGGCCATTTTGAAGGGGAACATCTAGTACAAGTTATCCTGACTAAAGTTGGTCTTTGGCTGCCTAAGGCGCTGGTGATGATGCCTTCTTGGGCTCCACGGTGACCTCCATCCCGCCGCTCTGCTGGTCTTGGTCTCGTTGCACCGAAATAGTAACCTTTGCTTGATGCCTCGGTACTCCGCACCTGCGCTTGCCCCCTTTGCACCAAATAGGAAACAAGGACACTGCACAGGCCGGCGCCCGCCTGGCGCCCGTCTGGTCTTGATCGTCATGGTTTGCGTCACGATCACCTCGCGAGGTACCCCCGCCTTGATCTCTCTGCCTCCTCGCGAGCCTGCCTGGTGAGGCCACTCCTGAGGAAGCCTTGCATTGTCCGCCCCGCAAGGCTTGGCCCCTCGCGAGGGTCTTGAGCTTGAGTTGATGAAGATGGGCCATACTGGGCCACCCCCTGAGCCACGCCGCAGGCTGCAGGCTTGCAAGTCTGGGGACCCCCGTTCCCAGAACACCGGCAAATTCGGATATGTAGATCTCCTTCTCTGTAGCCAACTCAGTGTAACCCTATCCCCCTCCGGTGTCTATATAAACCGGAGGTTTAGTCCATAGGACGACAACAATCAGAATCATAGGCTAGCTTCTAGGGTTTAGCCTCTACAATCTCGTGGTAGATCAACTCTTGTAATACTCATATCATCAAGATCAATCAAGCAGGAAGTAGGGTATTACCTCCATCGAGAGGGCCCAAACCTAGGTAAACATTGTGTCCCCCGCCTCATGTTACCATTAGCCTTAGACGCACAGTTCGGGGCCCCCTACTCGAGATCCGCCGGTTTTGACACCGACAAGGAGACAAGAGATGACTTGGAGTATACATCAAGTCTTCGACAGAGGCAGTCTTGATCATGTTCGGACATGTAGGTTTCGGTGTCCATCTTAATGGGAATGAGGGCCCACTGGCCTAGCTCGAGGACTATGGGCTGACTAGGTTAGCACCCTCTAGCCCAGGACACCGTCAGTAGCCCCCGAACTGGTCTTCTACGCCGAGGACGACCTCCTTGATGTAAATCACTTCGGATTCGAAGTCCTTGGCTTGACGGACAAGTTCCCCTTCTATGGTAATTCGAGATTTCTTCCCTTTAAAGGGTACTAAGAACCACTTCTCAAAGTAATTGCATTCCCTGACCACGATTTAGCCGAACTCACCTAGCACCTGAAAATGTGGGGTTACTCACCCTCGAAGGCCAGCCACATAGGTGTGATTAGTGCTTTCTAGCCTGACAACTTTATCAAAGCGGCACCACCCATGACTGGTCAAGCAGCTACTACTCACCCAAATCATGGCCCAAGGCTATCTTTTTACTCGTGCGTCCCATCAACATGGAGATCATGCCGTTTTCTTAGGGATATCATTAAGATTTTGTTTCTCCCCGTACGCATAATGATATTTTTTTCAGGGAGTGGTGATTTCACTGGCACAGCAGAGGGACTCTTGGCCTTTTACTGGCCTATAAGATTTAAAAGATAGCAACAAGAAGAAGCACACTCTCATTCCTGTCGTCTGCTGCCTCTCGAGCTCTAGCGCCTAGATCCAATCTCGCCCTCCTCCTTCGCAGCGCACCCTAGTTTCCATTCCCAACAATGGCCGACGTCACCCTCAAGGGGCACTAGGCTGGTTCCTATGTTACAGAGGGAACCATCCTAGAGCTGTGCAATGCGGGGTACATCCCCACGGGGGTCGCCACCCGTGTGGCCGACGCCAACTAACACTTGCCTGCTCCCAATCCAGGGAGAGGGTAGTCTTGGTTCCCCACCTCGTCAGAGGTCTGGGATTCCCGCTGCACCCCTTCGTGTGCGGGGTCATGATCTACTTTGGGCTGGATTTTCATCATATGGCCTCGAACTCCATCCTCCACCTTGCCTCCTTCATCACGGTCTGCGAGGTCTTTCTCCGCGTCGAGCCGCACATTGGCCTATGGCTGAAGATCTTCGGTGTCAAGCCGAAGTCCAGTGGCTCCGACCTTGCGGAGTGTGGACATGCCATGATTAGAAAGAACTAGAAGGGCGACTGGTTCAAGGGTACTTTCAAAGAGACCATCAAAGAATGGCAGCACGAGTGGTTTTACATCATTGGGCAACTCACCGCTCGCCAGGCCAAGGTCTCAGCGTTCTCGGCCGGGCCCCCGAGGAAGCTCATGTCCTAGAAGAAGAAGGGCATCACTTGGGGGAACCGGGGGAGGTGGAGGCACTGATCAAGAAGATGTAGTGGTGGTCAGACCAGAAAAACCTCCAGCTGGCAGATGCGGTAAACGTCATCCTCCACGGCCGCATCCTCCCACTCCAACTCTGCCCCCCCAATGTCGGAGCACAAGTCTGAGGATGCTGGACCTGTTCTCCACTTCTTCCGCTCCACCTTGGCTGGAATGTGGATGTGGCTGTTCAAGTCATTCGAGGGCGACTTCCCTTTGGAAGGGTGCGACATCGGCTTTGAAGACAGCTACGACACCCCTGAGGTAATTTGTTAATGCACAACTCTATACACTGCGATGTAGACCTCAACTAACCAACTGATTTTATGCTTGCATAAGTGGATCACCAAAGCATAGCAGATGTTGTGCCTGGCGCCACTGCTAGAGGGGGAGAGATCCCCTTGCTCACGACGCTCCTAGTCGTGCAGACGCGCGTGGTGATCCCCAAGGGGTCAAAGCTCTAGAAGAGGAAGGTAGGTCTTCAGACCCGGGAAACCTCGATCAGTCGATTTAAGGAAACCCACACCTCCTCCACTCAAGAAGACGACCTAGAGGAGGAAAAGGGGGAAGAGAACTCTTCCCTCAAGGGGAAGAGAGCGGCATCCGAGGACGCCAAGGTCGAAGCGCGACCGAAAGGTCAGTAGAGGGTGCACAAGGCCCTCGGCCGAGCCTGCCAGCAGGCCCGCTCTGCCGGAGAAGATTACATTCTCCAACAAGTCAATCGATGACCTCCTCGAGATGGGGAGGGAGAAGCTCGGGCCCCGGAGGTATGTCATCGTCATTATCTACATTTTTAACAAGTATTTCCATCAAGATAAAACTTGTATGAGCAATTTTCTTCAGTCCGCCGAGGGTGCATCTCAGTGGCGACTCCTCAAATGGGCTGCCACCCGCAAGAGGGACGCCCGATCCCACCACTTCCCCTCTAACTCAAGTGGGGGTGGGGGAAGCGACGTCTAATCCGCCCCCCAGTTAACACACCGGGGGCTGAAATGGGTCATCATGGCTGAGGTCGAGATCTCGGCCCAACAGGGCCAAGGGGCGGGGTCCCCGAGGTTGTCAAGGAAGGGATGGGCCATACATCGTCCCAACCAAAGTCAACTCTGGTGCTAACGCTACTGCTGGAGACCCTCATGCCCAACACTTCGGTGTTGGGTTCTGAGGCTCCTTAGCTCCAAACAAGAAGTCAAACAGTTTAGTGTTTCTTGAGACACAGTCACAATTGAAGTAAGATAGCAAACAAGATATTTTTGGTATTTTTGAAACTAATAAAGGAAAATAAGAGGAAGTAAAAATAAGAACAAGTAAATGATAATGTATATGAAGGGACTTGAGTTGTTTGATGAAGTCTCCCTGGCAACGGCGCCAAAACTTCTTCTGCTACTTGTGATAGGCGTTGGGATTTCCCTGAAGAGGAAGGGTGAAGTAGTATAGTAGCAGAAAGTGTTTCCCTTAGTAAAGAACCAAGGTTTGTTGAACCAATAAGAGACCCATGCAAACGACCTTTAGCAGTACCTACACACACGAGAGCAAATACTTGCACCCAACGCGGGCAAGAGGTTGTCAATCCCCTTGTTCTCGTTATCCGCAAAGACTAAATCTGATAGTAGGACAAATGTACATAAGTAAAATAAAAGTAAATAAATTGTAGTAGGATTTCTGGGGTTTTAGTAATATGATTTAAATAGACCCGGGGGCTATAGCTTTCACTAGAGGCATCTCTCTCAAGAACAAACGACGGGTACACAAATTACTTTTGGGCAATTGATAAATAGCACATAGTTATGATGTTATTCTTGGCATGATCAGTACATAAGCATTTTGTCTGTGACAAGTAGACTGAAATGATTCTGCATCTACTACTATTGCTCCACTTCGAGGGCGCTATTATGCTTGCTTCTCTAGGTATTAAGTTCATGACAAACAGTGTAATGCATGAAGCAAGATGATATAATGTAGACAGAATAAAACCAATCAATATGATCAAACCCCGTCATTTTATCCTTAGTAGCAAGAATACAATACGTGCCTCACTACCCCTCCTGTCATAGTGTGAGGACACTGCAAAATTGAACCTACCACAAAGCACCTATCCCACTGAAGATAAATCAATCTAGTTGGCCAAACCAACTAGATAGGTTGGAGAGAAATACAAAGCTATAAAAATCAAACATAATAAAGTTCAGAAATAACTCAGTTACTTTCAGTGAACAATTTGATTATAAACCCACAATTCATCGGATCCCAACAAACAAACCGCAAAAATATTACATTGAATTGATCTCCTAAGAGACAATTGTATTGAACATTAGAGAGAGAGAAAGAGAGAGCCCATATAGCTATTGCTATGGACCCATAGGTCCTATGGGGAACTACACATCATCGGAGGTGAGGCAAGGTTGATGTAGAAGCCCTTGGTGATCAATTCCCCCTCCGGCAGTGAACCAGCGGAGGCCTCCAGATGGGTTTGCGGAAGAACAGAGGCTTGCGGCAGCGGAATTATTGTTTTCGGTCTCATTGTGGGGTTTTTGCAATATTTTGGAATTTATAGCACTGGAATTAGGTCAGGCGGAGCCATGAGGGGCCCACAAGATATCAGGGCGCGCCTACCCCCGGGCATGCCCTGTTGTCTTGCCATCTCTTTGTTTGGCTTCTAATCCCCCCAAAGCTTCTACGGTCCCTTCTGGTCCAGAAAAAATCATCAAAAAGTTTCGTCGTGTTTGGACTTCATTTGGTAAGGATTTTCTCTAAGACCAAAAAACATGTAGAAAACAGTAACTGGCACTAGGAATTGGGTTAATATGTTAGTTCCCAAAAATGATATAAAATTGAATATAAAGCATACAAGATTGATAATATAATAGCATGATATTGTATCAAAAAATTTAGATACGTCGGAGACGTATCACCCCACTATGCATATATGAAGCTAATAAAGATGACATGGCAAAATGGTGTAATCACAGTACACATCAACCCATAACTCTCATTTGGAGCTAAGGACAAGACTGCAACTTTACCCCTGGAGGCCGAATCCGAGGCCCTAGCTACCAAGGAGTTATCAGAGTTATGTGCAATCTTTGACAAAAATGACGTCATTCTCTACAAGCGCTCCAAGTCAACATCCTTCAAGTCGGCCAATGACTTTATCAAATTCCAGGTCCATCCCAATGACCCAACAAAGATAGCCTCCATCAGAACCAGCTTGAACGCTATGCTAGACGCGACACTCCATAGTTTTCTTCAAGAAAACTAGGATATATTTGCTTGGCATCCTTGAGATATGTCGGGAATCCCGAGTAACCTCGCCGAACACAATCTCAATATAGTTGATGGATTTAAACCAGTCAAATATGTATTGCGATGGTTCTCTAAACCCAAGCGGCGGACCATGGGAGGTGAACTAGCCAAATTGTTGGATGCCAGATTCATTTGAGGAGTCAAACACCCGAGTGGTTAGCGAACCTAGTCATGGTACCCAAAATGGAACAATCTCGGTGCTTGTGTGTTGACTTTAAAGACGTCAACAAAGCCTGTCCTACAGATCCTTTCTCGTTACCTCAGGTCGACCAGATCATCGATGCAATAGTGGGGCATGACCTGTTATGCTACTGGATGCATACTTAGTATACCACCAGATAATAATGAAGGAATCCGACCAGGAAGCAACAACTTTCATTACTCACATTGGCCCGTTCTACTTCAATACAATGCCCTTCAGGCTCAAGAACGTTGGTGCAACTTACCAACGAATGACATAGACCCACCTACATACACAGATCGACAAAACTTCCAAGGAATATGTGGACAGAGTGGTTGTAAAAACCACGTGGATCGATACTCTAATCAACGACTTCCTTGAGACATTCAAAAACCTCCACGCATATAACATCAAGTGTCTGAAAAAATGCGTCTTTGGTGTCCCACTGGAAAGCTCCTCGTAGGGATTGATACAAACCCCAACAAGATCAAGGCACTACCATAGTTAAAGACACCCACCGAGCTTTAGGATATACAGAGATTGGTTGGATGTATCACCTCCTTGATTCGTTGCATATCTTGACTTGGAGAGAAATCATTGCCCCTTCGCTGCAGGTTAAGCAGAACAAGGGCTTCAAGTGTACACCCTACGCGATCGCATTTCATTAAGAAATCAAAGCACTATTGGCGACCAATACTGTCCTTGCAACACCACATCCAAGTGAGTCGATGCTGCTATATATCGCAGTAACCAACCAGGTGGTAAGCCTCGTCTTAGCCGTCAAGCGTGACATGAAAGGGCGCAGTTAAAGGTGCAAAGGCCGGTATACTAAACGAGGTACCCACATTACCAGAAGATTGCCTACATACACAGTCTTTGTGGCCTCTCAGAAATTATAACACTACTTTCAAGAGTGTTTGATAATTGTTACCTCCAACGTGCCGCTCAACGACATTATAAACAGTCGGGATGCTATTGGCTATATTGCAAAGTGGGCCATTGAACTCCTTCCTTTCGAAATCATCTATCGACCATGGCGGGCTATTAAATGTCAGGGGTTGGCCGGTTTCGTTATGGAATGGAACGAGGCCGAGCTCCCTAGAGAGCACATGGCCTACTCCAACCGGATAATGTACTTCGACGACTCCAAACATTGGCTAAACTCGAAGGGTGGCTCTCATCTCACCCTAATGGTGATACCATGAAGTACATACACCAAATAATGTATGCGGACTGTAACAACGTGGCGGGGCATTGCTTCATGGTCTTCGGATGGCAGTGTCAATGGGTATCCAGAATGTGGAACTTGAGGTGACTCCAACCTCGCAATCTCCCAGGTTAATGATGATTTCAACACAAAGGACCCAAAGATGATAGCGTACCAAGGTGCAGTCATAACCATGTTGGCTCGTTTTGAGGGCCTAGAATTCCACCACATCCAATGGGGCAACAATCAAGTCGCATATATTCTTGCAAGCATGGCTGCGCAATGTGAACCCATACCTCAGAACACTTTCCGTGAACAGTTGTTCAAGCCGTCCGTCAAGTGGAAAGGGGATGCTGAGTCCAACAAACCAACCTTAAAACAAACTGAAAGTGCAACTATCCCTGGATGGTTTTGGTAATTCCTAACAACATATAGTTCATTGAGCTAATGCTATTTCAAGATAAGTATTTCAGGAAAGCTCAATGATTGGCATGGCATGGATGAGAAAAGTGGATCCCTCAAAATGCGAAGGACAAAAGGATTGGATCAAGCTGAAAGCACAAGACTCTACATTTTCTATTTTAGTGATCCAAGATCACACTGAGTCTATAGGAAAAGCCAATACTATCAAGATGGGATGAGGTGTTGCTTAATGAGTTTCTTGCTCAATGTGCTTAGTGATATGCTCCAAAGCCCTCAACTACTTTCTCACATCCACATATGTCCCAAACCAAAAGTCAAACTCGGCCCTACCAAAACTGTCTATCCGACGCCACTGAGTTCTGTTGACATAGCCACAGCCATAAACCCTAGTCTTTTCGGTCTCATCGATAGGGATCTCGGTCTCACCGAGATGGGATTGTAATCTCTAGATTTTTATTTGGGAAAAGGCTAGATTTTTATTTGGTCAAGTAGTCTAGTCACCCCCTCTAGACATACTTCCTATCCTACAAGTAGTATCAGAGCTTTGGTCTCCATTTGCTTTGATTTCCATAGCTTTTGGTGGTTATAGCCTTTGTTCCACAACCTGGGAGAGTATGGCGTCTAGCAAGGGAAATTACTAACGTAGGGGTCCTTACTTTGATGATACTAATTTTGCTAGTTCGAAGCATAATATGAAAATGCATATTCTTGGACATTACCCCACCGTTTGGGCTATTGTGTGTATTGGCTTGCAAGGTGAATTATTTGATGGGAGAGAACCGAACCGTGAAGCTAGCGCAGAAGAGTTGAAGATGCTGCAATACAATGCTCAAGCTTGTGATATCCTCTTCAATGCATTGTGCCCCGAAGAATTCAACAAAATCAGCCGTCTTGAGAATGCAAAGGAAATTTGGGATACTTTGATTGACATGCACGAAGGTACCGACTCCGTCAAGGAATCCAAATTGGATGTGCTTCAAAGTTAACTTGACAAGTTCAAAATGAAGGATGGTGAATGTGTCACTGAAATGTACTCTAGGCTTGCTCTCATCACAAATGAGATTGCCGGCTTAGGAAGTGAAGAGATGACCGACAAATTCATCATCAAGAAGATCCTAAGAGCCTTAGATGGAAAATATGATACCGTGTGCACATTGATCCAAATGATGCCCAATTACAAAGATCTCAAGCCAACGGAAGTCATTGGAAGAATTGTTGCTCATGATATGTCACTCAAGGATAAGGAGCTCCACAACAAGTCAAGTGGTGCTTACAAAGCCTCATGTGAAGCTCCCACATCATCAAGTGAGAAAAAAAACCTTCAATGAAGAATTGAGCTAATGGTGAAGAACTTCAACAAGTTCTACAAGAGTAGAATCAAGGAAAGAGGTTCCAAGTCAAGGTCCTACAATGACAAAAGATCTTCTAGTCGTGAGTGCAATTGCTACAATTGTGGAAGACACAGACACTATTCCAATGAGTGTACGACTCCCTACAAAAGAAGAGAAGATTCTCCAAAATGAAGAAGTAGAAGAGAAGATTCACCATCAGGAGAAAGAAGGAGTATAGATGATCGTTATGAACAAAGAACATCCCGGAGAAGCAAGGATACGGAAAGGAAGGACAAGTCATCAAGGAGCTACACAAAACGAAGACATCAAGCTCATTTTGGTGAATGGGTATCCGGCTCCGACTCCGACAATCACTCCGAGAGAAGCTATCACTCCGACTCCGAATATACTCAAGATGAAGGTGTTGCCGGTCTAGCACTTGTGTCAACCAACTCCTACGACATATTTGACTCACCAAATGAAGGAATTGGAAGATGCTTCATGGATAAAGGCCCAAAGGTATCACAAGCCCGAGTATGTTGATTTCAATAGTGATGAAGATGACTTGTTAGGTGATGATGACTTACTTGTTGACAACTCTAGTGATGAATACTATGATGAAACGTCAAATAATCATGCTAATCAAGATAAAACGAATGGCAATGATAAGGAGAAGATTGAGCGCCTAACTAAAGAACTAAACACTCTTAAGTTAGCTCATGAAACTATCTTGGAAGATCATCGAGAACTTTTAAAGACTCATGAGAAGTTACGCTTTGAAAAGCTCAACCTTGAGCAAGAGCATGAGTTTTTAAAGGCAATCAATGATGATCTTCGCAAGAAAAGTTCTTCTTACATCGCCAAGCGTCTACTCTTATCTACTTACATGCCACAAGTCAAGTCTAGTAACAAGAACAAGAAACATTCTTTTTCTAGTAGTAACAATAATCACGCTAAATCCAATGTTGTTGCTTCTAGTAGTTCTCTTGATTCCACTAATGATTCTCTTAGCCAAGTTACACTTGAGCAAGAAAATAGCTTATTGAAGGTAAATATAGAGAAAGGTGTTTACAAGAGCCTTGCCAGAAGTAAGCAATTCAAGGAAACTGTACGCAAGCAAGGAAGGCACCGGAAGAATCAAGGTGTTGGTTTTGAACGAAAGTTCAATGCCAATGGAGTTGAGTGGGAAGAAGATCAATACCCCAAGACAAAGTTTGTTCCTCAACAAGAGAAGTATGATCCTACTTCTTTCAAGGGAACACAAGCTCAAGATGATCTTCCACCACAAGACCACAAGCAAAAAGGCAAGGACAAGCTTCTAGAGGAGATTGATGCATTTGAATAAGCTCCTAAGGCCTTGATCAAGTGGGTTCCCAAGACTACATCAAGTTCTACTTCATCAAGTTTGGCCACAACTCCAAGGATTCCCATCAAGATGATGTGGATCCCAAAGAAGAAGAACTAGAGAGTTCTTGAGGGTGACTCCACCAACATACTTCACTCATATCATTTTGGCAAGGACAAGTGCAATCAACCTCCACATCTTGCACTAGTTCAAGGAGTCACAAACCCTCTTGTTGGTAAGACAAGTGACAAGGTAACCTAATGCTTTCATGGACATCATCTTGTGTGTGCATCACTCTATGTCTATGGATATCCTTGTTTGTTCCTTGTGGGACTAACCCGCGTAGGTATTGAAAGTGCAACTCACTCCAATGGATTGCTCCAAATGATCTACATCAACATTGAGCATCCACATCTTCAACATCCACATGAAGTCATCATGGACAAAACCCAAGGTTAGTTAATCCCTCTTAGTGGGGATCTCACATCTAGGGGAAGCTTTACTCTAAGAAATGAGCTAAAGCTACTCTAATGGTGTGAACACAACAATGCTTTATGTAAAAGTGGTAACCCCACTTGTGCTTAAACGATGAGTATGACCTATGATCAAATGTTCTCATTTGACTCCTAAGTCAATATAATCATATATAGATGACCTAGTCATCGCCAATTGCTTGATAGATACTAGCATTGGTTGTGCATGCTTTGCCACATATTTCATTTGCCATTTTATTGTGTGAGCATGTTGGTTGCATATTTTACTCATTCAAGGACATCGACTTGTTGTTTTGATTGTTTAGTTTCCTTTCTTTTGCCAAGTGGATGGACAAGAATGCCTAAGAACCTTCTCTAGCTATCTATGCTTTTCTTGTCTCAAACTCTATTCATGCTACATCACAAAGTTTGACCAAGTCAGATTCGAACCACTCTTTGTGAGGAGCACTCGGAGTCCCCGATTTGTCATAGACTTAAACTTCCAAAACCTCTTTGTGCATTTCGGTCTAACCGATTCACCCTTTTCGGTCATACCGAGATCACTAGTTGATCTAGGTTTTCAACCTCGGTGCAACTGATTAGAACTTTTTGGTCACACCGAGTTGCAGTAACTGCTAGCAGATTTGCATCTTTGTGCCACCGAGTTGTTCCACTCGGTCACACCGACAGGGTCAGGCTATATATACTCACGGGTCAAATTTTGGAAAAATTTCCGAAACCCTTCGCCCGCGCATAGCCTGCTCTGCCTCTTCGGGTCTCCGAATCGTCCGCTTCGCCGCCAGCGACCTCCCGCCGCTGGTCTCCGCCACCGTCAATGGCATTCTGCCCCGCCGTTGCCGTCGTAGCAAGTTCATCGCCGCATTAGGGTATGAACTTGACTCTTTGTGCTACTCTTTAACTTCGATTCCTAGCACATTGCTTTGCCATGATTCTTGCCACGTTTGAAATCTTCCTGCCAAGCGAAAACATTCCCTAGAGTAGATTTGGTCTGAAAATTTAGAGTTAGGTTTCCGCCGAACTCATCTCGGACCGACCGAGTTGTAGAAATCGGTCTCACCGATTTGGCTTAGGCCATTGCACATGTGATTTTCGGTCTGACCGAGAATTGCAAATCGGTGTGACCGAGATCGATTCTTTGTGAAGCCCTAGCAGTTTTGGTGCCACCAAACTGTGACTCGGTCTGACCGAGTTCACTAGTTTAGGTTCCAAAAGTTGCTTCGGTATCACCGAGTTTACAAATTGGTAGCTCCGAAATGCTTTCTGTGGAAAACTAAAACTAAGTTTTTGACTCAATTGTTTTGCAAAAACCTCTGTACTTTGTGATGCTCATCTACTATACCTCATCTATATCTATTCACAGGGCCTGCTGTCAGTAAGTTTGCCTGAAAATGTCTGATCAAAGTGATAGTCAAAACAAGTCAGAGGAGCAAGCTCAGATGAGTGAGGGCATTAGTCCCTTAAGCAGCTATGATGAGGGAAGCAGGAGCACACCCAGCAATTTGCCCAAAGCAGCCACCAGGACAAGGAAGAAGAAAACATGAGGTTCTGAAGATGAGGATTACATTGCTGTTGAGGATGAGGCCACTTCTAAGAAGAAGGTGCTGAAAAAGGAGTATGGCATAGCTGCAACCACAAAGCCAGGCATGAACAAGACGGCACCACCCAGGAGAGTGCCCACATCCAAACCTAGGAAGGTTGCCACTGGTGAAACCATGAAGTTCACCATTGAGTCTGAAGGAGAAGATGCTGGCCAAGATAAGAAGAAGAAGAGGGTGAGAACCACTACTGCCAAAGTCCTTGGCAAGCCCTCCATGAGGAGAGATTCTGACGAGGAAAAAGAAGAGGAAGAGGATGTTGCACCAGCACCCAAAGCTCAGAAGCTCATGGGAGATGCAATCAAGTCAGGGGCTGCTCCATCTAAGCCCAAAATTGCTCCCAAGGCTGCTGCTCCAGCACCAAAGCCTAAACCCAAGAGGAACACCAGAAATATACCTGCATCAGAGAAGAACAAGGCCCCAATGTCTGAAGCTGGTGAAAAAGAAGATGATTCTCTTGTTTTGAGAAAGTTGAAGCCCAAGATTCCTGACCATAATGATGCTCATCTAGTAGGTGAAGACATGCACATCAGAAAGGATGCTGGACTGGGATTGTGGAGACAGTCAGATCCATATGCTGTGAGGAGAAGGACAATAGTTGACTACAGATTTCACACAAAGGAGCAACAAGATTTTTATGAAACAATTTTTCTTGACAAGAAGCCCATTGTATGTGACATGAGATGGATCAACTAGGAGTACATCAAGAAGAATGAAGCTCACTATCCAGGAGTATATGACAGCTTCAAATCATGTGGAGTTGATGACTTTGTTGCCCAGAAGCTCACCAAGTGGAATGATGAGCTCATCATGCAGTTTTACTCCACATCTCACTTCTACCCAGAGGGGAAGATCATATGGATGTCTGAGGATACTAGGTACCAATCCACAGTTGAAGAATGGGCTGAGTTGATCAATGCCCCAAAATAATCTGAAGATGACTTGGATGTATATGCAGAGAAGAAGAAAGACCACAACTCTATGGCACACATGTATAGAGAGATCCCAGATAAAGCTTTGGAAACTCACATGCTTGGATCTGTACACTTCTTGTTGTCTGGTCTGCCTACAATCAACTGGATCCTTAGGCACACATTGCTACCCAAGTCTAGAGATCACAAGCTGATCAGAGGTCATGCTATCAACTTGCTGCATTTGTTTGATATACCTCAAAAATTCAAAGTCATGAGTCTGATTGTGGAAACAATCAAGAGAACAACAGCTGATCAGAAGAGAAGTTGTGGGTCTGCTCCACACATTCAGGAGCTCATCAACTCAAAGATGGGCACATGCACATATCTTTTGGATAAGGAGCATCTACCCTTATATCCTGAATTTGAAGATAACACAGTTGAGATGAATGAGGAGGAACCATCATCTGTACAAGCACATGAGAAGAGAGAGAAAGCAAGGGCAGAGAAAGCTGCAAAGATGTCAACTGCTGAAAAGGAATCTCAACTATTTTTGAAGAGCAAGCAAGATCAGCTTGGCTATTTGATTGCCTCCACTTTGAGGATTGAGAAGGGCTTGGCCACCCTGACTCAAAACCAGGAGAGTTTGGAGAGAATCATTGAGCAGAAATTTTATGCTCTTGATGTCAAGGTCACTGAGATCCAAACTGCAGTTGAGCAACTTCAGGAGGATGTGGAGGAGAAGAAGGGCAAGTCTACTACAGATGCATTTGCTAGAGTGCCCAGAGGACAGAGTTCTACTGCAGTGCCTGTTCCAGATACTAGAGCTACATCATCTGCACCAGCTGCCACAGCTTCAGTGCCACCAGCTCCAGCAGCCAGTCCACCAGCTCCATCTACATCAGCTGATGCTTTCGTCCTCGGAGTCATCTCTACACCACCTCATGAAGACCAAGCCTGAGAGTCGTTTAGCACTATGCATTTTTGAACTTTTTGGTAACTTGTTGCCAAAGGGGGAGAAAAATGTATAGATCATAGGCTTCGAGAGAGTGTGTTGCTTTTGATCTCTCTTGTTTTTGGTGGTTGAACTTCTTTATTGTGTGCTTGCTTGATACACTATGCCTTTTGTGATATACTTGGATGATCATGTGTTTGATCATATGCTACCTTAATGCTTGTTGGATGACATTATCTCTTATATCCTTATATGATCACTCACTTTGCTTGGTGATGAGTGCATGTGTTCAATTATTATCAATTTTGAGTGCTCCATCAAGATGTATGTGACATGAAAGAGTAACCCATGGTCCTAACACATTGTGCATTTGCAGTACAAAGCAAATTTTAAATAATGCACAAATTTAGGGGGAGCTCTTACTTATCACATACTTCTCAAAACGATGATGTTTTTAATCTTATTATCATTTGTCGAAGCTTTGATCTATATGTTGTTATCAATTACAAAAAAGGGTGAGATTGAAAGTGCAACTGGGTGGTTTTGGTAATTCCTAACAACATATAGTTCATTGAGCTAATGCTATTTCAAGATAAATATTTCAGGAAAGCTCAATGATTGGCATGGCATGGATGAGAAAAGTGGATCCCTCGAAATGCTAAGGACAAAAGGATTGCCTCAAGCTCAAAGCACAAGACTCAACATTTTCTATTTTAGTGATCTAAGATCACATTTAGTCTATAGGAAAAGCCAATACTATCAAGAGGGGATGAGGTGTTGCTTAATGAGTTTCTTGCTCAATGTGCTTAGGGATATGCTCCAAAGCCCTCAACTACTTTCTCACATCCACATATGTCCCAAACCAAAAGTCAAACTCGGCCCTACCGAAACTGTCTATATGGCGCCACTGAGTTCTGTTGACATAGCCACAGCCATAAACCCTAGTCTTTTCGGTCTCACCGATAGGGATCTCGGTCTCACTGAGATGGGATTATAAGCTCTCTATTTCCATTCGTAACATTTCAGTCAAACCGAGATGAGCGATCGGTCCCACCAAGATTGCAATGCAAACTCACTGTTTCCCTTTCGTAACGTTTCGGCCCAACCGAGATGAGCGAATCAGTCCCACCGAGTTTGCCTGACCAACCCTCTATGTGTCTATTACCAAAATCGATCTCACTGAGTTTGTGTAATCGGTCTCACCGAGATTACGTTATGCCCTAACCCTAACCATATCGGTCCCACCGAGTTGACATGTCGGTCCCACCGAAAATCCTAACGGTCACATTATTCACTAAATCGGTTTGACCGAGCTTCACGATCCGGTCCCACCAAGTTTGGTAAGTTGTGTGTAACGGTTAGATTTTGTGTGGAGGCTATATATACCCCTCCACCCACTCTTCATTCATGGAGAGAGCCATCAGAACATGCCTACACTTCCAACATACATTTTCTGAGAGAGAACCACCTACACTTGTGTTGAGGTCAAGATATTCCATTCCTACCACATAAATCTTGATCTCTAACCTTCCCTAAGTTGATTTCCACTGAAATCTTCTTTCCACCAAATCCAAATCCTGTGAGAGAGAGTTGAGTGTTGGGGAGACTATCATTTGAAGCACAAGATCAAGGAGTTCATCATCAACACACCATTTGTTACTTCTTGGAGAGTGGTGTCTCCTAGATTGGCTAGGTGTCACTTGGGAGCCTCCGACAAGATTGTGGAGTTGAACCAAGGAGTTTGTAAGGGCAAGGAGATCACCTACTTCGTGAAGATCTACCAGAGAGAGGCAAGTCCTTCGTGGGCGACGGCCATGGTGGGATAGACAAGGTTGCTTCTTCGTGGACCCTTCGCGGGTGGAGCCCTCCGTGGACTCGGGCAACCGTTACCCTTCGTGGGTTGAAGTCTCCATCAACGTGGATGTACGATAGCACCTCCTATCGGAACCATGGCTAAAAAAATCTCCGTGTCAACATTGCATTTGCCTCCTCAAACTCCTCCCTTTACCTTCATATGCAATTGTTTTACATTCCGCTGCTATACTCTTAGAATTGCATGTGTAGGTTGATTGCTTGACTTGTGCTAAGTTGCTAAAATCTGCCAAGAACTAAAATTGGGAAAATGCTAGATTTTTATTTGGTCAAGTAGTCTAATCACCCCCCTCTAGACATACTTTTGATCCTACACAAACCAGTGAAGTGGTTGCTCCGCCTGCCATAGAGCAGGAGGAGGAGAAGATAGTTGGTGATTAGAGCTAGAAGAAACCTCCTCGGCCCATGAGATCATGGTAGTAATTGCACCATGGACTGAACCACTCCTTGCATACTCAATGCACAAGGAATTGCTCGAGGATCATATGGACGCACATAGTATCATCTGTCGATCTCCGTCCTTCAAAGTTCATGAAGGGGAACTATATAAATACATCATCATCTGCGTGCTACAACATTGCATTTTTGAGGAAGAAAAACTCTTTTCGAAGATCCTTTGTGGCACTTGTACCAACAATGCAGCTTGTCGGAACCTATAAGAAGGCATTTTGAGATGGGTTCTATTGGCCCACAGTGCGAGCCGACGCTCGCGACTTGGTTGACAAGTGTGTCGAATGTGAGCTCTTTCCAGTAAAAAAGCAATATGCTTGCTATAGCCCTAAAAACAATCCCCATCACCTGGTCATAAGTGGTCTGGGGGCTGAACATGGCCACACCACTCTGTAAAGGAACAACCAACAAGAAGTATGTGTTGGTTATGGTCGACAAGTCCACCAAGTGGATTGAGGCAAAGCCTGTAGCTTCGGCAAAAGCAAAGCCCTTGATAAAATTTATCTTGGACATGGTGCACCGTTACGTGATGCCCCACGACATCATCATGGACAAATGGGTCAACCTTCACAGCCGACAAGGTGAAAGCAGGTGTGCTCGACACAATATCAAGCTTGACTATGCCTCGGTCTACCACCCACAAACGAATGGGTAGGTAGAAAGGCCAATGGGTTGATCCTACGAGGTACAAAACCATGGTTGGTCTGATCTCTAAAAGAGGTGTCAGGACCCCGACTCAATGTCACATCGATCTAGCCGGTAACACCTCATATCACTTTGCGGCCTCACGCACGGTATCCCCACGGGTGTCGCCTTACCTTTGCCCGGGACCGTTTGCGCCTTTTGGCTCACGTATATGATAGTGTCGCTAGCATCCATATGATAAGGAGCCCGGGCTGACATGACTAGTCGTAAACCCAAGTGGCACAGACTTACAGGGACAGGCATTCATGACCCAGCTTCGAACGTGTCGGTCATCAGCAAGTGGGTCCGGGCTGTAGCACTGGGCTAGCAGGACTCCGGTAAACCGGGCTGTAGCGGGCTAACAGGACTCCGGTACTCAATGCATGACATTTCCCCGAAGGGACAGACACAGGAATGAAGAAGGACACATGCCGGCCAGCCTAAGTGTCCCTGAGCAGTAGCAAGCTACCATGGCTCAGCGGTAACACTAGGAGACATTTCCCGGTAAGAGAGGCTACTAAAGATAAACAACTAGATAGTCAGATCCCACACATACCAAGCATTTCAATCATACACACAATATGCTCGATATGTGCAAATACAACGAAGCATCACAACATGACTCTACGACACAAGTACTTTATTTAAGGCTCAGGGAGCCATACATAACATACACAAAGGTACGGGTCCCACGACCCAGCATTCAAGTCATACAGTCATACAAGCCAGCAACGGAAGTAACTTGTCTGAGTACAGACAACTAGTAAAATAAAAGAGGCTTGGAAAGCCTAGCTATACTACGTGGTCCTTCACAAGCTCAGGATCACCACCTGGGCCTTTAGCCTACTCGTTGATGTCAACGTCTACGTAGAACCCATCAGAAGGGGTTGCAGCGTCTTCTGTAAAATGTAAATTATAGCAACATGAGTACAAAGGTACTCAGCAAGACTTACATCAGAACCTACATACATGCATATTATCAAGAAGGGTTGGTGGAGTTATTGCAGCAAGCCAGCTTTGACTCTTGGCTAGGCTAACCTACGAGACTCCAACTTGAAATGGTTTTGCGCACACGAGTCCATTACTCACCACTTCAATACACTACCGAGGATCCACCCCCGTCTCCCTATGGAAGAGCCATCCTCGGCACTCACACTTATCTTGAGGCTTTTAGCAGTTTCCATTTACTTGTCTATGAACTGTATAGGCAACCAAGTAGTCCTTTACCGCGGACGCGGCTATTCGAATAGATCATGATAACCCTGCAGGGGTGTACTTCTTCATACACGCTCTCACCTCTTACCGTCGTTTACACGACATGTACTCGGCAACCTTCAAGCGGAAGCCCAACGTGGGTGTCGGCCACGACCTACCTAATCACCTAAGCCTCCAGTCCAGGTTTATCGCCTATCCAGGTTCCATCCGCAGGGAGTCCGGCCAAGGTTTCCTATACGGCCCCGAACGATGTGAACAGGGTTCCCGAGATACCTAACGGGTATTCGGTACACCGTGCCACGTACCTACCGCATCACAGCCCACCCCTACGGTCAGCGCTGTCCACGGCCTCCAGTAGGCTACAAACACCAGAAACTACTTGCAACTCCTGGACGGAGAACTAGGGTGAATAAGAAGCCGAGAGGGTCCATTGGTTTCGGGCCCAATGCATGGTAGTAGCTGATTCTTAAATCACACATACAGATCTCAGTGCTTAAGGTCGGCTTCAATGAAACAACCCACCATGTACTCCTACATGGCCTCTCATCGATACCTTTACCAAATCGTGTTCACCACACCACTCTCATTACCGACATAATCATTTCACTCTAGCCCATCACCCAGATGAACCAGACCTGACACGACTCTAAGCATAGCAGGCATAGCAAGGTAGGAACAACACATACATATGGCTCAATCAACTCCTACACATGCTAGTGGGTTTCATCTAGTTACTGTGGCAATGACAGGTCATGCAGAGGAAATGGGTTCAACTACCGTGGCACACAACAGTTTGAAACGCGTTGTCTTAATGCAGTAAAAGAGAGCAGGAGCGAGAACATGGGATTGTATCGATATGATCAAATGGTTGGTTGCTTGCCTGATGGTTCGAAGCACTGATACGGTTCTTCGTTAGGGTAATCACGGTACTCCTCGGAGGCAGAACCTGTCGCAAAGGACATCGATACCCAAGCATCACCAAACAATGTGCAACAATATGATGCATGCATGAAACATGGCAATATGAGTGTGTTGGGCTAATGCAACTAAAACCAGAGGGGTTTGAACAAATTTGAATCAAGGATTCAAATTTCAAATCCAAATATGGTCTTTTAAAGTGCTTTTCCTTGTTCTGCTTAAAACATCAATTTAACTTGTTTGATCATGCATGAAAATAGTACAGATGGATAGATTGGATTTTTCTGATCATTTTTCATATATAATTTGTCCAATTTGGAGTTACAGAATAAAAGTTATGAATTTTTGAAGTTTAAATAATATTCTGGAATTTCCTGATTTAAATTAAATCCAGAAATTATAATTATTGCGCCAGCATGACGTCAGCATGACGTCAGTGGTCAACTGCGGCTGGCTGAAGTCAAACCTGACAGTGCAGAGATACTGGCTTTGATTAAAGTCTCGGAATTGCTCTTCGACCGTGTACTCAGGATACCAGCGGTATCCAGCCTCAGTCATTACCCTGACCAACTTGGCAGTATGGCCGGGTACATCTAGACATCGAGTCAGGCGAACCACTTGATTGAGGTCGCGAGTGGCCATCTGAAAGCACAATCATAATGCAAAGGCATTAGAACTTCTAGCAAAATTTCGGCAGCATAACAGCTGTAAATGCTCAAAAAGGATTTTGAGACATTTGACAAAGGATTTCGTACACACTCAACATCATCATATCAAAGTTCTGAAACCATTCTAGCAACATAATGTGGTAGTAGAACTGAACTAGGCTTGAATCCATCAACTTATAAGGTACTACTGATTAGTAACTCGTGATCCTGATAGAGAGAACAGATCCTAATTCCTTAACCCCCGGTGGAAGAATGGACTGACTCAGATCAGAATGTCATAAGATAAGGAGTAAAAGAGCCTTACGTTCCAACCCACAAACAATTCCCCTACATATAACTAAAGAATTTCTAGACTCAACATCGACCAGTTTGGCTTGGAGAACCTACAGGCAGTCCGGCTCTGATGCCAACGCTGTCAGGACCCCGACTCGATGTCACATCGATCTAGCCGGTAACACTTCATATCACTTTGCGGCCTCACGCACGGTGTTCCCACGGGTGTCGCCTTACCTTTGCCCGGGACCGTTTGCGCCTTTTGGCTCACGTATATGATAGTGTCGCTAGCATCCATATGATAAAGAGCCCGGGCTGACATGACTAGTCGTAAACCCAAAGTGGCACAGACTTACAGGGACAGGCATCCATGACCCAGCTTCGAACGTGTCGGTCATCAGCAAGTGGGTCCGGGCTGTAGCACTGGGCTAGCAGGACTCCGGTAAACCGGGCTGTAGCGGGCTAACAGGACTCCGGTACTCAAAGCGTGACATTTCCCCGAAGGGACAGACACATGAACGAAGAAGGACACATGCCGGCCAGCCTAAGTGTTCCGGAGCAGTAGCAACCTACCATGGCTCAGTGGAAACACTAGGAGACATTTCCCGGTAAGAGAGGCTACTAAAGATAAACAACTAGATGGTCAGATCCCACACATACCAAGCATTTCAATAACATACACACAATATGCTCGATATGTGCAATACAACATGGCATCACAAAATGACTCTACGACTCAAGTAATTTATTCAATAGGCTCCGAGGAGCGAGACATTACAAACATGGGTCTCACGACCCAACAATCAGAGCATACAAGTCAAAGCACAAGCGGAGGCTATCATGTCTGAGTACAGACATCTATAAATGAAAACGGCTGAGAAGCCTGACTATCTACCAAATCCTGCCGAGGCACAAGATCGTAGCTGAGGTAACAAGCTAAACGTCGAAGACCACGCGGAAATACTAGTGAGACTGAAGTCTCTCTGCAAAACATAAAATAGGCAAACGTGAGTACAAATGTACCCAGCAAGACTTACATCAGATCTATCTACATATGCATCATTATCAACAAAGGGGTGGTGGGGTTTAACTGCAGCAAGCCAGCTCTGACTCGGTGGCTATCCTAAACTACGACTGCAATGTAACTCTTTGAGGTGGCGCACACGAGTCCACATATTCACCAACCAATACCCCACTATGGATCCGCTCCCGTCTCCCTACGAGAACGCCATCCATAGCACTCACGCTTATCTTGCGTATTTTAGAGTATCCACTTTCACTTGTCTATGAACTGATATAAGCAACCCAGAAGTCCTTTTCCGCGGACACGGCTATTCGAATAGATGATGTTAACCCTGCAGGGGTGTACTTCTTCATACATGTTTCCACCACTTAGCGTCTGCACACGACATGTGCTCGGCAGACTTCAAGCGAAAGCCGACGTGGGTGTAGACCACGACCTACCTAAACACTTAAGCCTCTGGTCCAGGTTTATCGCCTATTCAGGTTCCATCCGCAGGGAGTCCGGCCGAGGTTTCCCATACGGCCCCGAACGATGTGAACAGGGTTCCCGAGATACCTAACGGGTATTCGGTACACCCGGCCACGTACCTACCGCATCACAGCCCACCCCTACGGTCAGCGCTGTCCACGGCCTCCAGTAGGCTACAAACACCAGAAACTACTTGCAACTCCTGGACAGAGAGCTAAGGTGAATAAGAAGTCGAGCGGGGTCATATTTCAGGGCCCAATGCATGGTAGTAGCTGTATCTTAAATCACACATACAGATCTCAGTGCTTAAGGTCGGTTTCAATGAAACAACCCACCATGTACTCCTACATGGCCTCTCATCGATACCTTTACCAAATCGTGTTCACCACACCACTCTTATTACCGACATAATCATTTCACTCTAGCCCATCACCCAGATGAACCAGACCTGACACGACTCTAAGCATAGCAGGCATAGCAAGGTAGGAACAACACATACATATGGCTCAATCAACTCCTACACATGCTAGTGGGTTTCATCTAGTTACTGTGGCAATGACAGGTCATGCAGAGGAAATGGGTTCAACTACCGTAACACACAGCAGTTTGAAATGCGTTGTCTTAATGCAGTAAAAGAGAGCAGGAGCGAGAACATGGGATTGTATCGATATGATCAAATGGTTGGTTGCTTGCCTGATGGTTCGATGCACTGATACGGTTCTTCGTTAGGGTAATCACGATACTCCTCGGAGACAGAACCTGTCGCAAGGGACACCGATACACAACCATCACCAAACAATGTGCAACAATATGATGCATGCATGAAACATGGCAATATGAGTGTGTTGGGCTAATGCAACTAAAACCAGAAGGGTTTGAACCAATTTGAATCAAAGATTCAAATTTCAAACTCAAACATGGCCTTTTAAAGTGCTTTTCCTTGTTCTGCATTAAACATCAAGTTAACTTGTTTAGTCATGCATGAAAATAGTACAGATGGATAGATTGGATTTTTCTGATCATTTTTCATATATAATTTGTCTGATTTGGAGTTACAGAATAAAAGTTATGAATTTTTGAAGTTTAAATTATATTCTGGAATTTCCTATATTAGAATAACTCCAGAAAATCATTATTGCGTCAGCCTGACGTCAGTGTGACGTCAGCAGGTCAACGGAACACGTCAGGGTCAAACCTGACAGTGGGTCCCGCATGTCAGGGTGATTATTTTAATTAAAGTTTAATTAAAACTAAACCTGTTTAATTAACAGGGCTGGGCCCCACCTGTCATCGACTCAGGGGAGTCAACCAGGGCCCACCCGTGGTCAAAGTCAATGCCAGCGGCGCCGGCGTTTAGCCGCCGGCGAGCCCGACGCGGCGGCGGGAGTGGTTTTGGCCGTTTCGGCCACCAAATGGGTCGCGGAGACCACCGGAGTGGAGCTGAGGACAAGCCGCAGCTCTTGGTGGAGTCCGTTGGGGTCGGGGTGGCCGGAGTTGGCGCCGGCGACGACTTTGGCGGCCACCGGGGTTCGGCCGAAGACGAACTTGGTGCTAGAGGGGTCGGTGAGGCTCGTGGAGTGGCTAGCTAGGTGCTGCGGGACTCGGTGAGTAAGATGGACACCAGCTTGTGACCGGAGGGTGGCCGGAAGCACGTCGGCGACGAGATCCGCGGCGGTGCGGGCGTGTGATCCTCGTGCGGTGGCTACACGGCTCGGGAATGAGAGAGGGAGGGTCGGAGGAGTAGCTAGGCTCACAGCGCTCCCGTAGAGGCCACCGGCGGGGTCGGGGACGAGCTGAGGCGGCGACGGCGTTGAAGGGGATCTCCGGCGACGGCGAGCTCGGGCGAGGTCGGTGCGGTGGTCTCGGGCCGCACGAGCACACGGGGCTCGGCTAGCTCGATGAAGTGGACGGCGGCGGAGCTCCTGGACACGGTGGCACGGCGTGGGGTGGTCGGAGGGCGTGGCTACGGCGAGGAGGTGGCGGCGATGGCGTCGGCCATGGCTGGGGCGTGCGAGGGGAAGGAGCTGGAGA
>LT934116.1:175454639-175464647 GCA_900231445.1 Triticum turgidum subsp. durum
GTGGTCGGAGGGCGTGGCTACGGTGAGGGGGTGGCGGCGATGGCGTCGGCCATGGCTGGGGCGTGCGAGGGGAAGGAGCTGGAGAGGAGAGGGGGTGTCTGGGGGGTTCGGGGGAGAGAGGGAGGCCGATTCACGGCGTTAGCCGGGCGAGGGAGGCGGCGAGGCGGCGAGCAGGTGCGTGGCACCCATGCGGTGCTCGCCGTCGAGCACCTGCCTGCCTGCCTGGCCGGCAAGCAGCTCGCTGGCGCGGTGCTGGGCTGGGCCGGCAGGTGGGCCGGGTGCTGGGCGCCAGGTAAGCCTTTTTTTATTTACTTTCTGTTTTCTGTTTTTTAATTCTTCTGCAACTTTGTTGAATTTAATAAAATACTTAGGCAACTCCAAAAATCACCAAACTACTCCTGGTCCATAGTTGGATTATTTCCAACATGAAACATTTTAGTTTGGAGTTATTTGAGCATTTAAATATTTTATATAATTTTAAATGCCCAAATTCAAATACTTATGATTTAAATCAAAAACCCTAGGATGGCCTAGGAAAATGTGCACCACTTTTGACAGAGGTTCTGAACCAAGACAAAAATGATGGGCATTTTAGAAGGGCATTTCAGGTTCATTGAAAAAGTTTTTAGTAAACCCTAATTGGTTTCAGAGGGGACTGGGGGTTCTGTCATCCCCATTTTAGGTTTCTGATGAAAGAGTAAACATGATGCAACACTCTAATGCATGGCTAACTAGGATGTGACAACTCACCCCCACTCAAAAGAATCTCATCCCGAGATTTGGGTTCCTCCGGGAAGAAGGCGGGATACTCGAGTCGAAGACGATCCTCCCTTTCCCAAGTTGCTTCATCCTCAGAATGGTGCGACCATTGTACTTTGAGAAACTTGATATTATCACGTCGAGTGGTACGCTCGGCCTGATCGAGGATACGAATGGGGTACTCTCGATATGTAAGATTATCTTGGAGATCAAGCGTTTCGTGGTCCACTCCACGGATAGGATCCGAGAAGCAACGCCTGAGTTGAGAAACGTGGAAGACATCGTGGACTCTGGAGAGGTGCGGAGGTAGTTCCAATTGGTAGGCAACTTCTCCTTGTTTGGCGAGAATGAGAAAAGGTCCAATGTAACGAGGAGCCAATTTGCCTTTGATACCAAAACGATGGGTTCCCTTCAGAGGGGTAACCCGAAGGTAAGCCTTCTCGTCAACCTCGAAAGTCATAGCCTTATGTTTTCGGTCATATTGACTCTTTTGACGGGATTGGGCTGTTTTCAACTTTTCACGAATGATGCGAACTTGTTCTTCTGCTTCCTGAATCATATCCGGGCCAAAGAATTGTCTTTCCCCGGTTTCTGACCAGTTAAGGGGTGTTCGACATCGCCGTCCATAGAGAACTTCAAAAGGGGCTTTACCCAAGCTAGATTGATAGCTGTTGTTGTAAGCGAATTCGGCAAATGGAAGGCACTTCTCCCAATCCATTCCGAATGAGATAACAGAGGCTCGAAGCATGTCTTCTAGAATCTGGTTGACGCGTTCCACTTGACCACTCGACTGAGGGTGGAAAGCGGTGCTAAAGGAGAGACGGGTTCCCATAGCATTTTGGAAACTTTCCCAAAATCGAGAGGTGAAAATACTTCCTCGATCCGAGTTAATTTCCAAAGGAACACCATGGAGAGACACTATCCGGGAGATGTATAAGTCTGCCAGCTGACTAGCGGTTATACTCTCACGAATAGGTAGGAAATGGGCTACTTTGGAAAGACGATCGACAACGATGAAAATAGCATTATTCCCTCTCTTGGTCCTGGGAAAACCGGTAATGAAATCCATACCAATTTTATCCCATTTGCATTCAGGAATAGCTAAGGGTTGAAGGGTGCCAGCAGGCCGTTGATGCTCTGCTTTTGCACGACGACAAACGTCGCAATTAGCAATATACTGAGCAATTTCTCTCTTCATCCTAGTCCACCAGAACCTCTGGCGTAGGTCCTGATACATCTTAGTACTACCGGGATGAATGGTGAGAGGAGATTCATGAGCCTCCTTAAGAATCAATCGTCTCAGGTTTCGCACTTTGGGAACCACTAGTCGATTCCCGAAGTATACGACCCCTTGATCATTAATGGAGAAACAATTCGCAATTCCTTTCTTGATGTTTCTCTTGATGCGCGAGATTCCCGGATCTACCTTCTGTGCTTTGATGATCTGATCCGTAAGGGTAGGTTTTGCCACCAAGGTGGAAAGAAAACCTTGAGGAACAATGTGAAGGTTAAGCTTCCGAAATTCCTCATGGAGAAGCGGTTGACTTTGTTGTAACATCAGGTTGTTACAATAAGATTTACGACTTAGCGCATCAGCCATGACGTTGGCTTTCCCTGGGGTGTAGGTTATTCCTAAGTCGAAGTCTGTGATCAACTCAACCCAACGTCTTTGCCTGAGATTCAAATCCAGTTGGGTGAAAATGTACTTCAGACTTTGGTGATCAGTGAATATTTCGCAACGGTTACCGAGGAGGTAATGTCACCAGGTCTTGAGTGCATAGACTACGGCTGCAAGCTCTAGATCATGAGTAGGATAATTCTCCTCATGTGGGTGCAATTGCCGTGAAGCGTAGGCAATTACGTGTCGATCTTGCATGAGAATGCAACCTAGTCCTTGTCGCGAGGCGTCGCAGTAGATAACAAAGTCCTTGGAGAAGTCTGGCGGTACCAGTACAGGAGCAGAAGTCAGGTGTCTTTTCAGTTCCTGAAAGCTGTGCTCACATTGTGGAGTCCATTCGAACTTCTTATCTTTCTTGAGGAGTTCGGTTAGAGGTTTGGCAACTTTCGAGAAGTTCTCGACAAAGCGACGACAATAGCTCGCTAAGCCCAGAAAACTCCGAACTTGCTTGACCGATTCAGGTGGAGTCCAATTAAGGACAGCTTGAACTCGCTCAGGGTTAACAGCAATACCTTTACCAGATATTACATGACCCAGATAGGTCACTTCAGATAACCAGAATTCACATTTAGAAAATTTGGCATAAAGACGATGCTCTCGAAGTTTCTTCAACACTAGCCTTAAATGTTCGGCATGTTCTTCCTCGTTCCTGGAGTAGATGAGTATATCATCGAGATAAACTACGACAAATTTATCCAAATACTCCATGAAGATTGAGTTCATTAACCGAGAAAAGGTGGCTGGAGCGTTGGTTAATCCGAAGGACATGACGGTGTACTCGTATTGCCCATAACGAGTAACAAATGCCGTTTTAGGGATGTCCCCGTTTCTGATTTTGATTTGATGGTAGCCCAACCTCAAATCCATCTTGGAGAAGACTGAGGATCCAGCGAGCTGATCATACAGGTCGTTGATCCTGGGAAGCGGATATTTGTTCTTGATTGTGACCAAATTGACAGGTCGATAATCTACAACCATCCGGTCTGTACCATCCTTCTTCTTGACGAAGAGGACGGGGCAAGCCCACGGAGATGAACTAGGTCGGATGAAACCCTTTTTCAAGGACTCATCGAGTTGTTTCTTAAGCTCGGCTAGTTCTAGTGGTGCCATCTTATAGGGTCTTCTAGCAATCGGAACGGTTCCTGGAATGAGGTCTATTACGAACTCAACATCCCTGTCAGGTGGAACACCTGGCAATTCCTCTGGGAAGACATCCGGGAAGTCACGGACTACCGGAACGTCCTCAAGGTCTGGCAAAGGGCTGGCGTTAAGAGAATATAACTGTCGCTTGGCTATTCGGGTCAAGACATTGACTATCTTCTCCGAAGGATGGGTGAGTTGAACAGTCCTAGAGAAGCAATCAATTTTGGCTTGATGAGCTGACATCCAGTCCATACCCAAAATGATATTAATATCTGAAGATTTAAGGGCTGTCAAAGATGCGAGGAAAACTAGTCTGTTGACTTGGATTTCATTTCCATGGCTTACTCTAGAAGTTTTCCATTTGGATCCCGGAGTTTGAATTACCATAGAGATTGGCATGTCACAGAATGCGATGTTATGCAAACGAGCATAATTTTCGGATATAAAAGAATGAGAGGCTCCTGTATCGAAAAGAACAGATGCCGGGTGGCAATTAACAAGAAGCGTACCAAGAACGACGTTGGGATCCTCTTGAGCTTCCTCGGCTGAGATACAGTTGACATGGCCACGTGTAGCGGTGGCCGGCTTGGCGTGGAACACTTTTCCTGTCGGCTTGCCACGGCCAACAGCTTTAGCAGATTGGTTGGGGTTGGTCTGGGGACACTCACGCATATAGTGGCCAGATTCCCCACACTTGAAACAAGTCACGGAACTGGTACGTGGAGGAGCATTGTTGGTTGGACCCCCATAGGGCTTGGCTGGAGCAGACTGTTGACCAGGGCGAGGCGCCTGGAAAGATGGCCTCGGTGTGAACCTGGGTGGCAGGGCGGTGTTGGGCACCCACACGCGGTGCTTCTGAGGACCAGCACCGGATGAGGAACCCATGTCATGGACATGCTTGCGTGTTGCATCATAATCAGTCTGACCAGTTTCAGCACTGATGGCCTTGTTAACAAGTTTCTGAAAAGATGTGCACTCATGCAGACGGAGGTCGCGGCGAAGCTCAGGACTAAGTCCCTTACGGAACCTTGCTTGCTTCTTGGCATCAGTAGAAACTTCCTCAGTTGCATATCATGCGAGGTTACCAAACTCCCTGCTGTAAGCATCCACAGAGAGTCGGCCTTGGGTGAAATTGCAAAATTCCTCACGTTTACGGTCCATGAGACCCTCCGGAATGTGATGTTCATGGAAAGCCTCACTGAATTCAGCCCAAGTAGTGACATGGCCCGCTGGGCGCATAGCTCCATAATTCTCCCACCATAGACTGGCGGGGCCTTCAAGATGATATGCAGCAAAGGTGACCTTGTCAGCCTCAGCTACTAGCGCGGAACGCAGCTTGTGAGAGATACTGCGAAGCCAGTCATCAGCGTCGAGAGGCTCGACGGAGTGGTGGAACGTGGGTGGATGTAATTTGATAAAATCACTGAGTGACACCATGTTAGTCCTCTGATGGTGTGCTGTGTTCTGTTCAATCCGCTCCAACAAACGGTTGGTCTCCCGCTTGTTTCTCTCAGCTTCCATCATAACCTCGGCTAGGGAAGGAGGATGAGGCAGATTTGCATCCCTGGCTTCACTGCCTTCGGCCTGCTCTTGAGGAGCAGGGTTAGTGCGCGTGTTGACCATCCTAGGTAAACAAGACAATGATTTAGTCAGGATGATAAAATTCCGACATAGGATACAAAATGTAAGGAATAACTCGAAATGCAAGATGATCATCCGTATGACATGGTAGATACAGAAACTGCTTCTTTATTCCATCGTCATACACACCATACAGGGTTTAGTACAAGACCAAACAAAGTACTATTATGGTGAAAAGAGGATTACATCTCATCGGAGGCATCCCAAGCTCCTATACATTATTTCTCTACACCTCCGGAAAGAGTACAAACTAGGTCATATCCCACGAGTCACGCGGGACGATAGACGACACAGATAGTGCGAACTACTGATACTACCACTAACTCAGACCGATCCGTAGTAGTCCTCGTAGAAGTCACCTCCATAGCCTGGAAGCTCAACATGATCATCCGGAAACAGACGATCTCGCGGAGCTTGTGGACCATAGGGACTAGGATGAGGTCTTGGACCAACAGACGGTGGCCTGCGGGGACCCCGAGGTGGGGTGATGCCTCCTACATCACGCCAACCCATCACGTCTGGCAGAGCAGATCTCACAGGATAGAGATCGCGCATATCCGAATATCCAGCTTGCACCGCCGGTGCGAACCGAGTCAATGTGGCCCAGTGGTCAGCACGGGTATTGAAGAGCTCTAACCTCAAGGCCCGATTTTCATGGTCCTTATCCTCGAGCATCTTAGCAGTGGTGCGAGTCCGTGAATCCTCCTGAGTGGGGTCGGCATAGATAGCCTGAAGATACCCTTGTGCTCCCGGAAGTGATCCTGGCATATACCGGAAATCAGAGTCCCGAAATACACCAGATCTGACCCGCATAATGGTCATCATAGAGTAGGCGGCGTCCTGCACAGCCATCTCAATAGTAACCCCGAGTCCATAGGAGCAGTGAAGGGGCTCGGTGGACCCAGGATAAGATGGAAATATCCTGACAGTGCAGAGATACTGGCTTTGATTAAAGTCTCGGAATTGCTCTTCGACCGTGTACTCAGGATACCAACGGTATCCAGCCTCAGTCATTACCCTGACCAACATGGCAGTATGGCCGGGTACATCTAGGCATCGAGTCAGGCGAACCACTTGATTGAGGTCGCGAGTGGCCATCTGAAAGCACAATCATAATGCAAAGGCATTAGAATTTCTAGCAAAATTTCGGCAGCATAACAACTGTAAATGCTCAAGAAGGATTTTGAGACATTTGACAAAGGATTTCATACATACTCAACATCATCATATCAAAGTTCTGAAACCATCCTAACAACATAACGTGGTAGAAGAACTGAACTAGGCTTGTATCCATCAAACCTGTAAGGTACTACTGATTAGTAACAAGTGAACCTGATAGAGGGAATAAATCCTAATTCCTTAACCCCCGGTGGAAGAATAGACTGACTCAGATCAGAATGTCATCAGATAAAGGAGTAAAAAGAGCCTTACGTTCCAACCCACAAACAATTCCCCTACATATAACTAAAGAATTTCTAGACTCAACATCGACCAGTTTGGCTTGGAGAACCTACAGGCAGTCCGGCTCTGATACCAACGCTGTCAGGACCCCGAGTCGATGTCACATCGATCTAGCCGGTAACACCTCATATCACTTTGCGGCCTCACGCACGGTATCCCCACGGGTGTCGCCTTACCTTTTCCCGGGACCGTTTGCGCCTTTTGGCTCACGTATATGATAGTGTCGCTAGCATCCATATGATAAGGAGCCCGGGCTGACATGACTAGTCGTAAACCCAAGTGGCACAGACTTACAGGGACAGGCATTCATGACCCAGCTTCGAACGTGTCGGTCATCAGCAAGTGGGTCCGGGCTGTAGCACTGGGCTAGCAGGACTCCGGTAAACCGGGCTGTAGCGGGCTAACAGGACTCCGGTACTCAATGCGTGACATTTCCCCGAAGGGACAGACACAGGAACGAAGAAGGACACATGCCGGCCAGCCTAAGTGTCCCTGAGCAGTAGCAAGCTACCATGGCTCAGCGGTAACACTAGGAGACATTTCCCGGTAAGAGAGGCTACTAAAGATAAACAACTATATAGTCAGATCCCACACATACCAAGCATTTCAATCATACACACAATATGCTCGATATGTGCAAATACAACGAAGCATCACAACATGACTCTACGACACAAGTACTTTATTTAAGGCTCAGGGAGCCATACATAACATACACAAAGGTACGGGTCCCACGACCCAGCATTCAAGTCATACAGTCATACAAGCCAGCAGCGGAAGTAACTTGTCTGAGTACAGACAACTAGTAAAATAAAAGAGGCTTGGAAAGCCTAGCTATACTACGTGGTCCTTCACAAGCTCAGGATCACCACCTGGGCCTTTAGCCTAGTCGTTGATGTCAACATCTACGTAGAACCCATCAGAAGGGGTTGCAGCGTCTTCTGTAAAATGTAAATTATAGCAACATGAGTACAAAGGTACTCAGCAAGACTTACATCAGAACCTACATACATGCATATTATCAAGAAGGGTTGGTGGAGTTATTGCAGCAAGCCAGCTTTGACTCTTGGCTAGGCTAACCTACGAGACTCCAACTTGAAATGGTTTTGCGCACACGAGTCCATTACTCACCACTTCAATACACTACCGAGGATCCACCTCCGTCTCCCTACGGAAGAGCCATCCTCGGCACTCACACTTATCTTGAGGCTTTTAGCAGTTTCCATTTACTTGTCTATGAACTGTATAGGCAACCAAGTAGTCCTTTACCGCGGACGCGGCTATTCGAATAGATCATGATAACCCTGCAGGGGTGTACTTCTTCATACACGCTCTCACCTCTTACCGTCGTTTACACGACATGTACTCGGCAACCTTCAAGCGGAAGCCCAACGTGGGTGTCGGCCACGACCTACCTAATCACCTAAGCCTCCAGTCCAGGTTTATTGCCTATCCAGGTTCCATCCGCAGGGAGTCCGGCCGAGGTTTCCTATACGGCCCCGAACGATGTGAACAGGGTTCCCGAGATACCTAACGGGTATTCGGTACACCGTGCCACGTACCTACCGCATCACAGCCCACCCCTACGGTCAGCGCTGTCCACGGCCTCCAGTAGGCTACAAACACCAGAAACTACTTGCAACTCCTGGACGGAGAACTAGGGTGAATAAGAAGCCGAGAGGGTCCATTGGTTTCGGGCCCAATGCATGGTAGTAGCTGATTCTTAAATCACACATACAGATCTCAGTGCTTAAGGTCGGCTTCAATGAAACAACCCACCATGTACTCCTACATGGCCTCTCATCGATACCTTTACCAAATCGTGTTCACCACACCACTCTCATTACCGACATAATCATTTCACTCTAGCCCATCACCCAGATGAACCAGACCTGACACGACTCTAAGCATAACAGGCATAGCAAGGTAGGAACAACACATACATATGGCTCAATCAACTCCTACACATGCTAGTGGGTTTCATCTAGTTACTGTGGCAATGACAGGTCATGCAGAGGAAATGGGTTCAACTACCGTAACACACAGCAGTTTGAAACGCGTTGTCTTAATGCAGTAAAAGAGAGCAGGAGCGAGAACATGGGATTGTATCGATATGATCAAATGGTTGGTTGCTTGCCTGATGGTTCGATGCACTGATACGGTTCTTCGTTAGGGTAATCACGATACTCCTCAGAGACAGAACCTGTCGCAAGGGACACCGATACACAACCATCACCAAACAATGTGCAACAATATGATGCATGCATGAAACATGGCAATATGAGTGTGTTGGGCTAATGCAACTAAAACCAGAAGGGTTTGAACCAATTTGAATCAAAGATTCAAATTTCAAACTCAAACATGGCCTTTTAAAGTGCTTTTCCTTGTTCTGCATTAAACATCAAGTTAACTTGTTTAGTCATGCATGAAAATAGTACAGATGGATAGATTGGATTTTTCTGATCATTTTTCATATATAATTTGTCTGATTTGGAGTTACAGAATAAAAGTTATGAATTTTTGAAGTTTAAATTATATTCTGGAATTTCCTATATTAGAATAACTCCAGAAAATCATTATTGCGTCAGCCTGACGTCAGTGTGACGTCAGCAGGTCAACGGAACACGTCAGGGTCAAACCTGACAGTGGGTCCCGCATGTCAGGGTGATTATTTTAATTAAAGTTTAATTAAAACTAAACCTGTTTAATTAACAGGGCTGGGCCCCACCTGTCATCGACTCAGGGGAGTCAACCAGGGCCCACCCGTGGTCAAAGTCAATGCCAGCGGCGCCGGCGTTTAGCCGCCGGCGAGCCCGACGCGGCGGCGGGAGTGGTTTTGGCCGTTTCGGCCACCAAATGGGTCGCGGAGACCACCGGAGTGGAGCTGAGGACAAGCCGCAGCTCTTGGTGGAGTCCGTTGGGGTCGGGGTGGCCGGAGTTGGCGCCGGCGACGACTTTGGCGGCCACCGGGGTTCGGCCGAAGACGAACTTGGTGCTAGAGGGGTCGGTGAGGCTCGGGGAGTGGCTAGCTAGGTGCTGCGGGACTCGGTGAGTAAGATGGACACCAGCTTGTGACCGGAGGGTGGCCGGAAGCACGTCGGCGACGAGATCCGCGGCGGTGCGGGCGTGTGATCCTCGTGCGGTGGCTACACGGATCGGGAATGAGAGAGGGAGGGTCGGAGGAGTAGCTAGGCTCACAGCGCTCCCGTAGAGGCCACCGGCGGGGTCGGGGACGAGCTGAGGCGGCGACGGCATTGAAGGGGATCTCCGGCGACGGCGAGCTCGGGCGAGGTCGGTGCGGTGGTCTCGGGCCGCACGAGCACACG